>LR738713.1:88623025-88637333 GCA_902687465.1 Secale cereale | reverse complement strand
GGAGAACTTGAGCCATCCGGCGACGCGCGTCATTCCGGCCGCTTGCGCCAAGCCTGGCCCAAATCGGTACCCTTTCTTTGTTGATTACTTCTCTTGCGGGTTGTGTCCCCCCTTCTCCGATTTCTTCTGTGACGTTATGCACACCTTTGGCTTCCGCCTTTTGGATTTTACCCCAGATGCAGTGGCGTGCATGACTTTCTTCGCACACCTCTGCGAGGGCTTCGTCGGGGTGCAGCCCAACACGTCGCTCTTCCGCCACTATTTCACCCGTCGGATCCAGCCGGGAGGCGCCGTTTCTGGATGCATAACCTGGATTCCGAGATCCAAGGTAGTGTACCCGGAGGGCGCCGTGAAGGAGAGGTGGGACAAATGGTGCGGCCGGTGGTGCTGGATTGAGGAAGAGGAGCCGCCAACATTATGCAGGGTCCGCCGGGTGCCGCCGGTCTGTGGCAGCGACTGGAGCGACATCGACGCCGCCAACGGGAGGCTCACTGTCGCCTTCACCAGGATCAACCGGCTCGTCCAGGCCGGGCTCACCCTCGAGATGATCGGGGCGGATTTCATTCGCCGTCGGATCGCCCCGCTGCACAACAAGGGGAGCCCAGCCTGGCTCTTCAGGAACCCGGCTGATGTCATGCGGCTTCGCCCTGGCCTCGACCACAACCTCACAGTGATGGGATACGCCCATTTCTGTCAGCGGCTCTTCCAGCTGGATGTGGGTCGCGACGGGGAGGTCGAATGGACCGGCAAGGCTGCGAAGGCTGCCGCAAAGGCCGGCAAGGCCATCAAGGGGCAGCACTTCAAGCTGCCAGCGGGAGTGGTCCCGCTATGCAACAAATCGCGCCAGTCTGAGATCGTTGCCATGATGGTGGAATGCAACGCGCAGAGCCCCGTCACGAGCTGGCAGGAGCCGGAGGACGAGGTCGTGCAGCAGTTCTTCGACACTCTGGTCGAGGTGTGCGTCAATCCTGACGCCGAGCGGTGGCTTGTCAGGGACACCACCCCGGAGGAGCTGGACTACATCGCCGCTAGGGCGAGGGAGGTGCAGCTCATCATTGAGGCCGACAGTGCCAGAGGTATGGAGGACAGGATGCCGCGGCCGCGGAGGAGGAGGAGCTCGCCCAGTGGGCGGCGGCTGCCGGAGAGGCTAGCAGCGCCAGCACCGGAGCTCCGCTGGTTGAAGACGCGGCCGACGGGTCATCGTCGGAGGAGGACACGGCGGCCGACCCGGTGCCAGCCAGGGGAAGAGGGCGAGTCCTGCGGCGGGCCTGTTCCGGGGAGCCGGTCCGGCCCGGTAGAACTGCGCAGCCTCAATTGGCCCTGGAGGGGTCCGGGCGCCTCACGAGGGCCACGGTGGCGTGGAGGTCGACGAAGGCCACAAGAATAAGAAAGCGGTAGCTCTCTCTTCGTCGAGGCGCGCACAAACTCCGCCCCTTCTTCGCCTCCCCCGGCAGACGTCGATTCGGAGGGCGAAGCGGAGTTCCCCTTCGACATCGGGCCCCTCAGCCCGAAGAGGAAGAGGAAAATGGCGGAGGAGGAGGAGATGGACGATGAGTAAGTATTCCATTCCTTACCGTCATTTACATCTTCCTAGACCATGCCACTCATCTTGATTTGTTCTTGCTTCTTCAGGGACGCAGTGACGCTGGCCCAGAGGGTAAAGAGGGCCAAAGCTTCTGCGAGCAGCCAGCCCCCAGCTAGGGCTTCTGGGACACCACTGTGGTGTTGAGCAGCCCAGACGGCAGCCCCCCACACAGCCTCCAGCGTGAGTCCACCATCCTCTTCTCGCTCGACATACAGTAGGCGTTTGATGCTAAGGTGCTGACCTTGCCGGTTCTGTAGGACGGGAGCAGCAGCAGGAGGAGCCGCAGGGGGCTACTCCCAGCGCACCACCCCCATCAACCACGCCGCCACGAGGGGCGTCCCCGGCAAGGGCACCAAGCATGGAGCCCACACGCATGGAGGAAGAGGGGAACTCGGGCGCTGGTGGCTCGGCCCCGGCACCGGACGCCGGCGGGGAGGGGACTTCCGCTCCACAGCCCGGCACTGGTGAGTCGCCTGTCTTCTGTCTTTGCTTTTCCCTTATCTCTTTTTCTTGACTTCATCATCCCCATCACGGCCCAGGCCCTCCTTCAACAGATGCGGAGGACGTGGACGCCGTGATCAAGGAGGTTGCTGAGGAGGCCGCGGTGGAGGCCGACAAGATCGCCGCCGAGGAGGCCACCAAGGACGCCGCCGGAGCCGCCGCGGATAAAGCCACCGAGGACGCTGCCAGAGGCGCCGCCGAGGGTGCCGGCGGTGGGCCTGCCGGGGAGGCCGGCAAGGCCACAGCCAAGGTAGAGGCGATTGATGATCAGCCTTCTTCCTCTGCGACCTCGGGCCCCGGCAGGTATCTAAAGGTGGGCGACAACCTCTTCGTCCATCTTGCCGTGGCGTCAAGCTCCCGAGCGCCCGCCGGAGGGGAAGTCTTTGATGGCGAGGTGCTCGCCGCCACCGGGCTTGAGGTTGTTGATGAACCGGGCGCCGGCGGCGATGGCTCTCCCGAAGGGCAGCTCTTCCGAGCCATGGGGGCCAACTTCCGGAAGCTCCAGGCGCACTACCGTGCCCGTCTGGACAAGGTTATGTCCAGAACGGCAGCGATGGACGATGCGGAGGTGGATTTCCAGGCACGCGTCGCCGAGGCGCATACCTGGTTCCACCAGTCCCGTGAGGAGCAGAGGGCCTTCCAGGAAGAACTGGCCAAGCGTAATGCGGAGCTCATCATGAAGATGGCCGACATCGAGAAGGCCCAGGAAGAGGCAGCGAACTTGGCTGCCGCGGTGGAAGCCGCCCAGAACCAGCATCAAGCCGCCCTTGATTCCCAGGAAGAAGACCTCTCCGTGCGTGAGGCGAAGCTTGCCGCAACGCTCCACGGCAAGGATGAGGAGCTCGAGGCTCTTGTCGAGCGGTGGACTCGTGAGCTGGGGCAGAGGCACAAAGAGACACTCGATGCCCAAGCTCTGGCCCATGCCGGCAAGGTACAAGTGCTGGAGGCGAAACGGAACGGGCTGAAGGAGCAGGCCCTGAGGCTGTCCGACGAAAAGAATAGGCTCAATTGCGCCCTAACAAAGGCGCAGGGAGCGGTCATCAGTAGCACTGGGGAGCTCTCCGAGGTGCAAAACTCCATCAGAGATCTCAGGCTGAGGCTGGAGAATCTCGAGAAGATGTTGGCGGAGAGCTCAGCTCGAGAGGAGGCCTTGACAAAGAGCCTGGAGGAGGAGAAGCAGCTACGGGTGGACGAGGGCGCCTCCCACCAAGAATACGTGGCAGGCGAGAACAGGTGGATCAGCCGGCTGGAGGATATCGCCGACAGTGTTACCTCACAGTTGGCCCTCATGGGGATGCCAAACGTGAGGTATACCCCTGAATGGAGCGGGTCCGTCAACGCCAAGCTGACCATGTTCTTCGAGGGCGTCCTCAGTGCCTTGACTGATCTTCACTCCAACAAAACGGCCACGCTTGCTGGAGAGGCCCAGCGGCTCTGCCGGGGGGTCATGACCAAGGTCCTCACCAAGGTGGCGTTCTGGAACCCTGCCGTCGACTTCGAAGCCGCGATGGACAGCTTGCCGGGGGATGCTGACCTCACGGCGCTCAAGGAGCGCATCAAGCCCGTCATCAGCCGCATCGATGAAATCAAGAGGGTGGAGGGCCAGCGCCGGGATTAGGCATCCCGCTCTTCCTTGCCGCTGCAGGTTCATGACCAAGACAAATTTTATCTTTAGTTAGAACTGCAGCGGTGGCACGATGGAATATAACTTTGAAATATTTTTAGAATCATGCATGTTATTTTCCTGTTTGCTGCCTCTTTGTGTGTCTACCATACGTTAACTGGGTAGGCTTGCCGGCGCGAAATACCCAAGGCGGCGTCTTGGGGACGGGTCCCCATTGGCCTACCAGGCGAGTGTCCTGCCGGGTCCGCCACCTTGCCGGTCTTAACGCAGCCGCTTGAACTGTCGAGTTTGACTCGAGTCAGAGTCGAGAGCTTTGTCAATTGCGGAAGGCTACCCTACCGTTTCCAACGCAGCCGTTTTAACTGTTGAGCGGACTCGAAACAGAACAAAGGCGTTGCCGATCGGGAAGGGCCCCATTTGCATGCAGGTTTCTTTTTGCACAAAGAATGACAGCTCCAAGGATAATAACTTTAAATAATAGGGTAGAAATATCCAAGGTTCGATGTAGCTTAGCTTCTATTTGTAGTCGCTCGAGCGCAGATCTTCCGGCCTCCTTCCTTCTCAAAGGGCCACGAAGATGAGAGAGCGTCGGGCCAACTACTAGAGCCGATTCTCACAACTGCGCCCCCTACCCGGCGTGCCAAAGATGTCAGTGTATTTGGATCAACACCTATGGGATCACAAGAATCCCTACTACGGTTGCGGGGCGCGGGGTTGAGGGAAGAGCGGGTCTAACAGCAGGACACGGTTCCTATACACAGGTTCGAGCCGCAAAGATGCGTAAAACCCTACTCCTGCTTTGGTGTGTATTATACGTTTGTGTTCTTCAGCTAGTGAGGAACTCCAAAAGAGTCGTGAGGAGTTCGACAGAGCCGAATCCTCCTCCTGGTCGCCTCGGGCCTCCTTTTATAGGAAAAAGGGGTTGCCACAGTGGCACACAGGAGGTGGAAAGGGTACAGTGATGCGAGGTTATCCCTCGCATTACAGGACAAGGCGCATTTAATGCTCTTAGCTTAGGTGTCCTTGCTTTATCGGGAAGACGGGGAGACGTCCGTCTTGTCCGTCGCCGCTCCTCCTCGTGTTGACACGCGCCCTAGGCAGCGGTGCCTGAGGTGCCATGTAGGCAGGCAGGCAGCTGAGGTGGCGCAACGGCGGGTCTCCACGAAGATCTGCAAGTTGCCACACAGGAGCCTGTCCACCTGGTTGGGTCGGCAGCTGCATGGGGCGGTGGAAATACAGTTGGTGCGGGCCTGATGGTGGCCCTCCGGGTGTCCTCGGCAAGGGTCTTGCCGCGGCGCCTGCTGTCATCCCCGGCAAGGTGCTTGTCGGAGGCCTTGTGGTCCTCCTTGGCTGGGATCCCGCCAAGGGTCGTAGTCTTCTTAGCTTGTATCTGATCTTGGATGTCGTCACAAAGATCTGCATGCCACCACGGGGATATCTCCCGAATCCTCGCCCCATGGGGGCGGTGGACTCAAGGGTGATCCGCTCAGTAGGCATGGGGCGAGCTGCCGTGACAAGGGTCTTGCCGGGGCTGCCAGAGCCGGCCCCCGGCAAGGGTCTTGCCAGGGCTGCTGAAACTGGCTCCCGGCAAGGATCTTGCTGGGGAAAGCCGCTTCGTCCCTTTGCTCTTTGTGGTCTTGTTCTTGGCGTTGTTCCAGTCTCCGTCGAGCTTCGGTCGTACCCCGGCTCACCTCCCTTGCCATGCTTGGAGTGGTGGTGCCCGTGGCTCAGACTGCCCGTGCACAGTCATAGGGGTACAAAAAGTGTACCCCTCTTTTTGTACACCGACAACCATTAAATCCTAGGATGAAAGAAGTTGTAAGGGAAGAAATACTAAAGTTTCTAGAGGGACGTATAATTTATTCAGTTGCTGATAGTCAGTGGGTAAGTCATGTCCATTGTGTCCCTAAGAAGGGAGGTATTACTGTTGTACCTAATGATAAGGATGAATTGATCCCACAACAAATTGTTACAGGTTAAAGGATGGTAATTGATTTCCGGAAATTAAATAAAGTTACTAAGAAAGATCATTACCCGCTACCTTTTATTGATCAAATGTTACAAAGGTTATCCAAACATAAACATTTTTGCTTTCTAGATGGCTATTCTGGTTTCTCTCAAATACCTGTGTCAAAATAGGATGAAGAAAAGACCACTTTTACCTGCCCTTTTGGTACTTTTGCTTATAGACGTATGCCTTTCGGTGTATGTAATGCACCTACTACCTTTCAAAGATGCTTGATGGCTATATTCTCTGATTTTTGTGAAAAGATTGTTGAGGTTTTCATGGATGATTTCTCCGTTTATGCAACTTCTTCTGATGATTTCTTAGGCAACCTTGATCGAGTTTTGCAGAGATGTGAAGAAACTAATCTTGTCTTGAATTGGGAAAAGTGCCACTTTATGGTTAATGAAGGTATTGTCTTGGGGCATAATTTTTTGGAAGAGGTATTGAAGTTGATAAAGCTAAAGTTGATGCTATTGAGAAGATGCCATGTCCCAAGGACATCAAAGGTATAAGATGGTTCCTTGGCCATGCCGGGCTTTATAGGAGGTTCATTAAGGACTTCTCAAAAAATCACTAGGCCTCTGACTAACCTCTTACAAAAAGATGTTCCTTTTGTTCTTGATGATGATTATTTAGAAGCATTTGAAATACTTAAGAAAGCTTTGATATCTGCACCCATTGTGTAGCCACCTGACTGGAATTTACCCTTTGAAATTATGTGTGATGCTAGTGATTATGATGTAGGTGCTGTTCTAGGACAGAGAGTTGATAAGAAATTGAATGTTATCCAGTATGCCAGTAAAACTCTAGGCAGTGCCTAGAGAAATTATGCTACTACTGAAAAAGAATTTTTAGCAGTTGTATTTGCTTGTGATAAGTTCAGACCTTATATTGTTGATTCTAAAGTAACTATTCACACAGATCATGCTGCTATTAAATATCTTATGGAAAAGAAAGATGCTAAACCTAGACTTATTAGATGGGTTCTCCTGCTACAAGAATTTGATTTGCATATTACTGATAGAAAGGGAGCCGAGAACCCCGTCGCAGACAACTTGTCGAGGTTGGAGAATATTTTTTATGACCCACTACCTATTGATCATAGCTTTCCTGATGAATAATTAGCTGTCATAAATGCTTCTCGTACTGCTCCGTGGTATGTTGACTATGCTAATTACATTGTTGCTAAATTTATACCACATATTTTCCCATACCAGCAAAAGAAAAGGTTTTCTATGATTTAAGACATTACTTCGGGGATGACCCACACCTTTATAAAGAAGGAGTAGATGGTATTATTAGATGTTGTGTACCTAAGCATGAATAGGAACAGATCCTACGGAAGTGTCACTCCGAGGCTTATGGAGGACGCCATGCTGGAGATAGAACTTCACACAAGGTACTGCAATCTGGTTTTTATTGGCCTACTCTCTTCAAGGATGCCCGTAAGTTTGTCTTGTCTTGTGATGAATGTCAAAGAATTGGTAATATTAGTAGACATAAAGAGATGCCTATGAATTATTCACTTGTTATTGAACTATTTGATGTTTGGGGCTTTGATTATATGTGACCTTTTCCTTCCTCTAATGGGTATACACATATTTTAGTTGCTGTTGATTACGTTGCTAAGTGGGTAGAAGCTATTCCAACTAGTAGTGGTGATCATAACACCTCTATTAAGATGCTTAGAGAAGTTATATTTCCGAGATTTGGAGTCCCTAGATACTTAATGATTGATGGTGGTTCACACTTTATTCATGGTGCTTTCCGTAAAATTCTTGCTAAGTATGATGTTAATCATAGAATTGCATCCCCTTACCACCCACAGTCTAGTGGTCAAGTAGAACTTAGTAACAGAGAGCTGAAATTAATTTTGCAAAATACTATTAATAGATCTAGAAAGAATTGGTCCAGGAAACTTGATGATGCATTATGGGCCTATAGAACTGCATATAAAAATCCTATGAGTATGTCTCCATACAAAATAGTTTATGGAAAAGCATGTCACTTACCTCTCGAACTAGAACATAAGTCATATTGGGGTATTAAAGAGCTCAATTGTGATTTTAAACTTGCCGGTGAAAACAGCTTGTTTGACATTAGCTCGCTTGATGAATGAAGAACCCAGGCCTATGAAAATTCCAAACTATTTCAAGAAAAAGTCAAAAGATGGCATGACAAAAGGATACAAAAGTGTGAGTTTAAGGTAGGTGATTATGTCTTGCTATACAACTCTCGTTTAAGATTTTTGTAGGAAAACTTCTCTCCAAATGGGAAGGTCCTTACGTTATGGAGGAGGTTTATCGATCCGGTGCCATAAAAATCAATACCTTTGAAGGCACAAATCCGAAGGTGGTGAACAGCCAAAGAATTAAACATTATATCTCAGGTAATCCCATAAATGATGAAACCAATGTTATTGAAACCATAACCCCGAAGGAATACATATGGGACACTTTCTTGAACGATTCACACTCCGAAAAGGAAAAGGTATGTGGTACGGTAAGTAAACCGACTCCAAAACAGTTATAATGGCAATTTTTCTCCGTTTTGGAATATTTAAAAAATTAGGAAAATAAGATGTAGTCCGAACGGGACACGAGGCGTCCACGTGGTTGGAGGATGTGCCCTACCCCCCTGGGCGCGCCCCCTACCTCATGGGCACCTCATGTGCCTTCTGGACTCCGTTTTCTTGGACGTTACTTCTTTTGGTCGGTAAAAATTCATTATATAATCTCCAGAAGGTTTTGACTACCGCACCACGTGAAAATCTTCTGCTTTTGTTTCGAGCTGTGTTTCTGACAGATCCAGATCACCATGACGTCTTCAAGTACCCCTAAGGACAAGTTCTTTGAGAAGGTCATCAACCCCTACCTCGTGGAGGTGCTGCAACACCCTCAAACCATTGAGGTGCGTGAGGGGGTGCTGCACATTCGTGATGTTGAGAGGCTAAGGAGGACCGGAAGCGTGGAGACAAGACTTGAAGCAATGGAGCAACAAGTTTTCAAGTGCAAAGGTATGGTGGAACGAGGAGTCAATGCCAACCACATGATGATCATGGAGTTCACCAACAACCACTAGCTGGATGCCAAGAACATTGGGGAGGCCATCTTCAAGCTCCACGAGAAAATCGAGCACCTCCAAGCACAGATCTATGACCTGCAAAACCAAAACTGTGAGTATGAGAATAGATTCAAGAAGATGAGTTTGGCTGCAGATTTAAGGATCCCGGAGACTCGATCATCCTTCTACGATGGTTAGTCTATGCCTTGGAAGATGGACGGCAAGCCTACATCATCAACAACTACAAAATGGTTTATGGAAAAGCATGTCACTTACCTCTCGAACTACAACATTAGGCATATTGGGCTATTAAAGAGCTCAATTATGATTTCAAACTTTCCGGTGAGAAGTGGTTATTTGACATTAGCTCGCTTGATGAATGGAGAACCCAGGCCCATGAAAATGCTAAACTATTTAAAGAAAAAGTCAAAAGATGGCATGACAAAAGGATACAAATGCGTGAGTTTAACGTAGGTGATTATGTCTTGCTGTACTACTCTCATTTAAGATTTTTTGCAGGAAAACTTCTCTCTAAATGGGAAGGTCCTTACGTTATCGAGGAGGTCTGTCGATCCGGTGCCATAAAAATCAATAACTTCCAAGGCACAAATCCGAAGGTGGTGGACGGTCAAAGAATCAAACATTATATCTCAGGTAAATCCCATAAATGTTGAAACCAATGTTATTGAAACCGTAACCACAGAGGAATACATAAGGGACACTTTCCAGAATGATTCAGACTCTGAAAAGGAAGAGGTATGTGGTCTGGTAAGTAAACCGACTCCAAAACAATTCTAATGGTAATTTTTATCCGTTTTGGAAAATTTCAAAATTAGGAAAATAAGAAGTAGTCCGAACGGGACATGAGGTGTCCACGAGGGTGGAGGGCGCGCCCTACCCCCTGGGAGCGCCCCCTACCTCGTGGGCACCTCGTGTGCCTTCCGGACTTCGTTTTCTTGCACGATACTTCTTTTGGTCGGTAAAAATTCATTATATAATCCCCCAAAGGTTTTGACCACCGTATCATGCCAAAATCCTCTGCTTTTGTTTCGAGTTGTGTTTCTGACAGATCTAGATCACCATCACGTCTTCAAGTGCCTCTAATGACAATTTTTTCGAGAAGGTCATCAACCCCTACCTTGCAAAGGTGCTGCAACACCCACAAACCATTGAAGTATGTGAGTCGGTGCTGCACATCCATCATGTTGAGGGACCAAGGAGGATCGGAAGCGTGGAGACAAGACTCGAAGCAATGGAGCAACAAGTTTTCAAGTGCCAGGGTATGGTGGAATGAGGACTCAATGCCAACCACATGATGATCGCAGAGTTCACCAAAAACCACAAGCTAGATGCCAAGAACATTGGGGAGGCCATCTTCAAGCTTCAAGAGAAAATCGAGCACCTCCAATCCCAGATCTATGACCTGCAAAACCAAAACTATGAGTATGAATATAGATTCAAGAAGATGAGTTTGGCTGCAGATTAGAGGATCCCGGAGACTCGATCATCCTTCTACGACAGTCAGCCTATGTCTTGGAAGATGGACGACAAGCCTACATCATCAACAACTCCATCATCACCACCTCCGAAGAAAGAGACATAATCACCCGGGTATGGCCACTCCCTTTGACAATTGCCAAGCTTGGGGGAGGTGCCCCGGTATCGTATCTCCAACACACTCCTGTCTTTACCGTTTTTCTTAGTTCGATCCTTTTGGTAATATCTCGATCTAGTAGAATAAAGTTAGTATGATCCGGTTGAGATATTTGCTTTATGATCTTATCTATGTAATCGAGTCCATGAGCTATATAATAAAGATTATTTTTGAGTCAAGGGCTTGATTATCTCACTATGATCATGAGAGGATATAAGAAATAATAAAAAGAATTAAAGAGATCATATTAATCTTATGGAAAGTAATGACTTCACATATAAAGAGTATGATGAATAAAAGTTGTTGAGAGTTGACAAACGTAGTTTTGGTCATCGTTGCAATTAATTGGAAGTAATAAGGAAAGAGAGGTTTTCACATATAAATATACTATCTTGGACATCTTTTATGATTGTGAGCACGCATTAAAATATGACATGCTAAAGAGTTGATGTTGGGCAAGGAAGACAACGTAATGGGTTATGTTTTCCTATATCTGAAATAAAGTATATTATCATGGATCATCCAACATGTTGGGCTTGCCTTTCCCCTCATGCTAGCCAAACTCATTGCACCAAGTAGAGATACTACTTGTGCTTCCATACATCCTTAAACCCACTTTTGCCATTAGAGTCCACCATACTTACCTATGGATTGAGTAAGATCCTTTAAGTAAGTTGTCATTGTTGCAACTCTCTAAATATGTATGACCTATTAGTGTGGAGAAAATAAACTTTATACGATCTTGTGATATGGAAACAATAAAAGTGATAGACTGCATAATAAAGGTCCATATCACAAGTGGCAATATAAAGTGACGTTCTTTTGTGCTAAGATTTTGTACATCCAACCATAAAAAGCACATGACAACCTCTACTTCCCTCTATGAAGGGCCTATATATTATTCTTGCTTTATAAGAGTCATGGTGATCTTCACGTTCCCATTTTACATTTTATCCTTTGGCAAGCACCTTTTCTTGGAAAGATCCTGACATATATACCCAATTGGATGTAAACTATCATGAACCATTATTGTTGACATTACCCTTGAAGTAAAAGGTTGGGAGGCAACACTATAAGCCCCTGTCTTTCTCTGTGTCCGATTAAAACTGCATACCCATAAGTATTGCGTGAGTGTTAGCAATTCTGAAAGAACAAATGATAGTTGAGTATGTGGACTTGCTAAAAAGCTCTTATATTGAATCTTTCCGACATTGTGATAAATTGCAATTGCTTCATTGACCAGGATAATAGTATGTTAGTTTTCAATGAAGTTTCTGATTCATACGTGATATTGTGATTGGATTGTTACTTTACCCCCTGGGCGCGCCCCTGCCTCGTGGGCCACCTGGCAGCCCCCCGATGCCCATCTTCTGCTATATGAGGTGTTTTGACCTGGAAAAAATCATAAGGAGACTTTCGGGACAAAGCGCCACCGTCTCGAGGCGGAACCTTGGCGGAACCAATCTAGGGTTCCGGCAGAGCTGTTCTGCTGGGGAAACTTCCCTCCGGGAGGGGGAAATCATCGCCATCGTCATCACCAACAAGTCTCCCATCATGGGGACGGTTATCTCCATCAACATCCGCACCAGCACCATCTCCTCTCAAACCCTAGTTCATCTCTTGTATCCAATCTTTGTATCAAAACCACAGATTGGTACCTGTAGGTTGCTAGTAGTGTTGATTACTACCTGTAGTTGATGCTAGTTGGTTTATTTGGTAGAAGATCATATGTTCAGATCCATTATGCATATTAATACCCCTCTGATTATGAACATGAATAGGATTTGTGAGTAGTTACTGTTGGGGAACGTAGCATAAATCAAAAAATTTCTACGTCTTCACCAAGATCCATCTATGGAGTCATCTAGCAACGAGTAACTTAGAGTGCATCTACATACCGTTATGAAGATTGCGTGCGGAAGCTTTCAACGAAGCAAGGATGAAGTAGTCGTACTCTTCTTCCCGTTCTTCGTCACCGATGATCTAGCGCCGAACGGACGGCACCTCCGCGTTCAACACACGTACAGTGCAGCAACGTCTCCTCCTTCTTGATCCAGCAAGGGGGAAGGAGAAGTCGTCAGAGATCCGGCAGCACGACGGCGTGATGACGGATGCAGTGGATGTCGCAGCAGGGCTTCGCCGGGCTGCCCTATGTTGGGAGTATGGGGTGTGACGGGAGGGGGAGAGGCGCCAGGGATGAGGTGCGGCTGCCCTCTCCCCCCCCACATATATATAGGGGCCAGGGGGGGCGCCTGGACCCCCTGCAGATCCAATCTGCAAGGGGGCGGCGGCCAGGGGGGGTTCCTTGCCCCCCAAGGCAAGTGGAGCCCCCCTCCCCCTTAGGGTTTGAACCCTAGGCGCATGGGGAGGTGGGCCCCCAAGTGGTGCGCCAGCCCTAGGGGCTGGACACTTCCCCTTGCGGCCTAGGGGCCCCACCGGGAGGGGTGGCCCCACCCGGTGGACCCCCGGGGCCCCTCCGGTGGTCCCGGGACGCTCCCGGTGACCCCCGGAGATCACCCGTTGGCCGAAACTGGACTTCCCATATATCAATCTTTACCTACGGACCATTCCAGAACTCCTCGTGACGTCCGGGATCTCATCCGGGACTCCGAACAACTTTCGGGTTTCCACGTGCATTATTCTCTACGACCCTAGCGTTACCGAACCTTAAGTGTGTTGACCCTACGGGTTCGGGAGACACGTAGACATGACCGAGACCACTCTCCGGTCAATAACCAACAGCGGGATCTGGATACCCATGTTGGTTCCCACGTGTTCCTCGATGATCTTCATCGGATGAACCACTGTGTTAAGGATTCACTCAATCCCGTATGTTATTCCCTTTATCCATCGGTACGGTACTTGCCCGAGATTCGATCGTCAGTATTCCCGATACCTTGTTCAATCTCTTTATGGCAAGTCTCTTTACTCGATCCGTAATCCATCATCCCGTGACCAACTACTTAGTCACATTGAGCTCATTATGATGATGTATTACCGAGTGGGCCCAGAGGTACCTCTCCGTCATACGGAGTGACAACATCCCAGTCTCGGTTCGTACCAACTCAACAGATACTTTCGGATATACCCGATGTGTACCTTTATAGCCACCCAGTTACGTTGTGACGGTTGGCACACCCAAAGCACTCCTACGGTATCCGGGAGTTGTACAACCTCATGGTCTAAGGAATAAATACTTGACACCGAAAAAGCTTATGCATTACGAACTATACGATCTCGTGTTATGCTTAAGTTTGGGTCTTGTCCATCACATCATTCTCCTAATGATGTGATCCCATTATCACCGACATCTCATGTCCATGGTCAGGAAACCATGACCATCTGTTGATCAACGAGCTGGCTACTAGAGGCCTACCAAGGACTCATTGTGATCTGTGTATTCACACATGTATTGTTGTTTCCGTACAATACAATTCAAGCATGAATAACAGACAATTATCATGAACAAGGAGATATAATAATAATGCTTTTATTATTGCCTCTAGGGCATATCTCCAACAGTCTCCCACTTGCACTAGAGTCAATAATCTAGTTACATTGTGATGAATCGAACACCCATAGAGTTCTGGTGTTGATCATGTTTTGCTCGTGAAAGAGGTTTAGTCAACGGGTCTGCTACATTCAGATCCGTATGCACTTTACAAATATCTATGTCTCCATCCTGAACATAATTCCGGATGGAGTTGAAACGGCGCTTGATGTGCTTGGTCTTCTTGTGAAACCTGGGCTCTTTGGTAATAGCAATAGCACCAGTGTTGTCACAGAAGAGAGTCATCGGGCTTGACGCGCTTGGAATGACTCCTAGGTCGGTGATGAACTCCTTCATCCAGACTCCTTCCTGCGCTGCTTCAG
>LR738713.1:88607991-88622538 GCA_902687465.1 Secale cereale | reverse complement strand
CCATCGCTTCTTCATAGTTCGAAGGTTCACCGTTGTCTAACAACATGATTTCCGGTACAGGGTTGCCGTACCACTCTGGTGCGGAACGTGCCCTTGTGGACCTTCGAAGTTCAGTAGTAACTTGATCTGTTTCTTCATGATCATTATCATTATCTTCCTCCCTTGTCGGTGCAGGCACCTCAGGAACAGTTTCCAGCGTTGCGCTACTTTCCGGTACAGGAGTGGTGACTGTCACCTCATCAAGTTCTACTTTCCTCCCACTCACTTCTTTCGAGAGAAACTCTTTCTCCAGAAAGTATCCATTCTTGGCAACAAAGACTTTGCCTTCGGATCTGTGGTAGAAGGTGTACCCAATTGTTTCCTTTGGGTATCCTATGAAGACGCATTTTTTCGATTTGGGTTCGAGCTTTTCAGGTTGAAGTTTCTTGACATAAGCATCGCAACCCCAAACTTTCAGAAACGACAGCTTCGGTTTCTTGCCAAACCAAAGTTCATATGGAGTCGTCTCAACGGATTTTGACGGAGCCCTATTTAAAGTGAATGCGGCAGTCTCTAAAGCATAACCCCAAAAAGATAGCGGTAAATCGGTGAGGGACATCATAGATCGCACCATGTCCAGCAGAGTACGATTTCGACGTTCGGACACACCGTTACGTTGAGGTGTTCCGGGCGGTGTCAATTGTGAAACAATTCCACAGCTTCTAAGGTGTGAGCCAAATTCATGACTTAAATATTCACCCCCACGATCCGATCGTAAGAACTTTATTTTTTCTGTCACGTTGATTCTCAACCTCATTCTGAAATTCCTTGAACTTTTCAAAGGTCTCAGACTTGTGTTTCATCAAATAGATATACCCATATCTACTCAAGTCATCCGTGAGGGTGAGAACATAACGGTAGCCTCCGCGAGCCTCAACACTCATTGGACCGCACACATCAGTATGTATGATTTCCAACAAGTTGGTTGCTCGCTCCATTGTTCCAGAGAACGGAGTCTTGGTCATCTTGCCCAAGAGGCATGGTTCGCACGTGTCAAATGATTCATAATCAAGAGACTCCAGAAGTCCATCTGAATGAAGCTTCTTCATACGTTTTACACCAATATGACCAAGGCGGCAATGCCACAAGTATGTGGGACTATCATTATCAACTTTACATCTTTTGGCATCTACACTATGAATATGTGTATCACTACGTTCGAGATTCATCAAAAATAAACCATTGACCAGCGGGGCATGACCATAAAACATATCTCTCAAATAAATAGAACAACCATTATTCTCCGATTTGAAAGAATATCCATCTCGCATAAGACGAGATCCAGAAACAATGTTCATGCTCAAAGCTGGTACTAAATAACAATTATTCAGGTTCAAAACTAATCCCGAGGGTAGATGTAGAGGTAGCGTGCCGACGGCGATCACATCGACCTTGGAACCATTCCCGACGCGCATCGTCACCTCATCCTTCTCCAGTCTCCGTTTATTCCGCAGCTCCTGTTTTGAGTTACAAATGTGAGCAACTGCACCGGTATCGAATACCCAGGAGCTACTACGAGTGCTGGTAAGGTACACATCAATAACATGTATATCATATATACCTTTGACGTTGCCGGCCTTCTTGTCTGCTAAGTATTTGGGGCAGTTCCGCTTCCAGTGACCCGTTCCCTTGCAATAAAAGCACTCAGTCTCTGGCTTGGGTCCATACTTTGGCTTCTTCCCAGCAACAGGCTTGCCAGGCGCGGCAACTTGCTTGCCGTCCTTCTTGAAGTTCTTTTTACCCTTGCCTTTCTTGAACTTAGTGGTTTTATTGACCATCAACACTTGATGTTCTTTCTTGATGTCAACCTCCGCTGATTTCAGCATCGAATACACCTCGGGAATGGACTTCTCCATCCCCTGCATATTGAAGTTCAGCACGAAGCTCTTGAAGCTTGGTGGGAGCGACTGGAGGATTCTGTCAACGACCGCTTCATCTGGGAGATTCATTCCCAGCTGAGACAAGCGGTTGTGCAATCCTGAAATCTTGAGGATGTGCTCACTGACAGAACTATTCTCCTCCATCTTACAGCTGTAGAATGCGTCGGAGACATCATATCTCTCGACTCGGGCATGAGCTTGGAAAACCATTTTCAGCTCTTCGAACATCTCATATGCTCCATGGTGCTCAAAACGTTTTTGGAGCCCCGATTCTAAACTGTAAAGCATGCCGCACTGAACCAGGGAGTAATCATCACTACGCGTCTGCCAGACGTTCAAAACGTCTTGGTCAGCATCGGGAGCAGGTGCATCACCTAGCGGTGCTTCTAGGACATATGATCTCTTGGCAGCTATGAGGATAATCCTCAGGTTACGGACCCAATCCGTATAGTTGCTACCATTGTCTTTCAGCTTGGTTTTCTCAAGGAACGCGTTGAAGTTGAGGGAAACTAGAGCGTGGGCCATTTGATCTACAAGAGATATTGTAAAGAATTTAGACTAAGTTCATGATAATTAAGTTCATCTTAATCAAATTTTAATGAACTCCCACTCAGAATGACATCTCCCAAGTCATCTAAGTGATACACGATCCGAATCGAGTAGTCCGTGTCCGATCATCACGTGAGACGGACTAGTCAAAAAACGGTGAACATCTTCATGTTGATCGTATCTTCTATACGACTCGTGTTCGACCTTTCGGTCTTCCGTGTTCCGAGGCCATGTCTGTACATGCTAGGCTCGTCAAGTGAACCCTAAGTGTATCGCGTGTGTAAATCTGTCTTACACCCGTTGTATGTGAACGTTAGAACCTATCACACCCGATCATCACGTGGTGCTTCGGAACAACGAGCTTTAGCAACGGTGCACAGTTAGGGGAAACACATTACTTGAAATTTTAGTGAGAGATCATCTTATTTACTACCGTCGTTCTAAGTAAACAAGATGCAAAAACATGATAAACATCACATGCAATCAATTATAGTGACATGATATGGCCAATATCATCTTGCTCCTTGGATCTCCATCTTCGGGGCACCATGATCATCTTGTCACCGGCTCGACACCATGATCTTCATCATCATGATCTCCATCATCGTGTCTTGAGGAAGTTGTCATGCCAACTATTACTTCTACTACTATAGCTAACGTTTAGCAACGAAGTAAAGTAATTACATGGCGTTATTCAGTGACACGCAGGTCATACAATAATAAAGACAACTCCTATGGCTCCTGCCGGTTGTCAAGTTCATCGACATGCAAGTCGTGATTCCCTATTACAAAAACATGATCAATCTCATACATCACATATATCATTCATCACATCTTCGTTCTTGGCCATACCACGTCACAAAACACATGCTGCAAAAACAAGTTAGACGTCCTCTAATTGTTGTTGTAAGTTTTACGTGGCTTCTATAGGATTTCTAGCAAGAACGTTTCTTACCTACGCCAAAACCACAACGTGATTTGTCAACTTCTATTTACCCTTCATAAGGACCCTTTTCATCGAATCCGATCCGACTAAAGTAGGAGAGACAGACACCCGCCAGCCACCTTATGCATCTAGTGCATGTCTGTCGGTGGAACCAGTCTCATGTAAGCGTACGTGTAAGGTCGGTCCGGGCCGCTTCATCCCACAATACCGCCGAATCAAGATTGACTAGTAACGGTAAGAAAGTTGAACAAGATCATACGCCCACAACTGCTTTGTGTTCTACTCGTGCCAAGATGCTACGCATAAAACCTAGGCTCAGATGCCACTGTTGGGGAACGTAGCATAAATCAAAAAAAATTCTACGTCTTCACCAAGATCCATCTATGGAGTCATCTAGCAACGAGTAACTTAGAGTGCATCTACATACCGTTATGAAGATTGCGTGCGGAAGCTTTCAACGAAGCAAGGATGAAGTAGTCGTACTCTTCTTCCCGTTCTTCGTCACCGATGATCTAGCGCCGAACGGACGGCACCTCCGCGTTCAACACACGTACGGTGCAGCAACGTCTCCTCCTTCTTGATCCAGCAAGGGGGAAGGAGAAGTTGTCAGAGATCCGGCAGCACGACGGCGTGATGACGGATGCAGTGGATGTCGCAGCAGGGCTTCGTCGGGCTGCCCTGCGTTGGGAGTATGGGGTGTGACGGGAGGGGGAGAGGCGCCAGGGATGAGGTGCGGCTGCCCTCTCCCCCCCCCCACATATATATAGGGGCCAGGGGGGGCGCCTGGACCCCCTGCAGATCCAATCTGCAAGGGGGCGGCGGCCAGGGGGGGTTCCTTGCCCCCCAAGGCAAGTGGAGCCCCCCTCCCCCTTAGGGTTTGAACCCTAGGCGCATGGGTAGGTGGGCCCCCAAGTGGTGCGCCAGCCCTAGGGGCTGGACACTTCCCCTTGCGGCCTAGGGGCCCCACCGGGAGGGGTGGCCCCACCCGGTGGACCCCCGGGGCCCCTCCGGTGGTCCCGAGACGCTCCCGGTGACCCCCGGAGATCACCCGTTGGCCGAAACTGGACTTCCCATATATCAATCTTTACCTCCGGACCATTCCGGAACTCCTCGTGACGTCCGGGATCTCATCCGGAACTCCGAACAACTTTCGGGTTTCCACGTGCATTAATCTCTACGACCCTAGCGTTACCGAACCTTAAGTGTGTAGACCCTACGGGTTCGGGAGACACGTAGACATGACCGAGACCACTCTCCGGTCAATAACCAACAGCGGGATCTGGATACCCATGTTGGTTCCCACTCGTTCCTCGATGATCTTCATCGGATGAACCACTGTGTCAAGGATTCACTCAATCCCGTATGTTATTCCCTTTATCCATCGGTACGGTACTTGCCCGAGATTCGATCGTCGGTATTCCCGATACCTTGTTCAATCTCGTTATGGCAAGTCTCTTTACTCGATCCGTAATCCATCATCCCGTGACCAACTACTTAGTCACATTGAGCTCATTATGATGATGTATTACCGAGTGGGCCCAGAGGTACCTCTCCGTCATACGGAGTGACAACATCCCAGTCTCGGTTCGTACCAACTCAACAGATACTTTTGGAGATACGCGATGTGTACCTTTATAGCCACCCAGTTACGTTGTGACGGTTGGCACACCCAAAGCACTCCTACGGTATCCGGGAGTTGTACAACCTCATGGTCTAAGGAATAAATACTTGACACCGAAAAAGCTTATGCATTACGAACTATACGATCTCGTGTTATGCTTAAGTTTGGGTCTTGTCCATCACATCATTCTCCTAATGATGTGATCCCGTTATCACCGACATCTCATGTCCATGGTCAGGAAACCATGACCATCTGTTGATCAACGAGCTGGCTACTAGAGGCCTACCAGGGACTCATTGTGATCTGTGTATTCACACATGTATCGTTGTTTCCGTACAATACAATTCAAGCATGAATAACAGACAATTATCATGAACAAGGAGATATAATAATAATGCTTTTATTATTGCCTCTAGGGCATATCTCCAACAGTTACGTTTGTTCCTGAGGATATGGGAGAAGTCTTGCTATAAGTAGTCATGTGAATTTAATATTCGTTCGATATTTTGATGAGATGTATGTTGTCTTTCCTCTAGTGGTGTCATGTGAACGTCGACTACATGACACTTGACCTTTGTTTGGGCCTAGAGGAAGGCATTGGGAAGTAATAAGTAGATGATGGGTTGCTAGAGTGACAGATGCTTAAACCCTAGTTTATGCGTTGCTTCGTAAGGGGCTGATTTTGATCCATAGGTTTCATGCTATGGTTAGGTTTACCTTAATACTTCTTTTGTAGTTGCGCATGCTTGCAAGAGAGGTTAATCGTAAGTGGGATGCTTGTCCAAGTAAGGGCAGAACCCAAGCACCGGTCCACCCACACACAAAATTACCAAAGTAACAAACGCGAACCATATGAGCATGATGAAAACTAGCTTGACGATAATTCCCATTTGTCCTCGGGAGCACATTCCTTTATATAAGAGTTTGTCCAGGCTTGTCCTTTGCGACAAAAAGGATTGGTACATATTGCTGCACCTTATTTACTTTTACCACTTGTTACTTGTTACCAATTACCTTATCACAAAACTATATGTTACCGATAATTTCAGTGCTCGCAGAGAATACCTTACTGAAAATTGTCTATCATTTGCTTCTGCTCCTCGTTGGGTTCGACACTCTTACTTATCGAAAGGACTACGATAGATCCCCTACACTTGTGGGTCATCATATAACACTAAGTCACCGGATGGCGGGCCAGGTTCTCGCCTATCATGACGGTCAGTTTTCGGCTTTCTCTACTGAGGTACTTGACCGGACGAGCCAGAAGTACAATCGCAGTAGTTCTCCCTTTACACCCTAGCCGAACAATTGGGAACGTAGGGGTAAGCACAGGAGCCGGGCAACCCAACTATTGACCCAAGACATGATTCGCAACTGATGCATATAAGGCAAACATCCAGGACGCCGAACACTCCCTACACGCGTTCGGTCTTTTCAACATATACTGGGCTGAATACAACCCCTGGTAATAAACCCTTATTAACAAGGCACATATGACAATCTGATGTGGGAAGAGAACATTTATGATGAGTGAATAAAACTCCGAACATAATGTGAATCAAGCTATTCTATTAATATCCCTTTATGGTACGGCGAGCCGCAAACTTACAGATAATGCCGAAACGTTTTGGACATTTTACCTGCCAAACAGGTATATAACAAGAAAGAGAAAAAAGATTTACACATGGTCTTAATCTAAAGAGAAACCTTAGTACGGGTCCCTGCTGCACGTGTGCGCCGTTTCCTCCTCTGTAATGTGTCCTTGAAGGGGTGAGAGTATGATGGCCGCCTGTAAAAGGAAAAGGAAATAAACCTGGAAAAGAAAAAGAAATCTAGTGTGGCCATGAAAAAACTGGTTCGTTTAATGAACCCAAAAAGATAAGTTTAGAGTCCGAAGAGGGTCTGGCCGAACTATGGACTATATGCAGGTGCCCCCGGTCGTCTCCCAAGGAATTTTTAAGGCATAATTGTGTACTCGAGGTACATATGATATCACCTTATGGGGCAGTCGACGGGGGTGTAGCTGTCAATCTTGCTTAGGTTCATCTAAACACCCGCATTGAGGCGTGTGGCGGACACGTTTAGTTATGTCCGCTATTGATAGATTACTCGGCTTGAATAGGACGTTTTGGACTTCGGCTGCTAGGGCCGCAGTGTCCTCCTCTGTATGGATAGAGCGTTCCATATTTCCATTGATCTTAATAACGCCATGTCGTCCAAGCATTTTGAGCATTAGATAGGCGTAATGCGGGACTGCATTAAAGCGGGCGAAGGCTGTTCTTCCCAGTTGTGCATGATAGCCACTTTGGAATGGAGCTATGTCGAAGATCAACTCTTCGCTTCGAAAGTTATCAGGAGAGTCGAATAAAACCTCCAATGTTATAGAGCCCGTGCAGCAGGCTTCTATTCCCGGTATCACTCCTTTAAAGGTCGTGCTTCTTGGCTTGATTCTTGATGGGTCGATCCCCATCTTGCGGACAGTGTCCTGATATATCAGATTGAGACTGCTGCTGCCATCCATAAGGTCTCGGGTTAGATGGTATCCATCGATTATTGGGTCGAGCAATAGAGTAGCCGAACCCCCATGACGAATACTAGTTGGATGGTCCCTGCAATGAAAAGTGATCGGACAGGCCGACCATGGGTTAAATTTGGGGGCAACAGGCTCAATGGTGTAGACATCTCGGAGTGCGCGCTTGCGCTCCCTCTTTGGGATATGAGTGGCATATATCATGTTCACCGTTTTGACCTCCGGTGGAAATTTCTTCTGTCCCCCTATATTCGGCTGGCGAGGTTCATCCTCGTCTTCGCTCTGAGGCTCCTTCCCCTTGTGTTTGGCATTGAGCTTGTCGGCCTACTTGAAGACCCAACAGTTACGGTTGGTATGGTTGGCAGGTTTTTCTGGGGTGCCTTGGATTTGGCGGGGCCTATCTAATATTTTTTTTATAGACTCGATGGACCATATTTGTTGCCTTTAAATGGCTTCTTCTGTTGACCAGGACTAGAGCCACTGAATCCGGTGTTTACCACTGTATCATCTCGGCTTCTAGAATTGTTTTGATGTTTGCTTTTGTTACGTCGTGGCTTTCCATTGCCGTTCCTGACTTCAGATGTTCCAGGGTCACTGGTACTGCTACGAGCTAACCAGCTATCCTCACCCGCGCAAAAGCGATTCATGAGTGTAGTTAGGGCTGCCATTGTCCTCGGCTTTTCCTGTCCGAGGTGTCTGGCTAGCCATTCGTCTCAGACACTGTGCTTGAATTCCGCTAAGGCTTCTGCGTCCGGACAGTCGACGATTTGGTTTTTCTTAGTGAGAAACCGATTCCAAAGCTTGCGGGCTGAATCCCCGGGATGTTGGATGATGTGACTTAGATCGTCAGCGTCCAGGGGCCGGACATAGGTCACTTGAAAATTGGCCCCAAAAGCGTCCTCGAGTTCTTCCCAACTCCCAATGGAGTTCTCTGGGAGGCTATTTAGCCAGTGCCGAGTTGGTCCTTTCAGCTTGAGGGGTAGATATTTAATGGCGTGGAGATCATCTCCTCGAGCCATGTGAATGTGGAGAATGAAGTCTTCTATCCAGACGGTAGGATACGTCGTTCAATCGTACGCTTCAATGTTCACGGGTTTAAACCCTTTTGGAAAATCATGATCCAGTACCTCATCGGTGAAGCACAGAGGGTGTGCGGCTCCTCTGTATTTTGCTATATCGTGGCGTATGTCCGATGGTTGTGATGTTCGGTATTGACCCCGAACTGGTATGGCACCGGCGCGATTGGCTTGATAGCCGCCGTCCCATGCAGGAGTTCGGTCCCTAGGTCCGTAGATAGACCTACTCTTGATAGCTTTTTTGTTCAGGTCCTCACGCAGATCGTGTTTTCGGACTTGGGCCACACCCTCCTTTCCTTTACGAGGTGGTGGTGCGGGCTTGTGCACTCCATTGCTAGCAACTCTGTCCCGTCCGCGAGGTGGTCGGTCCGGCTTGTCGGCGTTGTTATTCTTCAGCAGGACAGGAGCAGCGGCCTCGTCATCGAATTCAGGCAGTAGTTTACGCTTGGGATAGCCTTTGGTTGGCCGTTATAGCCATGTTTCTGTTCGGCGTCTAGCACCTCGTTCCATCTATCGTTGAGCGTGTCCTGTGCGGCTCGAAGATGTCTCTGCTGCTTTTTCAGGCTCCTTGCGGTGGCAATAAGCCGCCGATGGAAGCGTTTTTGTTCAGAGGGTTCTTCTAGGATGATATATTCATCGTCATCCAGGCTAACCTCTTCTTCGGAGATAGGTTCGTAGTTACCGTCTTCGACATCGCTGTCATCGGACAGCGGCTTTGGACTCTGTTCGCCGTCCTCTCGCTCTTCCTGCTCCATCACTGGGTCTGCGGGGTCTTCGGCTTGTTCTGGAGTGTCACCGTCGTTAGTGACAGTGTTGCTATTTCTTCCTTTACGTGATTTAGTTCGGCATTTTGGACGTCGATGTTTGGGAGGTTCTTCGACGGGCTTGTCCTCTATGGCATTGTTTTCGCCGTCGCCCTCCGCCTCTTTAGGTGTATCCACCATGTACACGTCGTATGAAGACGTAGCTGTCCACAGCCCGGTTACGGGCCGGTTTTGATCTGGATCTGCTTCAGCTTCGAGGTCCATCCCTTCAAAGTCTTCGGAAGCATAGTCAAGTAGATCGGTTAGATCTTCAACCGTGGCTACCAAGTGGGTGGTGGGTGGGGGCAAAATTCTCCATCAGCTTCCAGTTCGAACCGGATATAATGCGGCTGCATGGCCCCATCTAGGGAGAGGGATTTTAATGACCTTAGCATGTCGCCAAAGGGCGAGTGTTGGAAGATATCGGCAGCACTGAATTCGGCAATATACGCCCGATCTGGGTTGAATGGCGCAGATGCGTGTGGTTCGGAATCCGAGGACGGAGTTAGGTCCGGGGTTCCGATGACACAAACCTCGTCTGGAGTTGGGTCTCTGTGCGGCTCCAACGCCGTGGAGTCTGCAGCTTTCGCGGCGGGGTTGAGCTTTCCGTCCTTGGGCGACGCGGTCTGTTCTGGATCTAGGGCTAGAACTGTTGCAGGTGCTATTTCCTGATCCGATGATAGAGCCATGTCATGTTCATCGCGAAGGAAGAAAGATGTTTCCACTGGCTCGAATCTGACGAAGACCCAGTCTCCGTGGATGTCAGCAACGTAGTTTAAGCTTCCGAATCTGACTTGATGGCAAGGGGCGTAGCTCTCAATCTGCTAAAGATGGCCTTCAGTGTTGGCGTGTAGCGCGAAACCGCCGAACACGAAGAGTTGTCCAGGAGGGAAAATTCCCTCGGGGTTGCCGTCGTTGTTGATGACGCGATCCATTAGTCCTTCCGTCGATGACATAGTGGAACTCTCAATGAAAGCACCAATGTCGGTGTCAAAACCGGCGGATCTCGGGTAGGGGGTCCCGAACTATGTGTCTAAGGATCGATTGTAACAGGATGCTAGGGACACGATGTTTACCCAGGTTCAGGCCCTCTCGATCGAGGTAAAACCCTACTTCCTTCTATATTAATATGGATGAATATGAATACAAGAGTTGATCTACCTCGAGATCGTATTGGCTAAACCCTAAAGTCTAGCCTATGAGGATTTGAGATTCTCTGTTAGCCTCTACGGGCTAAAATGCTCCGGTTTATATACACACCGGAGGGGCCTAGGGTTTGTACATACCACCTTGCAAAGGAAGGAAAGATTATACCCGAACCTAAAACTTGCCAATACATGAATACATGAGTCCTATCCGGATACGAGAGATGATCTTCGACTATGATCTTCACGACCCACCAGTCCGGCCCACCAAGAGTTATGTGGCCTCCCGAGGACCCCTCTATCCAGGACTCCCTCAATCGCGCCTAAGTATTTTGGGACTATTTTGTTTTCATAAGGTGACTTATATTTCTTGGAGTCCTTGCGCATCGGCCGACCGATCGCTTACCCCTCTCTCTCTCTCCTTTTCCTTGGCTGACTGTTGGCGGACAATTGAAACGTGTGTCCCCTTTTGTGAGCGTTGTGCCCGACCGACTGTGGTGGGTGCGACACGAATGTGACAGGTGTGCTTTAAGTATGCTGCCTTTTCCTTTTGAACTTGCAAAGTGTAACATTTTCTACTGCCTCCGTCTAGGGAAATAGGGCATCTAAGGCTTCACACTGTGGTTTAGGCGCATGAAGATTGGCCGCTAAAACTCATGTAACCGGAGCTGGAAAATCTCGTCGGTTTAATCAATTACTAATCCTTCGTCGGCTGGATCAATCAATTTCCAACCAACGTCCCATAGTTTAATGCATGTATGTGATTGGTGCATGCAAACCGCTCATCATGTGGTGGCTTCTCTCGAAGCGATAAAGGAGCCGATGGTTGGTGCATGTAAATGCTTTTACTACACGGGCTGGTCTGGCTACTACGTATGGTGCATGCAGTGCGGGAGCGGAATGAGGCTAATTTAAATGTACTCCCTCTGTCTAGGTGAATAAGTCATCTTGTGCACCGCGACCAAGGTGGAGAGGAAAACAAGAGAAATTAATGTTTATATGCTAATTAAAACCATTGCATGCGACAAACTAACCACTGCATGTCATGTTTGGTAGTCTCAAATCATTAAAAGCATACACGCCTCACATCTCTTATTGGTTGATTTCTTTCCTCATGTAAAAAAACAAGAAACAAAGTGAGAGTTAATACACTTAGATGGAGGGAGTATACGTGACTAATATTTGTGGAAAATCAAAATTCCTTTAGGTGCCCTATGTACCTGGACGGAGGAAGTACTCTGTTATTTCCCTTGTTCGTGCGATCCATCGATACAAATCCAGAACAAAATGACAAGGGTGGGGCTTTCCCACGCGTTAGGCAGGCTTGTTTGGCCTAGTGGGCTTGAGTGATATGACGTGCTACAGTGCCATGCAGTCTTCACATGTGGTAGTAGTATTCCTGGTACAGTAGTTTTCTTGAAGAAGCGG
Organism: Secale cereale; assembly: GCA_902687465.1. Classification (NCBI taxonomy): domain Eukaryota; kingdom Viridiplantae; phylum Streptophyta; class Magnoliopsida; order Poales; family Poaceae; genus Secale; species Secale cereale. Next base: position 88,610,521 of record LR738713.1, on the reverse strand, counting down.
ATTCAACAAAGTCATGATGGTTCCTTTGTCCGACCAACTTACAGTGAGAAAGGTTGGGCCTGTGATTTGATGGCTCATTACTCATTATTACTTTGGCGCTACGACCAGGGTGAGTCTCCCCTGCAGTTCCGTGTGATGCACTCTAATTCTGGTGTCATGGCAAGTGGACCAGGATGGTCGACGTCCCACACGTTGGTGAATGAAAGTATTCTTTCAAATATTGAGGACGAGCAAGGAAGCCGGTTGGGATAGTATCACTGCTCTTTTGCGGTAGTACTATTCATTTTTGATGAAAGCTATTGTCTCCACTCTTACGATCGACGAGTCTGAAACACGGCAGCCCAGTGAACTTGTCATGTGCACCAGTCCCTCCATCCGTGAAACTCTATACATATCACATGGACCAAGAGGAACCTCCATGGCATAATTAATGCCCGAAGCCGCCCGCGTGAAATGATGGTTGTTTCGGCAGAGCAACTTTTACTACTCCCTCCATCTAGGTGTGTAAGTCACCTTACGAAAACAAAATAATCCCAAAACACTTAGACGTGATGCATTAACTCTCACCTCATTTATTGTTTTTTGACATGAATAAAGCAATCAATCAATAAGAGATGTGAGGCGTGTGTGCTTACAATGACCTGAGACTACCAAACTCGACATGTAGTGGCCAGTTCATTGCATGCAATGCTATTAATTAGCAAATAAACATTAAATTCTCTGGTTTTCCCCTCTGCCTTGGTTGCGGTGCACGATAACTTATTCACCTAGATGGAGGGAGTAGTATACTGCAGGAAAGATGGGGCTCTGTGATTTGACTGCTCATTAGGCATTATTACTGTGGCGCAACGAGTGGGGTGAATCTTAACAACGGTCATGTGGACCCGGATTCTAGATGTCCCGCATGTGGGAGAAATCATGTCTGAAAGATTTGTGGCATTCCTATCAAGCTTCCGGGATATGTTTACATGTACACATAATTTTCTAGCATAATGAAATTTTGTTGTAATGCTATGAGGCTTTCAACTTGGTTACATGTGTCATGTTGCCTCCAAAGTTGTCTTGTTACAATGTTCCATCAAATACAAAGGAAACGAACATGCATGCTAATGCATCTCAATGATTCGCAGATCATATTTTACATCACAGCTGAATACAAAGTTGTGAGAATGTGTACAAATAAAGAAAAAAAAAGGATGATGTCCATAGGCATGGTTCTATTTCCTGGCGTCATTGGTTAGCAACTAGTTTCACGCAGGTCTGTTGAAATGAACAAGAAATGTTTGCCAAGAAAGGATTCTATGGAGGACATGGACCATCCGATCATTTTGTGCGGTTCCACTAAAACCGAGCTAGCTGAGCACGCCTATCTGCAAATATATTGAGCAGGTGTTATAACATTAATAGTGGCACCAGTAGTTGTTGATGATACTTACACACACATGTAGAAGTTGGACACCTTTGCAATCACTCATAAAACTAACCACCTCTTGGAGAAGATTAGGCTCAGAGTTGGATGAGGATAGCAAAACCGATCTCCCTTTGTGCAGTCATAGTAAATGTAGAGACGTTGCCCGTGTGACATTTTAGTGGAATTGCACAAGACTCTCTTAAAGAAAAAAGTCATTTGTGCAGTTCACCGTAAGGTCGCAATAGCACCGAGGTAGAATGGATAACACTGTTTGCAAAAAAGAGGTTGAAAGGAAACAATTACTGGCCAATGACAGTTGATGACACATACGACGACAAAAAAGAAGCATATTCCTTGGCCTAAGGGAAGATAGCATCACAGTTCTTTATCTAAAACAGTGTGAGGAGGAGATTGCAATATGGAAAGTACGCCAGCCTAGCTACGTTTTAGGAAAATAACTATGGAAGATCCACATGCAGTGACGTGGGAAGTTGGGCAGAGCAAAGCCGGTTTCAGAGGAAGCTGTATCTGAGGGTCATCGGGGTGTAACGAGGAGGGCGGCGCCGGCCCTACCGCGTCGGTCGTCCGAGAGAAAGGCATGTACCGCAGGTCAGGACGCGTCGGAAGTGGGTTTCCTGCCTCGGCACTTGCGACCAGAGCAACGCTGCATATCCTCCCTTTCCACCGGCAGACGGGATCTAGCCGGATCATTGACCAGCGATGAGACAGAGTGCGTCCACTGCCATTTCATGTCAGAGAGTGTGAACTGTGAAGAGACCAACCCCAGCAGGCAGACCGTCGGATCCTGCCTATAGTATATATAGTGCAGTCGTTTGCTAAATAAAACGCGTCGCACTTTCTTTCGTCCACGCGTGGTACACGACCCTTCATCAAGTGGACAAGCACTACAGGTGTCAATTTTCTAGAACATGGGCTGCCTTTTTCGTATGTAAATGAGCTCCACGATGTACCCGCGGGGGTGTGGTCGGGCCAGAGATGGGAGTACGTGCGTCGCTGCATGCACCTCTTCTCTTCGTGCCACTAGTGCAGAATCGGGCAATAGCACCGGTTTGTAAGGCCCTTTAGTGCCCGTTCCATAACCGGCACTAAAGTATGGGC
>LR738713.1:88579354-88593508 GCA_902687465.1 Secale cereale | reverse complement strand
CGTCTGTGGGTATGGTGGTCATATGGAATTTTTCTTTCTTTGTGGGAAAATTAATTGAGGCCAGATCTTATGGGATTATTGTGGAATTCAGTTCTAGGCACACCTCTGAAACTTGGTCTTTAGTTTCTATTTATGGCCCGTGTCTAGCTCCTGCTCGTGATGAGTTTGTGAAGTGGTTATATAATCTTGATATCCATTTTGATGATAATTGGCTTCTTTTGTGTTATTTTAACTTTATGCGTTCACTTGAAAATCGTAATCTACCTGGTGCGGATGTTAATGACATCTTTTTGTTTAATGAAATCATTGGCCACTTGGGCCTGGTTGAGCTGCCAATCAAGGGTCGCCAATATACATGGTCCAATATGCAATCTTCCCCGGTTCTTGAGCAGATTGACTGGTTCTTCACTTCGGTTGCATAGACTTCTGATCACCCCAATACCGTGGTTATACCTTTAGCACGCACAGCCTCATATCACGTACCGTGTGTGGTCACAATTTCTACATGTATACCTAAGGCAAAGATTTTCCGCTTTGAAAATTACTTGATTGATCTACCTAGTTTTTCTGATTGTGTTTCTCAGGTGTGGAACATACCAATGAGCAAGCCTTCATTTGCCCTAACTATATTTGCCAGATTTAAAGCTCTCTATTATGCCCTCAAGAAATGGCATATCAATCTGTCCACAGTCAAAGCCCTCATTTCTAACTGCAACAAGGTGATTCTTTTCCTTGATGGACTAGAGGAGTCTAGACCCTTGAGTTGGCCGGAGCTAAACTTTAGGAGGATTGTTAAATTACACCTTGAGGAAATTTTACATTGGTAGTTTATTTATTGGAAGCAACGTTGCACGATTAGAAGCATTAAGGTTGGCGAGTAGAATTCAAAAAATTCATGCTATGGCAACATAACGTTACCGGAGGAATATTATTTCTTCGATCGAGAATTTGGCGGGTGACATTGTCATCAATCACCAACAACTAGCTGGCATGTTCTATGCCGATTTTAATCAGAGAATGGGCCAATCCAAAGGCATTCAAATGGGTTTTGATTTGGACACATTAATTGCGAGAGTTGATGGGCTGGAGGAGTTATCACAGCCGTTCTCGGATTCTGAGGTGGATTCAGTAATTAAAAACTGCGTACAGATCGTGCTACGGGTCCTGATGGTTTCACCGGGCTTTTTTGAAGAAATGTTGGTCTATTTTGAAGGATGATTTGAAACTTGTCCAGGAGTTCTATGATGGAAAATGCAATTTAGAATGTCTTAATACATCTCTTATACCCAAAAAGCTGATCCCAGAATATGTTGGTGACTTTAGGCCTATTTCATTGACCAACACATGTTTGAAGTTTTTAACCAAGCTCTTGGCTAATCGTCTCCAGAGAGTGATTCTTCGATGTATTCATCGCAATCAATATGAATTTCTTTGTTGCCGATCCATTCAAGATAGCCTGGCATGGTGCTTTGAGTATATCCACCAATGCAAAGCTTTGAAGAGGCCTATCAATCTTCTCAAGCTTGATTTCACAAAAGCATTTGATACCATTGAGCACGAAGTGATCCTCAGAATCTTACAATGCAAGGGTTTTGATAGTCGTTGGACGGGTTGGATTAAGAGCATTTTATCTACGGGCTCCTCTTCGGGCCTCTTAAATGGCGTGCCAGGCAATCATTTTGTCTGCAAAACGGGTGTGCATCAAGGAGATCCATTATCTCCGTTGCTTTTTGTTATTGCAGTTGATTTGCTCCAATCGGTGGTTAATGAGATGTGCTCCAGGAACATACTCACCTTACCGATCCCGACAACATCGAATGACTATCCGATTGTCAAGTATGCGGATGATACTCTCATTGTTCTCCCTGCGATTGACAGCCAGCTCATTGCTTTCAAGGAGATGCTTGATATCTTTACTGTTTCAACGGGGCTGCGGGTCAACTTCAACAAGTCCTCACTAATCCCGATCAATGTGAGTGATGAAGAAGGAAATCTTGTGGCTAGTTTGCTCGGGTGCGATGTTTGTTCCATGCCATTTACATATCTAGGATTGCCCATGGGAACATCTAGGCCAATGATCTATGATCTAATGCCAATGGTGGATCGCATTGAGAGGCGTTTATGTGCGTCTTCATGCTTACTGAATCAAGGGAGCCATCTTCAGCTTTTGCAATCCGTCCTTAATTCTATGCCAATCTACTTTTTGTGTACACTTTCTCTGCCTCAGGGGATTTTGAAGAAAATTAGAGAATCATGCGCCAGTGTGTATGGAGAGGGAACACGGATACCCCACGCCAATCATTGGCGGCTTGGGATCTGGTCTGCCGACCCAAGAAGCTGGGAGGTCTCGGTGGTCTCAACTTAAATATACAAAATGAAGCCTTGTTGATCAAGCATCTCTTCAAGTTTTTTAACAAGATGGATGTGCCCTGGGTCACGCTCATTTGGGACATATATTATGCCTCATCGCTGCCTCAAGCGACCCAGAGCTGTGACTCTTTTTGGTGGAGGGATGTTCTACAACTATATGATAGTTTTGTAAGTTGGCAGTGCCACACGTACGCGCTGGTGATACGGTGGTCTTCTGGTTTGATCGCTGGCAACATGGAAATAATATTGTCCTCTTGCGACGTCGGTTCCCAAGGCTACATTCCTTCGTCATTGATGACATGATCACCATTAAGGACTTTATGGAGCTGTCTTAACCAACCGACAATTTTCACCTGCTGCTGTCGGCTGAAGCTTTCTAGGAATTTACCCAACTTCGAGCTCTGTTGCCGCTCATCAACCTTCAGGATGAAGGGAAGGACATTTGGAAATGGCCATCCATGTTTGGAGAGTATCATTCTAGGATCTACTATGTGTCTTGATTCTCACAAATTGTGGTTGATCCTATATTTAAGTGGATCTGGAAATGTTCATGCACTCTCAAATTCAAGGTTTTTGGTTGGCTTCTTTTGATGGATCGACTAAACGCTAGGGACAAGATGCAGCAACGTCATTGGAATATCCAAGATGACACATGTGTAATGTGTAATTCTGCATGTCACGAAGACCGAGCCCACCTGTTCTTTGCAATCAACTACAGCCAACGTGTTTGGAATTACCTTGCCATTTCATGGATTCTTCAACCAAACCAGACAACCTATGAGATGGCTTCATCTGCTTGGAAGGATTTTGGCTTTCCTTTCTTCTCTGAGGTGGTCTTCATTGCCACATGCAATATTTGGACTCAAAGGAATGGGAAGATTTTCATAAATGTGCTGCCTTCCTTTAAATTTTGGAGGAGGAATTTTGTCCATGACATTTCTCTGTTAGCTCACATAATCAAATGTAAATATAGGAATAGCCTAACCTCCTGGATAGCTGCCCTCTCATAGTTATCCTTTGTAAGTATACCCTTTGTTCTTTTATCTGTAATTTTTAACTTTGTAACTTTACTGGTTCTTTATTAATAAAGAGCTGTGAGGCTGTTGCCTTGCACTATATAGTAAAAAGAGATATATGACGGCCGACCTACTTTAACGTGTGAGGGAAAAGGGCACTTTGTGTGTGCCAGGGGGAACTGACTATTGCATTCGATCTATCAGTGCGTGTTGTCGGGGACGGGGGGATAACTAGAGAGGTAGATCGACTGGTACATATGTGGAGAAGAAGAGACCTAGCGACGTATTGAGGGAGATCGATGGGCATCCATTCATGTGTTGGAGAGGAATATGGTTGGGAGAGAGACTGAGCTAGGGTGCTGGAGGGGGGTTGGTCGAGTTACTTCTCGGAGATGATTGTGCGAGAGGCCTAGATAGTAGATAAACAGAGGGTACACCTGTAATCAATAAAAGAGGTGTGTGTGCGTGTGCGCGCACGCGTGCTTGTGTGTGAATGCGTGCAGGTGAGAGACGGGGCAGGAGGCATGCATGGATGATGAGGGGGCGATGTATGTGTGTCACTAGCAGGCCTATCTACACAGGTAGATAAATTGTTGTGTCGGGGAAAGGGATATCGAGATATAACTATTGAGGTAGATCGGTCGATGTGTGGGGAAAATGAGGGATAATTGACCTAGCTATATGTATAGATGGAGACCGATTGGTATACACATGCATGTGTTTGAGGCAAATTAGGCCGGATAGACAAATAGAGATAAAGGGATGCAGCTAGGATGATGTGCTGCAAGAGGCGGACCAGACAGAGAGAAGGGAGGAGTGTCTGAGTGCGAGACCAATGAAAAGAGGGATGAGAGTGTGCATTTGCGTGTGAGTGTGTGAGAGGTAGCTAGGGGAATGGAGGGTGAGAGCTTAAGAGGGAAAGTGTGTATGTGGTAGGCAGGCCTGACCAGAGAGCACTACAGGAAACTGCTAGTTTGCCGTCTGTGGATTATAGACGGCAAAGACGTAAATCCAGACGGCAAAGAGTTTGCCGTCATGAAGTAGACGGTGAAGTCAGGCGGCAAAGATAAATCGGCAAAGAATTCTTTGCCATCTGCTATTTTTTCTGGATGACGGCAAAGAATTTGCCGTCAGTCCATGATGTTTGCCATCAGCACGTATACTCAGACGGCAAAATAAAGGAGCAGACGGAATGGGTGAACTGAATGACGGCGTCATGTATTTTGCCATCTGCCAATTGTCAAGCCAGACGGCAAAGTCTCACATCTTTGCCGTCAACCGGTCGGTAATACAGACGGGGATGCTGAGGATCTTTGCCGTCTACCAATTGTAAAGCCAGACGGCAAAGTCTCACATCTTTGCCGTCTAGTCGTACTCGGTCCAGACGGCAAAGCGCCACCTCTTTGCCGGCAGCCTACCAGTCGGCCAGACGGCAAAATGCCATGCCAAACAGCAGCATGTGCCAGGTTTGCCGTCTGTCCCTAGACGACAATGATCCTTTGCTGGCTGCCTCCTGACGGCAAAGGATGGGCCGTTTTTGTTTTTTTGGAAAATCATAAATTCAATAGTTTAATACATAATAGGACAGCATAGTTCCATGGCAAATATAATATACAATGAACAAAGTTCCATAGCATACAGTATAGGACAGCAGTTCCATATAGCAAATATAATACAAAATGAAAGTTCCATAGCATACAGTACAGCACAGCATAGTTCCATACATATAATCCCACAACAAAGCTCCATACATATAATTCCACAACAAAGTTCCGTAGCATACATCATAGCATAGCATATAGTTCCACAACATATAGTCCCATACATATAATACACAATGAACAAAGATGGCATCACTACTTAAGATTTGGCACTACAATAAATGCCTTCATGTCCATGTCGTATTCCAAAAGCATCCAGGTGGCAACCTACAAGATTGAATGGCGTCTGTCACATTTTGGCCCAAGAACAAAACGTGTTTGAAATCATCAATATGCCAAATAGACAAAAGAAAGTACTTCAACGCAACAAAATTAATAGTGATCCATATTCCATATTGAGTTTTCAAAATAAACTACATATGGAGTTTCTTGAACACTTATCCAATTTTGAACATGTTAATTTAACACTAGATCATGAAGATCTTCGAGAATGGTCTCTAAATCATGAAAACAAATAGCTACTTGTGTCTACTTATAAGATTGGTTCAATTCAACACTCTAAATCATGAATATCTTCGAGGGCTCTCTAAATCATGAAAATAAATAGCTTCAAGCGGTCTCTAAATCATGAGAATAAATGGATCATGGTTTCAAATGGTCTATACTTGTCTCTACTTATAAGTCTGATCTTTAAATGGTTCAAACGGTCTCTACTTACAAGTTTCTAAAACATGGATATCTTCATATGGTCTCTAAATCATGAAAATAAGTATCTACTTGTCTCTAAATCATGAATATCTTCAAATGGTCTCTAAATCATGAAAATAAGTATCTACTTGTCTCTAAATCATGAATATCTTCAAGTGGTCTCTAAATCATGAAAATAAATAGCTTCAAGAATGCATGATAGTTAATTAAGATCATGGTTGAAATTGTTCAAATGTATCATAGTTTGAAATGTTTCAAATGGTCTCTACTTATAAGTTTGATCTTCAAGAATCCATATAGCTACTTGTCTCTACGTTGACAAATTTAAGCCCTATGTAAATGAGATATGTAGGCACTAACCATACTCGATCTCAAACATTCGGAGAACCACCAAGGTTGTTGCCGCTTGGGCCTCGTGCTTGTGAAGATCCATCAGTATTAGATCCATGGCCTGATTGATGAGGCATCTGCATAACAGGCATACCATTCTGGGCACAATAAGCCTACAAATTATGTTTGAGTGAAGATTAAGTACGGGTATCTCACAACACTAGACTTCGAATCAGCTCAAACTATGCATCGTATCGGCGACATGGTACTTGTATCGAACTCTTAGCCACTTGCTCCTCCAGCCAATCCACAAGGAATCATCCGCGTGATTCCAAGAGCTCTCTCCGCGCGGTCTGTATCAGCGTGTGCATGAAAGAAACAGCGTCACAGCACAAAGGGTTGGGAACGGAAGCGTGTGCCAGGAAATGAAGTTTTCTCAATGATCTTTCGCTCAATCCTTGTGGGAGAATGGAGAAAAAGATGACCACCATTAGCAGCCTGTTGGTGTTGGTTACAGCAGATCGCTTAATCTACAGTAATGAAAAAGTAAGGCAACTGTGAGCTTCATCGCTCACGTCGCATAGTTTTGCGCCTTCATGCAGTAATTTGGAGAGATGAAGTGTATGGGGTTCTGCAGCCTCGGGACAGTGTAACTTCTCTTTCAGGGTTGAATAGCTCAGAAAGCAAGGAAAATCACCACCCTACATTTGCAGAGGAATAATCCTTTAAAGATTGCACGAAAGCTGGAAATTCTATACAACAGTACAAACAAATAAATCCTTTGAGGTCCCAAATACAGGTTTGCTCAGAAAAAGTGCTCCATGTGCAAAGCAGTTCCGAGCAACCTTCGCAGTGATATAGCGATGGTATTACAGCAATCAAGTTGGCAAAAATGAACAAATACCTGAGGATATGAAAGAATTCCTACTCGGAAGAGTTCATCTATGCATGATCTCAAAATCTCATAGCGTGCTTGAAGAGTAGGGGGTCCGACATAAGCTTTGATGTCTACCCTGTCAACAAATGCAATATCTGCAAACCACATACGAGTTAGAATTTATTGATTTTAGGAGTCAATACATGTCTACACGATGTTTAAGAAAGCTACAGGCTGTTTTCCTTAACAGCCATCGAAAATAGAATGAATGTCCGCAATTACGCAATTTTATTATCCCAAGAGACATTAGTAATGAGCACAGTTGATATCTCATTGTCGATGGCAACAAGATTATCTAAACTTAAATGTATCAATAATGTAGCATTAGTTACTTCAGAAAAGTAGGAAAAGTGATGTTATAAACATAGACAGCTCCACAAAGATAAACATGCTTATTATGCAATTGATCTTCCCCTCATTGCGGTGATTCACTTGACCAACTAAAACACATACTAAATGTCCAAATTTGTCCAGGTGTTGATCATATACAGCACCATTGTTCCAAACGCGCAGATAATCATGCAAAAAATGTGGCAACTATGCACACAGAATGGCACGTTGGGCCATTCAGGTCATAAAAGGGAAAAACTCAAAAGGCGGAAAATCAATACCGATAGCTGTGGTGATATTTGATGTCGTCAAAATGATAACATTTGGCCAAGCTTTCAGTTTGTCCATTTGTGTTAGCAAGGCATTTACCACCTGAACATTAGAGTGAAAGAAGACTGTAAACATTACCTGATAAAAGGTATATGGCGAAGGAAAACTGATGAAAACTTTATCAAAAATACAGCATAGGTAACATCAAGGGTTCAAATACAGCATGCTGCAAATCAAAATTATCAAAAATCCCGAAGTTCAGTTAAAGTTCTATAGGAGTGCCAGAATGCATTTCGCTAGTCTGCAACTAGGAGATAATGCCTGGGGAATTAAATTGGGTTGGTTTCGGTGTCAAAAACATTTTATGTTCTATGTTCTCTCTATTCACACAAAGGACAAAATCATTTGCTATCTTACTTATCCACCCATATGCCATGTCGCTCAATGGGGTTTATTATTCATTAGTATTGAGGCATTTCTCAAAGTAAAAAACGCAATGGAATGAGAAGTCCATTTAACAACGCATAGATAAGATGAACAAGGCATGGATTGAGCTAGTCAGATCATACGATTGAACATCTAGTCATTTCACCAGTTCTGTCATGAACATACTGATCAATACAAATACCAGGTTGCTTTCTTCCTCCACCATCTCTTGAATCTTCTGGAAAAGTTTGGCTACCTAAAAAGGACAAATTATAGTATGAACATTGTAAGATGGAAATGAACATCTAGCTCCAATGTGATTTCAGCATGAATGTATACATGATAATATTATTGACATGAGCACAAAAAGGCATACCAGTTTCCCACTTTCAGAAAACCACTTGCTGAACAATGAATGGGCATTGACTTCAATTAGTTGGCACATAGAATACCTGGTGAAAAATAGACAGTAATTAACAACACATTATTTATTAAAACATTATTCATGAATATCATTAAGCAAGAACCTTGAATTGAAGCGAATAGAAAGCTTCTGAGCTAGTGCTTTACACAATGAAGTCTTTCCTGTTCCAGGTGGACCATGCAAAAGTACAATCCTGCAATTGTATGTAAAAAAGTACATAAACAATACAAAACAAAATAAATAATATATTCCAAGAGAATAATTTATATAATTGAAAGTGCACATTTGCATGGGTATTTAAAGTTAAGTAGTTCAGTTTCACGATGCTTGGTCATTTGACAATTAAGCTGCAATTCTTTTTTGCAGTATTTTGCACATTCACCTTGATTAACTATCTCAACAAACAATATCCATCAATAGGATCAAGGAAGAACTGAAGAAGAGGAAGGAGACAATGGTCTACTGTCCAGATACAATTTCAGGAAATACTCATGAACGTCGTTGAAAGGTTTCAGGAGCTAACTGCAAACCCAACTACACAAAAAGGTACTCTAAGGTTCCATGACAGTAATGACCAACTTTATTGTGGAAAGTAAAACCAAAATATGCTACTTCTGATGACACGTGAAGCCTCCAGGTGCTTAACAATGTGAAAGATGCTAACCTGTTCCATGAAACAAGGCACGGGTCTACACTTCTTTCAGTAAATAGCAAAGCACTAGCAGCATATCTCAGCAACCTCTGCTTGAGACCCACTTCATATAGTAAGCTGCAAGCACATACGACATCACCAACAGAATAAAAAAACACATAAATTGTACTAGCAAAGGATAATGAGATCAAACCAAACCTTTCCCATAATCCATCAAATTCTTTGGCAGGTAGAGCCCACTCATTGAAGCTCGAGAGTGTGATGTCTTCACTTGGTTCTTCACTTGGACCATCTTCATTTAACTGCAAGATAACCAGATCAGGTTGAGCCTTGAGGTGTATGATAAATTTGAACCAAATGTTCACTAGAACATGAAATGAAGCAATCTATCTCTTGGAAAGAGGTCGATAGTCTAATTAAAATCACTCCGGTTGTTTCAAGAGAAAACAAATGTGAAATTTTAAGTGAAAACAACAAAACACCAGTACCTCAGCAACATTACAAAGATATCTTATGATGTGAAGATGAAACAATTCCAACACTGATCAAAGAAGAAAGATAGCCGGCAATAGCATGTAAACATACCCAAAGACCATCTGTATTTTAAAAGGAACTAGAAGAGATTTAGGCAGAAAGATTGAAGTGATTTAGGCAGAAAACATTTAGATGCATACCTGGAATACATGAACGACAGCAACGGCGGATGCGTAGGCGGGAACCGGCGGCGGTGCGGCCAACGGCAGCCGTGGCGCTAGGGCAGGGGAGGACGGCCCGGTGGCGGTCGCGCCATTGTAGGAGGAGGGGTGGGGCACGCAGTGGATAAGGGCCCCGACGGCGGCGCGGTGGAGGCGGAGACGGGCGGCGGCTGCGCGGTGGTGGCGGAGACGGGCGGCGGCGGCACTGTTGAGGCGGAGATGCGCGGTGGCGGCGCGATGTGGAGTGGAGGATAACGTACGTGCGGTCGGGGGCGATGGATAAGTGTGGTCAGGGCCCGGGCGTACGCGCGTGGGTTTTTTTTCGTTCATTTGCTGTCAAGTGGGTCCAAAACGAGACGGCAAAGAAAGGCCCGGTGTGAAAAATTTTTTCTATACGTTTGCCGTCAGCAGTTCACAAAACAGACGATGAAGTAACTACTTTGCCGTCAGTAGGTAGAAAAAATAGACGGCAAAATTACGGCGCCGTTACCCACCGTCAGACTGGACACGTGTCCATGCTTTGCCGTCAACCAACTAAACAACAGACGACGAAGAGCAGGTTTGCCGTCTGTATTTCTTTGTCGTCATCCGTTTGCTAGATTCGCCGTCAGCAACCTACAGCCCAGACGGCAAAGCAGAGATTTGCCGTCAGGCTGACTTTGCCGTCTGCAGTTGTCGGCAAACCTAGCTTTGCCGTCTACCCCGACGAAAACCTGACGGCAAAGACCCACACAGACGGCAAACTAGCAGTTTCCTGTAGTGGAGGTATACCGATTGATGTGTGTCGAAAATAAGGACCCGAGGACACCTATAAAGACATTGGGAGAACGACCTAAGAAATAATTAACGAATGAGTGCAATCTAAAGAATGTTGAGGGAGGGAGGAGGGGTGCGCGCATGCACCAGAAACTAAGTGTTAGCTATATAGAGAAGAGGAGTGTATGTGTGTACATGACTAAAATAGATCATACCTTGTAAAAGTGGATTCAAATATTTAAATAATAGACCATGGTGTTTTAAACCCATGCACACGTGAATGTATTAGTGATATGCGTGGTTTGGTTTCGAACATGCTATACTATATATATCGAACAATCTCACATTTCATTTGAATTTAGATACCGATGGTAGGCATCGTGTGACCACATTGCATCCATGCACACCATGTTTTGAATTCTTTATAATGCATGGCTTTGGCAACTCACATCTAAATACTATTAGTTGTGTGGGGTGGGGCACTATGCATAAATTGTGTCATAAACACACTATACATAAGAAACATGTTATAGATTATGGAGATCTAGCTAGAGCCTGAAATGTACTATTATTTGAATCATTATAAAGTGGATTCAAAATATTGAATTCAAGTTTAATGGTACAAGTAGTTGATATCTAACCTGATAATAACAATGATGTGTGTTGCCAAAATAATATACAAATTATGGTTTAACTTGACAACAATCATGATTGTAGATCTTATTCAAATAGAGAAACGAATTCAAATTTAGTTCATATTGCAGTCGGTAGTATACATTTGGAACGCCTAAAATGTTCATTCGAGTAGGTTACATGCATTATACAAACATAACATGGATTCAAAGCATTGAATGGCATTTGAAGTAATTCATACAACAAAATGGGACAAGCCACTCTCTTGTGTTATGCGAATTGATTTGGTAGAGTACCGTTCTCCTGAAAATTACCACGCGCCTTGTTATCCCTAAATTTGAAGCTATATCTTTGTCTCGTTGTGCTCGAAAAACTCCCTCCATCTCAACCCACGCGCTGCCATCCCAAAATTACAACGCGCGTGAAAAATCCCGCCTCGTGCGAAATCCCGACAAGCGAAATTCCTGTGATACCCCCTGAACCGAAAGAACCACCTAGTTCAAATTGGTGGGGGTATTTTCATAACTTGCCCCACATTTCGAACAACCACGTCCCTAAGCCATGGTTGTCGGCGTCCTGGGAACTAGGGTACCCAGACTTGCTTGCCTGCGGCCCACGACATGGTTCCTTCACTGGCCTGGTATGGCCCATCTTCAGCATTAACACACAAGACCCTCGCGAGGGGCCAAGCCTCGCGAGGCGGACGACACCAATACCTGGAAGGAGCAGTCTCTCTAGACTGGCTCCTGAGGAGCGGAGATCTCTATGCAAGCCCCCTCCTCATGAGGTTCAGATGGCGCAAGCCATGATAACCAAGGCCAGGCGGGTGCCAGCGGGCGCAGTGCAGCAGGTTTCCTCTTTGGTGCTAGAGAAGCAAGCACAAGTGTGAAGTCCTAAGGAATTAGCCAAAGGTTTCCGTTTCCATGCAACAAGACCAAGATCGCCAGGACGACAGGATAGAGGTCATCTCCGAGCCCACCATGGCATCACGACCAGAAGCTTTGTAGGCGAAGACCACCTTTCTTCAGGATCAGATGTACTGGTTGTCTCCCTTCAAATTTGGCCATTGTGGGATCGCTTCCCGCCTTCGTTCTGGGAAGAGAAGAAAGGCCTCTATAAATATAGTCTAGCCACCACCCTAGCAAGGGACATATCATTCAGATCACCCTCATCACAGACAAGCAAGAACAAACCTCTTGAGGTTGTTCCACCATTGTACTAGTTAATCCCCCGCCCACCTCAAGGCAATCCACCACAAAGAAGGAGTAGGATATTACACCATGAGGTGGCCCGAACCTGGGTAAAGTGCCTTGTCCCATTTCCTTCTTGTTCATTGAGCTAGACCGTGAGATCCGCGAGTAGGCAGATAGAGGAAGTTGAGTTCTTCTCACGCACCCTAGTGTTCGAATCTAACAAGCGTCTGCGGAGCCCCGAATCCGAAATTTGGCGCGGCAGGTAGGGGTGCGTATCGAGGAACCGCCTTCCCCGTCATCACGCTCTACCCTCGCCGCCCGGCTTCCATCAATGGCAGGCATCGCACCACTCGCCAAGCCGCGGGCCGCGCTCGAAGGTGGCGCGGGACCCCAGGCTCTCTCCCCCGCTCTACGGTGGGTGTAGTGGCCACCAAGATTTAGGACAGCACTGCCACCGCGGTACAATGGCGTGGCCGACCCCACGGGATTCCTCCAGGCCTATATGATGGGCCTCGAACCCCTCGTTGGTTACCCCAAGTGGAAGGTGTAAGATGCAGTATGTAGAAGTGTTTTCCCTTAGCAAAGATGCCAAGGATCGAATCCCCAGAGACTCCTAGGTTCAACAAGTAGGTGTCAACAGCTAACGGTGCGGATTAGCTATCAACGTGGACCTGCACACAGATACAAATAACTTCGCTCCCAACGAATACAGAGAGGTTGTCAATCCCTCCGGCCTTGTAGTTCACAAAGGATTAAACGCAAATGATAGTAGTGATAGATAATGTTTTGCAATAGTAAGTAATAGCGAAAAGTAAATACCGGATGTGATCAATGATGGTAATATGGACCGGAGTCTCATGATGTTCACTAGTGATGTCTCTCTCCCAAAAGACGATAAAATAGCTATGTGAGGTAAACAAATTACAGCTGGGCAATTGACAGGACCACGAACGCAAACCAATGCTGATTACATTGCAAGAAAGGTTGAGGTTCAAAGCATGGGCGGTACGCCAAAATAAGTAGACCGAAATCGATCAATATCTACTACTAATCATCCACCTTGAGATATCTATCCAAAACATCTCCCTGGTATTAAGTTGCGCGTCCCACCCATAGTGTAAACTCAATGCAACAGACAACTGCATTAAAAGAACTTTGCGTAAAGTAAACAATCCTTGCACCCGCGGGCACAAGCACCGTTGTTTTCCCCCTTGTGGCAACAACACATCCCCTAGACTCATGTTTCTGTCACTCAAGCTAGTCATCGAGGGGCATGAACCCACAATCGAGCATAACGTTCCCTCTTGGAGTCACTACGTATTACTTGGCCAAAGCAATAAATAACAACGGAGAACATGCAAGAATTACTTATGAACATAAATATAAAAGAGGTAGATCAAATATATTACTCAAGATCAATCTGAACATAATCTCATAATCCATCGGATCCCAGCAAACTCATCATAGCAACAACATAAGGATTACATATGTGCCTCGATCATGTAGGCCAGCTCACAAGGACTAATTAGTGAAGCACAAGAACGGGAGGAGAACATCACATAGCTACTGGTCATGGACTCATGGTCCAAGGGAGACTACTCACGACTCATCCGGGAGGTGTCCATGGTGGTGGAGAAGCTCCCGGTGGTGATCCTCCCCTCCGGCAGGGTGCCGGGAAGAGTTCTCCTGGTGCTCCCGATCTTGGAAGCGGCGGCGGCGGCGGAACAGAGATGGGATCGCGAAAAGAGTTCCT
>LR738713.1:88562996-88579135 GCA_902687465.1 Secale cereale | reverse complement strand
CCCTTCGGACGCACGGTAGTTTCCGGAACGCTGATTTTTTATATAATTTTTCTGGATTTTTCCTGGTAGTTCTCGTAATGTGAAAACCTGAAATACAAAAATAGCAGAAAACAGAAACTGGCACTGGGGTGCACTGGATTAGTAAGTTAGTCCAAATATGATCAAAAGTGTATGGAAGTGTATGAATATCATAGCAATATCACCCAAAAGTGGCATGGAGCAAGCAGAAATTATAGATATGTTTTGGACGTATCAACATCCCCAAGCTTAATTCCGGCTCGTCCTCGAGTAGGTAAATGATAACAAGAATAATTTATGTGGCGACATGCCATTAACCATATAGGACTTTTTCATAGTCATATGACAAAAGATTACTGAGTCAATGATTCTATAGTAATTAAGTTGCCTCATGAGAAAATCACAAATTACTGAAAGTTTTACAACATGACATTGAAGCATCAAATAGATTTGCAATGAACATGATGTGCAAATATGATAAAGTGATATCTAGCTTGCCCCCTTTAGTGAAGCAAAACATAAATGCAGGGGCACCTTCAAGGTTTAAGTGATGACTAGATACAATGATTTCAGAAATAAACGATATCACAATCATGCAAAAGACAATGCTACTTTGGGACAATGCACATTACACTCAGAATGACAATCATGCTCTCAGTAGTTGGTGCTTGAAGAAAGAAGGTGGAGACTCAACATAAAAGTAAAAGAATGGTTATATGTTAGAGTTTTTTATTTTGAAAACATGGAAGCAATTTTGTCAACGGTAGTAGTACTTCATATGTGTCATGCATAAGACATCCTATAAGTTGCAAGCCTCATGCATCGAATACCAATAGTGTCCTAATTAGCTCGGATTTCCATGGGTTATCATTGCATTACATATGTTTCAACCAAGTGTCACAAAGGGGTACCTCTATGCCACCTGTACAAAGGTCCAAGGAGATAAATCGCATTTGATTTCTTGTTTTTGATAGATCTCAAGTTGAGGACATCCATACCGGGACAACATAGAAAATAGATGATGGACTCCTCTTTAATGCATAAGCATATTCTCATAAGAGATTGAGGATTAATGTCCAAGCTAAAACTTCCACCATGATACATGGCTTTGGTTGGCGGCCCAATGTTCTTCTCTAACAATATGCATACTCATTCAACCCATGGCAAATCACCCTTACTTCAGACAAGACGAACATGCATAGCAACTCACATGATATTCAACAAAAGTGTGACAATTGATGGCGTCCCCAGAAACATGGTTACCGCTCAGCAAGCAACTTATATGAAATAAGATACATAGGCAACATATTCTTTACCACAATAGTTTTTAAGCTACTTTCCCATGAGCTATGTATTGCAAGGTTAGTCTTAGTACAGGTGGAGGTTAGCAAAAGACTGGGAGCGACCAACTAAGAGAGCAATGACGGTCATAATCATGCAGAGCGACAAAGCAATATTGAATCAGGCATGGTAGTTATATCGCTACTCAGAAATAAAAGATCATCAAGGCTTGACAGACTTTCTTTACAGTCTTAAATATGCGTGAGCATACGCCAAGTCAATCAAAATAAATTCTCGAAGGAAGATATTACTAAACCATACCACATCATCGGCAAACAAATCATGTTGCTACTCCAATAACACATTGGAAATCCCCCAGCTATTTGAGACTAACCGTAAGAAAACCTGAACTACTAAGCACCATTATGCACGTAGCATCTTTATCATAGACATATTAACCAATGCAACGGAAGCAAACTCTCTTAATAAGGTGAGCATGATAATTAAAGAGAGTTCAAGCAACCAACTAAACAAAAGCTCTTTGAAAAGATAAGCATGAATACTAAGAGCAGAGCATGATAGTAGCTATTAAAAGACAAAGAACACACACAGCAAAGATAGACATGAAAATTCTATGTTATGTTCTAGGTAGAAGTGGAGCGTGTTTCTCTCCCACATAAAGAATGCTGAGTTCCGACTCGTTATGGAAAACTAAAAGCAAGACGCTCCAAGCATAGCACATAACACATGAAGTGATAAAAATATAGCGAAACGAAAGACGAACTGATAATTTTGATGGAGAAGGGGATGCACGGGGGCATCCCCAAGCTTAGACGCTTGAGTCTCCTTGAATATTTCTTGGTGGTGCACGGGGGCATCCCCAAGCTTGAGCGCTTGACACTCCTGAATCTTTTTATCATCTTCCCTCGCACACTTGAAAACTCCCTTCATACATAACTCATCATAATCTGATTAGCGAGGTTAGTACCCTTAATAAAATAATTATACCTTGCTGGAAATAAAGATATTCTTGAAGGTCTACTATTTCTCAAGATCGCCAAAAGGTTTTTGCAAAGAAAAAGCAAGCTCTTGATTTGCAAAATGAAGGAAAGGCAAAACAGGACAGAATCTGTGAAAAACAGAACAGCAGGTAGTAATCGATTTGTTCGGGGCACTTCTGCAACTAAAATCAAAAAACTCAGAACAGAAGCACGAAAGACAATTATATAGAGAACGCTGTCAAAAAAATTCAGACCAAAAAGATGATCTGGTGATTTTATACGAATTTTTCTATCCAAGGACAGAATCTGTTTCCTCGACAGCACCTCACAACTTTTGAACTTTCTAGCAATCAGAGGCTATAATTGGCACAAATATGCAAAGCAAAGATACAATGATGATTCTACAAAAGTAAACAACGTCAAGACACAACAAAAGCAAAATAAATTTATTCATGTGGGCTGCCTCCCAAAAGCGCTTTCTTTTATGCCTTTAAGCTAGGCATAATGCATAGAGAAATCAATAACCATCATGATAATCGGAGTTATAAATTGATTCATATGGTTCCTCAACAAGTTCACTCTTATTCCTTCTAGGAAAGGGGTACACACCTTTTGCCTACCCGCGTAAGCGGATTTGTCCCTTACCTATATCGATGAAGCCTTTTACCGCTCGGAGGAAGTCCCTTCCAAGCACTATATTTCCTTGGTTTGGCTCCATGATGAAGAAATCAACCATTGCAATCCCTTTAAGGAATTTAACTGGCACATCTTTTATTCTTCCCTGGATTTCAGAAATATTTCCATTAGTGTGTTCATGATAAGATGATAATCTATCCATGTTAAATTTTAAAGAATCATGAACAGTTTTTGGCATAGTAGAAACCATAGACCCAATATCACAATAAGCAAGGAAGTCTTGATTAGAGATGCTAATCCTAACAAGAGGCTCCCAGTCATTATCTATTTCCAAAATATCTCTCTTATTGGGTTTCGGTTTCTCTACCTTCATTAAGTCTAGAGCATCCATTCTCTTTTCAATAGTAGCAAGTCTATCTATGACAGTATCAAAATTATGATCATAAACAAAGTAACTAGATAGACCATGTATAATTTCAAGAGCTCTAGCTTCATCACACTCTAGGAAATCTCCCTCGGCTATAATGTCAAGAGAGTGTTTACACCATTTAAAAAGACCCTGGTAAAAATTCCTGAGCACAATTTTTATAGGTATCCAAGGCATAATTCTCCTATGTGCATCAGAAATTCTGTCCCATGCCTTCTTCATATTTTCTCCATCCCTTTGATGGAAATCTAGAACTTCTGATTCCCTTAAAGCACCATATCCTGACATGTTTGGCTAAACAGAAAGGACTACTAACAGAAAGGTAAATAATTTTTTTGTGATTTTTGATGAAAGATACTAAAGCAAAAACTGAAAGGTAAACTAACAAGACTAAAAAGCAAAGGTAAAAGATAGCATGCAACTCCCCTATCCTGAAGAGTGGAGTCCCCGGCAACGGCGCCAGAAAATACTCCTTGATGGGCCTCGAACCCCTCGTTGTTTACCCCAAGTGGAAGGTGTAAGATGTAGTATGTAGAAGTGTTTCCCCTTAGCAAAGATGCCAAGGATCGAATCCCCAGAGACTCCTAGGTTCAACAAGTAGGTGTCAACGGCTAACGGCGCAGATTAGCAATCAACGTGGACCTGCACACAGATACAAATAACTTTGCTCCCAACGAGAACAGAGAGGTTGTCAATCCCTCCGGCCTTATAGTTCACAAAGGATTAAACGCAAATGATAGTAGTGATAGATAATGTTTTGCTATAGTAAGTAATAGCGAAAAGTAAATAGCGGATGTGATCAATGATGGTAATATGGACCGGAGTCTCATGATGTTCACTAGTGATGCCTCTCCTCCCAAAAGACGATAAAACAGCTATGTGAGGTAAACAAATTACAGCTGGGCAATTGACAGGACCATGAACGCAAACCAATGCTGATTACATTGCAAGAAAGGTTGAGGTTCAAAGCATGGGCGGTACGCCAAAATAAGTAGACCAAAATCCATCAATATCTACTACTAATCATCCACCTTGAGATATCTATCCAAAACATCTCGCTGGTATTAAGTTGCGAGTCCCACCCGTAGTGTAAACTCAATGCAACAGACAACTGCATTAAAAGAACTTTGCGTAAAGTAAACAATCCTGGCACCCACGGGCACAAGCACCATTGTTTTCCCCCTTGTGGCAATAGCACATCCGCTAGACTCATGTTTCTGTCACTCAAGCTAGTCATCGAGGGGCATGAACCCACAATCGAGCATAACGTTCCCTCTTGGAGTCACTACGTATTAATTGGCCAAAGCAATAAATAACAACGGAGAACATGCAAGAATTACTTATGAACATAAATATAAAAGAGGTAGATAAAATATATTACTCAAGATTAATCTGAACATAATCTCATAATCCATCGGATCCCAGCAAACTCATCATAGCAACAGCATAAGGATTACATATGTGCCTCGATCATGTAGGGCAGCTCACGAGGACTAATTAGTGAAGCACAAGAACGGGAGGAGAACATCACATAGCTACTGGTCATGGACTCATGGTCCAAGGGATACTACTCTCGACTCATCCGGGAGGCGTCCATGGTGGTGGAGAAGCTGCCGGTGGTGATCCTCCCCTCCGGCAGGGTGCCGGGAAGAGTTCTCCTGGTGCTCCCGATCTTGGAAGCGGCGGCGGTGGCGGAACAGAGATGGGATCGCGAAAAGAGTTTCTGTTCTGAGGGTTTCGGAGGACGCTTTAAATATATGCCAAAGGGGGGCATCGGGGAAGCTTCGGGGGGCCCAGGCGCCCCCCCGACGCGGCCCAGGGTCGGGGAGTGCGCCGCCAGGGCGCCTGGAGCCCTGGTGCCCCCCCCGGCTGCCCTTCGGACGCACGGTAGTTTCCGGAACGCTGATTTCTTATATAATTTTTCTGGATTTTTCCTGGTAGTTCTCGTAACGTGAAAACCTGAAATACAAAAACAGCCGAAAACAGAAACTGGCACTGGGGTGCACTTGATTAGTAAGTTAGTCCAAATATGATCAAAAGTGTATGGAAGTGTGTGAATATCATAGTAATATCACCCAAAAGTGGCATGGAGCAAGCAGAAATTATAAATACGTTTTGGACGTATCACTATACAGAGGCCCTCTTGGCAGCTGGCGGCGATGGCAAACTAGCTCTCCATGGCCCTCGTAGGGGAGCCGCGCGCCTGGTTTCTCAGCCCGTCAGAAGCTTCGGTGGCCTGATACATCTCCAACGTATCTATAATTTTTGATTGTTCCATGTTGTTATATTATCATTCTTGGATGTTTTACAATCATTTTATAGTCATTTTATATCATTTTTTGGTACTAACCTATTGCCATAGTGCCAAGTGCGAGTTGATGTTTTCTGCATGTTTTTTACATCGCAGGAAATCAATATCAAACGGAGCCCAAACACCGCTGAACTTATTGGACAATTTTTATGGGCCAGAAGACACTTGATGGGACAAGGTAGCACGTAGGGAGTTCCCCGAGGGGGGCGCAACCCACCAGGGCGCGCAAGGCCCCCTGGCGCGCCCAGGTGGGTTGTGCCCACCTCGGTGGCCTCCCGCACCGCCTCTTTTCTCTATAAATACCACAATATTCCAGAAACCCTAGGGTAGTCGACGAAATATTCATCTAGCCGTCGTGGAGTCCAAAAACAACAGATCCAATCTAGACACCAACACGGAGGGGTTCACCACTTCCATTGGTGCCTCTCCAATGATGCGTGAGTAGTTCCTTGTAGACCTTCGGGTCCGTAGTTAGTAGCTAGATGGCTTCCTCTCTCTCTTTTGATTATCAATACAATGTTCTATTGGAGATCCATATGATGTAACTCTTTCCGCGGTGTGTTTGTTGGGATCCGATGAACTTTGAGTTTATGATCAGATCTATCCTTTTATATCCATGAAAGTTATTTGAGTTTCTTAGATCTCTCATATGCATGATCTCTTATAGCCTCGTATTTCTTCTCCGATATTTGGTTTTTGTTTGGCCAACTTGATCCATTTATCTTGCAATGGGAAGAGGTGCCCGTTGGTGTGAAAACCGGCAGATCTCGGGTAGGGGTCCCGAACTGTGCATCTAAGGATCAAAGGTAACATTAGGTAGGGGACACGATGTTTACTGATACGTCCATTTTGCATCATGCTTCTAAGTTGATATTTATTGCATTATGTGCTGTTCATACCTGTTTTGTCACAATACTTATGCCGTTTCCCTCTTATTTTGCAAGGTTTACATGAAGAAGGGGGAATGCAGGCAGCTGGAATTCTGGGCTAGAAAAGGAGCAAACTCTGGAAACCTATTTTGCGCAACTCCAAGAGCCCCGAAACTCCACAGAACATTTTTTTTGAAAAATATAAAAAATATCTGGTGGAAGAAACCCACGAGAGGGGCCACTGGCTGGCCTCGAGGGTGGGGGGCGCGCCCCCCTTCCCAGGGCGCGCCCCCTGACTCGAGGGCCAGCTGGTGGGCCCCAGGTGCCCATATTCTCCTATATGAAGCGTTTTGACCTGGAAAAAATCAGGAGGAGGCTTTCGGGACCAGACGCCGCCGTCTCGAGGAGGAACCGAGGCGGAAACCAATCTAGGGCTCCGGCAGAGCTGTTCTGCCGGGGATACTACCCTCCGGGAGGGGGAAATCATCACCGCCGTCATCACCAACAACTCTCCCATCTTGGGGAGGTCTATCTTCATCAACATCTTCACGAGCACCATCTCCTCTGAATCCCTAGTTCATCTCTTGTATCCAATCTTTGTACCCAAACCTCAGATTGGTACATGTGGGTTGCTAGTAGTGTTGATTACTCCTTGTAGTTGATGCTAGTTGGTTTATTTGGTGCAAGATCATATGTTCAAATCCATTATTAATATTAATACCCCTCTGATCATGAACAATATTATGTCTTGTGAGTAATTACTTTTGTTCCTGAGGACATGGGAGAAGTCTTGCTATTAGTAGTCATGTGAATTTGGTCTTCGTTCGATATTTTGATGAGATGTATGTTGTCTCTCCTATAGTGGTGTCATCTGAACGTCGACTACATGACACTTCACCATTATTTGGGCCTAGAGGAAGGCATTGGGAAGTAATAAGTAGATGATGTGATGCTAGAGTGACAGAAGCTTAAACCCTAGTTTATGCGTTGCTTCGTAAGGGGCTGATTTGGATCCATATGTTTCAGGCTGTGGTTAGGTTTACCTTAATACTTCTTTTGTAGTTGCAGATGCTTGCATTAGAGGTTAATCATAAGTGGGAGGCTTGTCCAAGTAAGGGCAGCACCCAAGCACTGGTCCACCCACATACCAAATTATCAAAGTACCGAACGTGAATCAGACGATCGTGATGAAAACTAGCTTGACGATAATTCCCATATGTCCTCGGGAGCGCTTTACCTTGCATAAGAGTTTATACAGGCTTGTCATTTGGTACAAAAAGGATTGGGCCACCTTGCTGCACCTTATTTTCTTTAACCGTTTGTCACTTGCTACCAATTATCTTATCACAAAACTATCTGTTACCTATAATTTCAGTGCTTGCAGAAAATACCTTACGGAAAATTGCCTATCATTTCCTTCTGCTCCTCGTTGGGTTCGACACTCTTACTTATCGAAAGGATTACGATAGATCCCCTACACTTGTGGGTCATCAAGAATCTTTTCTGGCACCGTTGCCGGGGAGTGAAGCGCCTTTGGTAAGTGGAATTTGGTAAGGAAAAATTTATATAGTGTGCTGAAATTTATTGTCACTTGTTACTATGGCTCAAAATCCTTTGAGGGGCTTGTTTGGGGTATCTTCACCCCGAGCAGAAGAGCAAAGAGTTTCTCCTCAACCTACTGCACCTATTGAAAATGTTTGCTTTGAGATTCGTTCGGGTATGATAGAGAAACTTATTGAAAATCCCTATACAGGAGACGGAACACTTCACCCCTATTTACATCTAATTTATGTGGATGAAGTTTGTGGATTGTTTAAGCTTGCAGGTATGCCCGAGGATGTTATCAAGAAGAAGGTTTTCCCTTTATCTTTGAAGGGAGATGCATTGACATGGTTTAGGCTATGCGATGATATGGGATCTTGGAACTATAATCTTCTGAAGTTGGAATTTCATCAGAAGTACAACCCTATGCACCAGGTTCATCGTGATCGTAATTATATTTATAATTTCTGGCCTCGCAAAGGAGAAAGCATTGCTCAAGCTTAGGGGAGGCTTAAGTCAATGTTATATTCATGTCCCAATCATGAGCTCTCAAGAGAAATGATCGTTGAAAAATTTTATGCTCGGCTTTCTCATAATAATCGCTCCATGCTCGATACTTCTTGTTCTGGCTCTTATATGATGAAGACTATTGACTTCAAATGGGATTTATTGAAAAGAATTAAACGCAACTCCGAAGATTGGAATCTCGACGAAGGTAAGGAGTCAGGTATGACCCCTAAGTTTGATGGTGTTAAAGCTTTTATGGATACTAATGTTTTCCGTGAGTTTATCACTAAATATGGACTTGACTCTGAGATAGTAGCATCTTTCTGTGAATCCTTTGCTGCTCATGTTGATCTCCCCAAGGAGAAGTGGTTTAAATACCATCCCCCTATTGAAGAAAACGTAGTTGAACCTATTAAAGTTGAAGAAAAGACTATCACTTATAATGTTGATCCTGTTATACCTACTTCTTATATAGAGAAACCACCTTTCCCTGTTAGGATAAAGGATCATGGTCAAGCTTCAGCTGTAGTCCGTAAGAGTAATAGTAGAACACCTACACCCTTTGAGCAAATTAAAGTTGAACCTAGTGTTGCTATAGTTAAATATCTCTTGGTAGAAGATTTAGATGGACATGTTATTTATCTCCAAGAAGTGTCTGCTAGGATAGCCAAACCTAATGCTAGGAATAAACATAAACCTATCGTAGGCTTGCCTGTTATCTCTGTTAAGATATTAGATCATTGCTATCATGGTTTATGTGATGTAGGTGCTAGTGCGTGCATTATCCCTTTTGATTTGTATAATGAAATTATGCATGATATTGCACCTATTGAGTTAGAAGGGATTGATGTTACTATTAAGCTGGCTAATAGAGATACTATTTCACGAGTTGGGATCGTTAGAGATATTGAAGTCTTGTGTGGGAAGGTTAAATACCCAGCTCATTTTCTTGTTCTTAGTTCCCCACAAGATGCTTTTTGCCCCATTATATTTGGCAGACCCTTCTTGAATACCGTTAATGCCAAGATAGACTGTGTGAAAGATATTGTCACTGTCGGATTAGGGGATACATCTCATGATTTTAACTTTGCTAAATTCTGTAGACAGCCCCTTGAAAAGGCACCACCCAGTAACGATGAACTGATTGGTCTTGCTTCTATTGCTGTGCCAGCTAATGATCCTTTAGAACAATACTTACTAGACCATGAAAATGATATGCAAATGAATGAGAGAAGGGAGATAGATGAAATATTCCTTACACAAGGACCCGTATTGAAAAATACCTTGCCTGTTGAAATCCTAGGGGATCCTCCTCCACCCAAGGGTGATCCCTTGTTTGAACTTAAACCCTTGCCTGATAATCTTAAGTATGTTTATCTTGATGAAAATAAGATATATCCTGTTATTATTAGTGCTAACCTTTCAGAGCATGAAGAAGAAAGATTATTGAAAACTCCGAAGAAGCACCGAGCTGCTATTGGATATACTCTGGATGATCTTAAGGGCATTAGTCCCACTATATGTCAACACAAGATAAAATTGGAAGAAAATGCTAAACCAGTTATTGATCATAAGCGACGGTTAAATCCTAAGATGAAAGAAGTGGTAAGGAAGGAAATTCTAAAGCTTCTAGAGGCAGGTATTATCTATCCCATTGCTGATAGACAGTGGGTAAGTCCTGTCCATTGTGTTCCTAAGAAAGGAGGTATGACTGTTGTCCCTAATGATAATGATGAATTGATCCCACAAAGAATAGTTACAGGTTATAGGATGGTAATTGATTTCCGTAAGTTAAATAAAGCTACTACGAAAGATCATTACCGCTTGCCATTTATTGATCAAATGCTAGAAAGATTATCCAAACATACTCATTTCTTCTTTCTAGATGGTTATGCTGGTTTCTCTCAAATACCTGTGTCAAAGGGGCATCAAGAAAAGACCACCTTTACTTATCCTTTCGGTACCTTTGCTTATAGATGTATGCCTTTTGGTTTATGTAACACACCTGCTACCTTTCAAAGATGCATGATGGCTATATTCTCAGATTTTTGTGAAAAGATTGTTCAGGTATTCATGGACGATTTCTACATTTATGGAACTTCTTTTGATGATTTCTTAAGCAACCTTGATCGAGTTTTGCAGAGATGTGAAGACACTAACCTTGTCTTGAATTGGGAGAAGTGCCACTTTATGGTTAATGAAGGCATTGTCTTGGGACATAAAATTTCTGAAAGAGGTATTGAAGTTGACAAAGCTAAAGTGGATGCTATTGAAAAGATGCCATGCCCTAAGGATATCAAAGGTATACGTAGTTTCCTTGGTCATGCCGGTTTTTATAGGAGGTTCATTAATAAATTTTCCAAAATCTCCAGGCCTCTGACTAATCTTTTACAGAAAGATATTCCATTTGTCTTTGACGATGATTGTCTAGAAGCATTTGAAATACTTAAGAAAGCATTGATCTCTGCACCTATTGTCCAGCCTCCTGACTGGAACTTACACTTTGAGATTATGTGCGATGCTAGTGATTACGCTGTAGGAGCTATTCTACGGCAAAGAGTTGATAAGAAATTGAATGTTATCCAGTATGCTAGCAAAACTCAAGATAGTGCCCAAAGAAATTATGCTACCACTGAGAAAGAATTTCTAGCAGTTGTGTTTGCTTGTGATAAGTTTAGACCCTATATCGTTGATTCTAAAGTAACTATTCACACTGATCATGCTGCTATCAAATACTTTATGGAAAAGAAAGATGCTAAACCTAGACTTATTTGATGGGTCCTCTTGCTGCAAGAATTTGACTTGCATATTATTGATAGAAAGGGAGCTGAGAACCCCGGAGCAGATAACTTGTCTAGGTTAGAGAATATACTTGATGACCCACAACCTATTGATGATAGGTTTCCTGATGAACAACTAACTGTCATAAGTACTTCTCGTACTGCTCCTTGGTATGCTGATTATGCTAATTACATTGTTGCTAAGTTTATATCTCCTAGCTTCACATACGAGCAAAAGAAAAAGTTCTTCTATGATTTGAGACATTACTTTTGGGATGACCCACATCTTTATAAAGAAGGAGTTGATGGTATTATTAGATGTTGTGTGCCTGAGCATGAACAGGAGCAGATCTTACGCAAGTACCACTCTGAAGCTTATGGAGGACACCATGCGGGAGACAGAACTGCACACAATGTATTGCAATCCGGTTTTTATTGGCCTACTCTCTTCAAGGATGCCCGTAAGTTTGTCTTATCATGTAATGAATGTGAAAGAATTGGCAATAATAGTAGACGTCAAGAAATGCCTATGAATTATTCACTTGTTATTGAACAATTTGATGTTTGGGGTTTTGATTATATGGGACCTTTTCCTTCCTCTAATAGGTACACACATATCCTAGTTTCTGTTGTTACTAAGTGGGTAGAAGCTATTCCAACTAGTAGTGCTGATCATAACACCTCTATTAAGATGATTAAAGAAGTTATATTTCCGAGGTTTGGAGTCCCTAGATATCTAATGACTGATGGTGGTTCACACTTTATTCATGGTGCTTTACGTAAGATGCTTGCTAAGTACGATGTCAACCATAGAATTGCATCACCTTATCACCCACAGACTAGTGGTCAGGTAGAAATAAGTAATAGGGAGTTGAAATTAATCTTGCAAAAGACAGTTAATAGGTCTAGAAAGAATTGGTACAAGAAACTAGATGATGCATTATGGGCCTATAGAACTGCATACCAAAATCCTATGGGTATGTCTCCATATAAGATGGTATATGGAAAAGCTTGTCATTTACCTCTTGAGCTGGAACATAAGCATATTGGGCTATCAATGAGCTCAATTATTATTTCAAACTTGCCGGTGAAAAGAGGCTATTTGATATTAGCTGTCTCGATGAATGGAGAACCTAGGCCTACGAGAATGCAAAGTTATTTAAAGAAAAGGTTAAAAGATGGCATGACAAAAGTATACAAAAGCGTGAGTTCAATGTAGGTGATTATGTTTTGCTATTTAACTCTCGTTTAAGATTTTTTGCAGGAAAACTTCTCTCCAAGTGGGAAGGACCTTACGTTATCGAGGAGGTCTATCGTTCCGGTGCTATAAAGATCAACAACTTCGAAGGCACAAATCCGAAGGTGGTGAATGGTCAAAGGATCAAACATTATATCTCAAGTAATCCTATAAATGTTGAAACTAATATTATTGAAACCATAAACCCGGAGGAATACATAAGGGACACTTTCCAGAACGATTCAGCCTCCGAAAAGGAAGAGGTACGTGATACAGTAAGTGAACCGACTCCAAAATAGTTCTAAAGGCAATTTTCCTCCGTTTTGAAATATTTAGAAAAATAGAAAAATAAACCGCAGTCCAGAGGAGACACGAGGTGGCCTCGAGGATAGGGGGCGCGCCCTCCTTCCCAGGGCACGCCCCCTGCCTCGAGGGCACCCCGCATGTCCCCTGGACTCTGTTTTCTTGTGGGTTGCTCCTTTTGTTCGGGAAAAAAACATTATATATACCCCCGAAGGTTTTGACCTCTGTATCACGCAGAATTCCTCTGTTTTCATTTAGAGCTGTTATCTGCTAGGGTTTGCGAAGCCAGGCATGTTTTCGTTTAGAGCTGTTATCTGCTAAGGTTTGCGAAGCCAGGCATCATGTCATCTCCCTCCTCCAACAACGAAGGCAACGATGCTTGGCTAATGAAGATAGATCTGAAGAGGGAAGCACCCGAGGAGATCCACAAGGAGAAGAAGATCAAGATGGAGGTGGAAGATCCAGATCCGGCAGCGGGAGAAGAAGACATCCCCAAATCCCTTCCTAATCTCTTTACCTCAACTAAGCTAGAAGCTTTCAGGATGCTTGAGTTAACTCAGATCCGCAACAAGCATCTCACAAGTGAAAATCTTTTGTTGAAGGATTACATAGCTGC
This sequence comes from Secale cereale, assembly GCA_902687465.1. Taxonomy (NCBI): domain Eukaryota; kingdom Viridiplantae; phylum Streptophyta; class Magnoliopsida; order Poales; family Poaceae; genus Secale; species Secale cereale. The sequence goes on along the minus strand of LR738713.1, from coordinate 88,565,607 downwards.
TCTCAAAGGTACTATCCGCAAGCTGGAAAATCTCCTGCGCTCAATATATGAGGACCCCCCGTCACTACTTGCAACTCCATCATCACCAACCCCGAAGAAGGAGACATAATCATATGGGTAAGGGCACCCCCCTTGGCAACTGCCAAGCTTGGGGGAGTGACCCCGGTATCGTATCACCATCACTCCTATCTTCACCGTTTTACTTAGTTCGATCCTTTTGGTAGTATCTTGATTTATTAGAATAAAGTTAGCATGATCTAGTTGTGAGCTTTTGCTTTGTGAGCTTTATCCTTTGTAATTGAGTCCGTGAGTGATGGTTTCTCGCCCCTCGTTGGTTACCCCAAGTGTAAGGTTGAGATGTAGCGTAGCGGCAAATTTCACTTGGCAAAGATACCAAGGATCAAATCCCGTGAGACTCCGAGGGTCGACAAGTAGGTGTCAACGGCGCCAGAAACTTAGCGGTTGACAGGACCTGCACACAGATACAGATAACATTGCTCCCAACGAGTACAGAGAGGTTGTCAATCCCTCCGGCCTTGTTGTTTACAAAGGATCAAACACAAGAGGTAATAATGATAGCTATGACTGCAACTAGGAAATAAAAACAGGAAGTAAATAGAAGGTGTGATCAGCGGTGGTAATATGGACCGGGGTCCCATGATGTTCACTAGTGATGTCTCTCTCCCAAAAGACGATAAAACAGCAAAGCGAGGTAAACAAATTACAGCTGGGCAATTGACAGGATTATGTGCGCAAACCAATGCTAACTATGCTGCAAAGAAAGGTAGAGGCTCAAAAGCAAGGGCGGTACGCCAAGGCAAGTAGACCGAAATCCATCTGCATCTACTACTAATCATCCACCTTGAGATATCTATCCAGAACATCTCGCTGGTATTAAGTTGCGAATCCCACCCAAAGTGTAAACTCAAAGCAACAGACAACTGCATTAAAAGAACTTTGCGTAAAGTAAACAATCCTTGCACCCGCAAGTACAAGCACCGTTGTTTTCTCCCTTGTGGCAACAGCACATCCCCTAGACTCATGTTTCTGTCACTCAAGCTAGTCATCAGGGGGCATGAACCCACAATCAAGCATAACGCTCCCTCTTGTAGTTACTAGCTACTACATGGCCAAAGCAATAAACAGCAACAGAGAACATGCAAGAATTACTCAAGAACAAAGATATAAAAGAGGTGAATCAAATATATAAATCAAACACAATCTGAACATAGTCTCATAATCCATCAGATCCCAGCAAACTCAGCAAAGCAACAGCAGAAAGATTACATATGTGCCTCGATCATGTAGGGCAGCTCACGAGGTCTAAACCATGAAGAGCAAAGAGGGGAGGAGAACATCACATAGCTACTGATCATGGACCCCTGGTCCAAGGTGGACTACTCACGACTCATCCGGGAAGCGTCCATGGTGGTGGAGAAGCTCCCGGTGGTGGTTCTCCACTCCTGCAGGGTGCCGGGAAGAGTTCTCCTGATGCTCCCGATCATGGAAGCGATGCGGTGGCGGAATAGAGGCGAGATCGCGAAAAAGGGTTCTGTCCTCGAGGGTTTCAGGACGAGAGGGGTATATATGCGAAGGGGGGCAGCCAGAGGCGGAGCAGGGGCCCCAGGCGCCCCCTGGCACGGCCAGGGGTGGGGCCGCGCCAGGTGGCCGCCTGGGCCTCCCCTGGCTCCCCTCTGGCCCCGCTTTGGTTCTTCGCGAAGCTTCCTGTACGGTGATTTTTCCTGTATTTTCCCGGAATTTTTGGAGCACTTTTAATATGGGGGAAACCCGAAATAGAAAAACAGCAAAAAACAGGAACTGGCACTGTGGTGCACTGAGTTAATATGTTAGTCCAAATATGATCAAAAGTGTATGGAAGTGCATCAATATCATAGCAATATCACACAAAAGAAGCATGGAGCAACCAGGAATTATAGATACGTTTTGGACGTATCAGTGAGCTATATGATAAAGATGAGTGTTGATTCAAGGGCTTGATTTCCTCCCTTGGGTCATGATAAAAGAAAGAAAACAAAAAGAGAATCAAAGAGATCATATCGATCTTATGGGTAGTAATGACTTCACATACAAGAGTGTGATAAATAGAAGTTGTTGGGAGGTGACAAACATAGTTTTGGTCATCGTTGCAGTTAATACGAAGTAGTAAAAGAAGAGAGGCTTCACATACAAATATACTATCTTGGACATCTTTTATGATTGTGAGCACTCATTAAAGGATGACATGCTAAAGAGTTGATGTTGGACAAGGAAGACAACATAATGGATTATGTCTTCTTATATCCGAAATAAAGTATATTGTCATGGATCTTCCAACATGTTGAGCTTGCCTTTCCCTCTCATGCTAGACAAAACTCCTCGCACTAAGTAGAGATACTACTTGTGCTTCCATATATCCTTAAACCCAGTTTTGCCATGAGAGTCCACCATACCTACCTATGGATTGAGAAAGATCTTTCCAAGTAAGTTGTCATGTTGTAAACCTGCTAATATATGCATGATTTATTAGTGTGGGAGAAATTAGCTTTATACGAGCTTGTGATATGGAAGTAATAAAAGCGACGGACTGCATAATAAAGGTCCTTATCACAAG
>LR738713.1:88530425-88562403 GCA_902687465.1 Secale cereale | reverse complement strand
ATCTATTACTGTTGACATTACCCTTGAGGTAAAAGGTTGGGAGGCAACACTGTAAGCCCCTATCTTTCTCTGTGTCCGATTAAAACTCCATAAACATAAGTATTGCGTGAGTGTGAGCAATTGTGAAAGACTATATGATAGTTGAGTATGTAGGCTTGCTGAAAAGCTCTTATATTTACTCTTTCCGATGTTACAATAAATTGCAATTGCTTCAATGACCGAGACCAAAGTTTGTTAGTTTCCAATGAAGTTTATGATGCATACTTGATATTGTGGATGAATTGTTACTTTTGCATAATGATAATATGACTATATTTATAAAAGTTGCTGTTATGAGAATGATCATGATGCCCTCATGTCCGTATTCTATTTTTATCGACACCTCTATCTCTAAACATGTGGACATATTTTTCGATATCGGCTTTCGCTTGAGGACAAGCGGGGTCTAAGCTTGGGGGAGTTGATACGTCCATTTTGCATCATGCTTATAAGTTGATATTTATTGCATTATGTGATGTCCATACATGTTTTGTCACAATACTTATGCCTTTTACCTCTTATTTTGCAAAGTTTACATGAAGAAGGGGCAATGCCGGCAGCTGGAATTTTGGGCTGGAAAACGAGCAAACTCTGGAAACCTATTCTGCACAACTCCAAAAGCCCCGAAACTCCACATAACATTTTTTCAGAAAATATAAAAAATATCTGGCGGAAAAAACCCACGAGAGGGGCCACTGGCTGGCCTCGAGGGTGGGGGCGCGCCCCCCAGCCTCGAGGGCCAGCCGGTGGGCCCCAGGTGCCCATCTTCTCCTATATGAAGCGTTTTGACCTAGAAAAAATCAGGAGGAGGCTTTCGGACCAGACGCCGCCGTCTCGAGGAGGAAACCAATCTAGGGCTCCGGCAGAGCTGTTCTGCCGGGGATACTTCCCTCCGGGAGGGGGAAATCGTCACCGCCGTCATCACCAACAAATCTCCCATCTTGGGGAAAGCTATCTTCATCAACATCTTCACCATCACCATCTCCTCTCAAACCCTAGTTAATCTCTTGTATCCAATCTTTGTACCCAAACCTCAGATTGGTACCTGTGGGTTGCTAGTAGTGTTGATTACTCCTTGTAGTTGATGCTAGTTGTTTTATTTGGTGCAAGATCGTATGTTCATATCCATTATGCATATTAATACCCCTCTTATCATGAACAATATTATGTCTTGTGAGTGGTTACTTTTGTTCCTGAGGACATGGGAGAAGTCTTGCTATTAGTAGTCACGTGAATTTGGTCTTCGTTCGATATTTTGATGAGATGTATGTTGTCTCTCCTCTAGTGGTGTCATGTGAACGTCGACTACATGACACTTCACCATTATTTGGGCCTAGAGGAAGGCATTGGGAAGTAATAAGTAGATAATGGGTTGCTAGAGTGACAGAAGCTTAAACCCTAGTTTATGCGTTGCTTCGTAAGGGGCTGATTTGGATCCATATGCTTCAGGCTATGGTTAGGTTTACCTTAATACTTCTTTTGTAGTTGCGGATGCTTGCATTAGAGGTTAATCATAAGTGGGAGACTTTTCCAAGTAAGGGCAGCAACCAAGCACCGGTCCACCCACATACCAAATTATCAAAGTACCGAACGCAAATCAGACGATCGTGATGAAAACTAGCTTGACGATAATTCCCATACGTCCTCGGGAGCGCTTTACCTTGCATAAGAGTTTATCCAGACTTGTCCTTTGCTACAAAAAGGATTGGGCCACCTTGCTGCACCTTATTTACTTTTACCGTTTGTCACTTGCTACCAATTATCTTATCACAAAACTATCTATTACCTATAATTTCAGTGCTTGAAGAAAATACCTTACTTAAAACTACCTATCATTTCCTTCTACTCCTCATTGGGTTCGACACTCTTACTTATCGAAAGTACTACGATAGATCCCCTACACTTGTGGGTCATCATTTACCCAGGTTCGGGCGCTCTTGATGGAGGTAATACCCTACTTCCTGCTTGATTGACTTTGATGAGTATAGGGGTTACGATAGTTGATCTACCTCGAGATCGTAATGGCTAAACCCTAGATGTCTAGCCTGTATGATTATGATTGCCTCTACGGACTAAACCTGGTTTATATAGATACTAGAGGGGGCTAGGGTTGTACAGAGTCGGTTTACAAAGAAAGGAATCTTCATATCTGCACGCCAAGCTTGCCTTCCACGTCAAGGAGAGTCCCATCCAGACACGGGGAAAGCCTTCGGTCTTGTATTCATGGCCCATTACTCCAGCCCACGTCACATAGCCTGGACACCCGAGGACCCCGTAATCCAGGACTCCTCTAGTAGCCCCTGAACCAGTCTTCCGATGACGATGAGTTCGGCCCGCAAGTTGTTTTCAAAAATGCAAGGTGGGTTCCTCCTCCGAATACTCCAAAGTAGTCCTCCGAACAAGAGATCTATATCTGGCTCTATACAATAGGTTAATCTTTCACAGAAGCACAATACTTAAAATACATTCATCAACAGCTTTTTTGAAACATCACGTTTGGCTCTGCTATCATTTCGAACCGTTCTTGGGCCTCCCGCCTTGCGTTTCAATACGCAACTCCCATTGGCACGTCTTGTGGAAGCAGAGATCGTGTCACCTTATTGCAGGATTCTCATCAATACGAGTTTTGGTAACCGTGCCGCTCGCACGGCCCCTTGGGAACAGGCGAGTTTTAAGGCTTGAGGGAGGGGGACGCTTGATATTCGTAGTCCATATAAGCGGATAGAATCCAAGTCTTCCGCCCCACGCCTCATTCCATCTCTGCCTCTCCATCCTCGAGCTCTAGCACCCAAGTTCCAAGGTTTTCTCCCCTCTACAACTCCTCAAACTATGGCCGGCTCACAAGGCAAGTGGATGGCCTCCTCCGTCATGGAGGAGAACATCAAGGAGTTGCGGGAAGCATGGTATCTAACTGCGGAAATCAAGCACATGCTTCCTGATCCACGGCAGGTCATCCCTACTTCGGAGCCCGGCGAGAGGGTGGTGTTCATCCCCCACTTCCTCCGCGGACATGGATTCGCCATTCACCCCTTTGTAAGGGGTCTCATGTTCTACTATGGGCTGGATTTTCACGATCTGGCCCCAAATTCGTTCCTTCACATCTCGGTGTTCATCGTCGTGTGCGAGGCCTTCCTCCACGGCCCTCCACACTTCGGCTTATGGCTCAAGATTTTAAATGTGAAGCCGAAGGTGGTTGACGGGCAACACGCGGACTGTGGTGGCGCCATGGTGAGCAAGCTCCCCATAGTCAATTGGCCAAAGGGGGTCTTTGTGGACGTCGTCAAAATATGGCAACAGGAATGGTTCTGTATCACAGAACCCTGCGGATCCAAGTGGGCAGCCGCTCCAGCCTTTAGATCCAGAACCCCGCTGAGGCTCACATCCTGGACCTACAAGGGTCCGTACTGGGGGTCAGTCCCTGAGGTGCTATTGCTACAGAAACGCGTCAAGAGGATGATAGCGAAGGACACTACCCTCGCTGATGTAATCCAAGTGATGCTGATCCGCCGCGCACTTCCCTGCTAGTGGCGCCCCCTCAAGATGTGGGAGTTCAATCTGGAAAGGCCGCGGACCCTACAACGGTTCTACGGCACAACGGATAAGGGGATCCGGAAGCTACTTTTTAAGAAGCAAAAACGTGGCCGAAGTCATCAGACGACACTGGCCTTGACTGCAACCATCCAGCCACCGAGGTAAATTCTTAAACCTCTGAACACCAATAGGTTCGTCGCTCCGAAGGATAAGTATTGAGTAGTCCATCTCCAAACAGGTTTGGATAAGAAGGCGGACCATATCCGGTGTCCGGCTCTGCTCCCCGAAGACACAACCAATACTCTACTAATGAGGATGCTGGTCCCGGCGCCATACCAGGCGCCGGCTAAGAAGGACAAGAAGAAGAAGAAGAAAGAGGACGGCACTTCAGACACAATGTCCAGAGAAGCTGATGCCCACTTCTCTCATGAGGGTGATGACGACGACGAGGAGGAGGAGCAAGAAGAAGATCCTCCCCGCAAGGGCAAGAAGAGGGCGGCCTCCGAGGACCTGGAGGCCAAAGCCTCCAAGAGGGACAAAATTACCCTCCCCGATGACCTAGAGTCGGACGCCGAGGCCATCCCGAAGCATCATCGCCAAACCAAGCCCCAAGCAGACTCGTAAGTAGCCCGAGATTCTTCACTTTATCCGATCTCTATGAAATGTGATGATAACTCTAAGTTATATCTTTTAGTCCGGCCCGCGATCTTCCCCAGCTAACCTCATCCTTGGGGGATCTACCGTCGAAGATGATGGAGAGTGAGTCGCCTCCATTAGCTTCCCCGCCGCCTAGGGCGGATGACGCCGAGGTGTTATCTCATAGGCCCTCCCCAAGCCTTGAAGAGATGTGCGGGGGGTGGGGGGCAATTTAACGGCGCCAGAGGGTAATGCCTTGGCTGCCGGAGGACTGGGCGGTACAACCTCCATGAAGACCGGCGACGGGGCCACTGGTCAATCTGACCCCCAGCCGTGTACTACTCCGAAGACCCACAACGCTCCAGAGTCTAATGAGCGACCCCCTGCAGGAGGAGCGGCGACCTCTGCTAATCCGGAGGAGCCAAATACCACGGCGGATGCACTCCAAAGTGCATCCGTCCTAGATGAGCACCGCGTCCTGATGGGTATGGTGTCTGGGAAGATTCAGTCCGCAAAAAGCAGGCTAAAGGAAGCCTTCTCCACCCTGATAGCAGGCTTCGAGGTACGCTGTGTAACGTTTTTGATCATTTTTATGAGAAATATGCCTGTATATAGATAGTAGCCCCTGAGACCCTGTTCGGTTTTTTGAAAGAAAAGTGAGCAGAGGATCAATAATCAGTTGTTAGGTGGTAAACTACTTTTTATCTAGATTAAAACAGGCTTCGCTGTTAGCGGCGACTGCCTAGTCAACGGAAGTTTTCCGAACTCAAACGGAAACTGGAGCGAGCCGATGAGGACCTAGCCCTTGTTAACACGTGGCTCGACCAGGCACAAGGTATAATATACATCTTACTGTGCGCATGTTGTTTTGTGGAATTTCAAGAGCTGCAATGTACGATTTTGTATAGATGGTGCCGCCACGGTGGAGACCCTCAGGGATGAGCTTGCCCAAGACAAGGAGCGCGCAAGGGTAAGCCAAGCAGCTGCTGATAAAGCGGCTGCGGATTTAACGGCCGAACAGGCCGCTCGGCGCCGTTTTGAGGAACAGGTGACCGAGACGGAGCAAAAGCTCAAGGACACCGCCGCCAAGTGCGATTCCTTAGAAAAAGAAAATAAGGCAAAGGGGACCGAACTAACCAAGGCCCTTCAAGATGCTTCAAAGGCGCGGTCCGAATCCCGCGCAGCGCACGAAGAAATCCGTCAAGCCGGACAGATAGCGGCTGGTAATCCCTTCCTTTTACAGGCTAAATTTGGGGACCAGAAGTATGCCTTACTTAATCAACTTTGGAGTTCTCTAGACGCATATGCAGACCTGCCGAAGAGAGTTGCGGACGCCGCCCATATCATCCAGGCCCAGGAGGAGTACGCGACGGAGAAGCTCTTCTGGTCGCAGTTTGCGGGGCATAAGCGTCCCAGACTGCTAAACGACCAGATGGCACAATGGGCGGAGCTGCATAAGATGTCTAGCGCGGCCATGAAGGACGTCATAGTCTGGTTGTGGTCGACCGAAGATATTCCGGACAGCTACTTCGGCCTCGTGCGGCGTCTCGTCGATGCACTGCCTCGAATTGCGAATGTCAAGAGGTGGCCTTGTATAGAAGGGGCGCAAATGGCCTTCGCCCGTGTCAAGATGCACTGGGCGAAGATGAAGGCCGAAAAGGTGGTAGTTGAGGGTCCACCCGAAAGCAAGGACCATCGCACACCAGAGCGGTATTTTGAGGATGTACTAAAAGGTGCTACCTTATAGAAGGCCAATGCTCTAAGGATGTAGTGTTCGAATGAACGAGTCCGAACTGTTCGGGAGTTTGTATTATGAATTAAGTCTTTGTAATATATTCCTTCCTTGATGAAGAGTTTTATCCTCCTGTGTGGCGTTTTTATATTTGAGAGTTCCCAGTCATCAGCTTCAATCCCCATGTAGATACTACCAGGGTGTTCGGAATTGCACATGAATACACTTAACCCAACGTCTTGGTCCATGAAGGAGGTATCAGCGTGGCGAACCTGGCAATCAGACTATTCGGTTTTATTACCCTCACTTAGCCGTAGGAGTTTTACGAAGGGTCTACAAAGTAGCCTCTAGTATGTACGCGGCTGCCCCCAATGTGGATGCATTACATATGTGACCGGGAAACAGTCCTTCGTGTAATATGAAAAAAAATCGAGATTGTATTAAGTCACCGAGTGGCTGACCAGCTCTCGCCACATCATGACAGTCAGTTTTCAGCTTTCTCTACTGAGGTGCTTAACCGGACGAACCAGAAACACAATCGCAGTAGTTCTCCCTTTACTACCCTAGCCGATCAGACGGAACGTAAGGTAGCAAACACAGCAGTCGGGCAACCCAACTATTGAACAAAGACATTATTCGGAGCTGATGCATATAGTGTCGAGCTCTAGATGCCGAATTGTGCTATGAAGCTGTTCGGACTTTTTGTTTGGCAACACATATGTTGCCCTATAGAGCCCTGGCAATTTGTGCCGAGGTGTGTTTGATAGACAGCTGAACAGACGGCATAAAGTCTATAAGTAAAGACGATGCCGAATAAGAATTTGGTTCCCTGGAATCTGATTGATACATCAAAGTGTAGTTTTACAGAGGAAAATCTCTATACCATAATCACCAAGGTCATTTTATGTGCCGGGGGTCTAGGGCAAAGGAAAATCTCTATACAGGTTCTCGAGGGAGGTTGTGGTCTACAAAATCCCTTGCACCTTCCTGCCGCACGTCTGCGCTGCTTTCGCCTAAGTAAGAAATATTCCTTGAGGGGAATGGTCTTCGGAACCGAGCTCGGAGAGAATCTTTTGTGAGTCCGTAGGATGAGTAGGTTTTGATATCACCTGTGGTAAAAAACAAAAGATGATTAAAGAAAGGGGAGGCCGTATAAGGCCGAACCGTGCTATAGGCCGGTCCGTGTATTGCCTCCGCTGATGCCCAACGTATTTTAAGTGCATAGTTGTGCATGCGCAGTACGAATTTCGCTGATGTACGGGGCGATCAAAGGAGGCGAAATTGCAAATCCATCCCTGGGATTGTCGGGCTGCCGACATGCAAAACTGACCTGCCTTGCGCATTGAAGTTCGGCGGCTTTGTAGCCGATGAGGTCTGCGGCTTGACAGGGCCGCTTTGTACTTCGGCCGCGATGGCCACGCTATGCTCTTCAGTAAGGAGCGAGCACTCCATGTTTCCGTTGATTGTAATGACGCCCTGTGGACCGGGCATGTGGAGCTTTAGGTAGGCTGTCGGTGTACGAAAGTAGGGACGCTACTTTGCACCCCTTACTTGTGCACGGGCAGTCAGAGCCACGCCTGCGGCCACGGATAACAAGGTAGAGGGGGGAACCGGAGCACAAGACTATCGGAGCCACGCCAAGATGGTGGCACAAGAAGGCCAAGCAGCAAGATAGGCTTTCCCCGACAAGACCCTTCCCGGGGCGGCCTGCACGGCCCCGGCAAGAACTCTTGCCGGGGGGAATTACCCAACGCCTCCGTGCGGCCACCCATGAGCCTGGGAGTTCCGACATCATCAACAATGTTGGAACTAAAGGCTCGGGAAGCGCCAACATGATGTCATGCAGATCTTTGTAAAGACAACGGTCTATGAATCCTAAAATAAGAACCTGAAGACAGGACGACCTCAAGGCTCCTCGCCGAGGATACCCACGAGGCCCCGACAAGGCTCCTTGTCGAAGACATCCCCGAAGTCACGGCAAGCCTCTTGCCAAGGACGCTCACAAAGGCCTCGACAAGACCCTTGCCGGGAATAGATGCAGACTACGGCAAGCCCTAGCCGCCCCATCGTCGCCTCAACTCGGCGGCCGACCCACTAGCTCAGGCAAATGCCCACGTGGCAATACGTGGTCCCTAATCCAGCTAGTCAAGCACCTTCGTGGTGGCATGCAGATCTTCGTGAAGACCCTACCACCATGCCATCTCAGCTGCCTGCCCCGCTGGCCTGGACGCGCATCGCATCCAGATGGAGTGGCACCGAACAGGACGGGCCTCACTCCCGCCGCCGATAAAGCAAGTGGACACCTAAGTAGCGCATTTAATGTGTCTTGTCCCGTAATGGCATGAGATAAGCATATGTATTGTATACCTTTCCACCTCCTATGTGCCACTGTGGCAGCCCCTTTTGACTATAAAAGGCGGCCCGTGGCATACTGGAGAAGGATTCAGATATTTTGGACTAGGCATACACCGTAGCTAGTTCAAGAACTCAAGAACAATCAAATACACACCAAAGCAGGACAAGGGTATTATGCATCCTCGCGGCCCGAACCTGGGTAAAAGATCCTTGTACTGACTCTTAGACCCCCCCCCCTTTGCACAACCTCGCGCTTGCCAACCGCAGAAGGGATTCCAGTGATCCCATATGTGTCGTCTCCACCGATATCTTTGGCGCGCCAGGTATGTCGGATTCAGGGCTCCGCAAAACCTATTATGTTCGAACACAGGGGCGTGAACGAAGATCTCTCCCACTCACGTCTACCTAGCGCCTCGCTCTTGTCTCGGTGGAAGGATTGAAGCAAACAACGAACAAACACACAAGAGTTTATCAAGGTTCGGGCCACCGCGAGGTGTAATACCCTACTTCCTGCTTTGGTGGATTGGCTCCGGGTGAGCTAGAGTATGAACTAGTACAAGGGTTCCTGAGATCAGGAGGCGAGCTCAGGAGGGTCAAGAGGCTAGTGTTCTTGCTCCTTGTGCGGTGGTCGAGTGTGTGTGTGTGTGTCCCCTTTTCAATGGGAATCCTAGCTACTTATATAGGCGACCGCGGTCCTCTTCCCCCAAAATGTTTAGGCGGGAAGGGATTCCACAACGGCCATATTTGAGCGCGAACACAATGATGTTCCTACCCTGACAAAAGCAGTCTCCGCCTGCAAAAGGATCAGGCGGTGACACGGTGTTGGGCTCGACGGTGACATCCTCCTTATCGTCCTTGCGGTCTTCGGTCTTGTTGCACCAAAGAGGAAACCTTTGCCCCGCTCCTTGGGAACCAACGGCTGCGCTGTCTCCTTTGAACCGGAATGGCAACTGTGTCGCTGGAGGGTGCTGGCACTCGCTGGCGCGGTGCGTCACTACTGACCTCACTGTCTCCTCCTAAGGCAGGCTTGGCCTTGGATTCTCTGCCCCTCCAGAATGCCTTGCCGAGGCCGCTCCCGAGGGGGTCTTGGCATCGTTCTCCTCACGAAGCCTGGCCCCTCGCGATGGTCTTGAGCAGCTGGTTGATTAGCTGGGCCGTACCAGGCCGCTTGTAGGAGCGCGTCGCGGCCCGCAGAAAGGCAAGTCTGGGTACCCTGGTTCCCAGGACGCCGACAGTAGCCCCCGGGCCCAAGGCGCGGGCGGAGTTGGCTTCGGGGCGAAGCCTTGGTCGAGGATGAAGTACCGCGGGCCCCAAAAAGGCTACGGGCCAGGCTGGCGCGTGACGGTTGGATGGTACGCGAGCGACTCCGCTCCCCACGCTGTCTCAGTAACCGTGTGTCTTGATAAAAGGGGCCTTCTCCGTCGGGGTAGTTATCGCCCTCCTTCCTTCCTGCTTGGATTTCTTCCCTCTACGCCTCTTGCCTCTCTGCGTCCTTTAGCCCTCCTTGACCATGGCGAAGAAGAACAAGGGCACCGCATCGGCGCCTGGATCTGCTTCCTCTCTTGACGCGGCGCTTGAGGAGTCCTCCATCATCAGGGAGGAGGACTACTTAGAGGTCCAGTCGTTCCTTTCAAGCACTCACAATGAGCACGGCCCGACACAGATCTGGGCTGGATCCACCATGGCGCGGACCCTACCAAAGAAGTGCTACCCCTTCTTCCTCCATATCATCTCCGTGGGGCTCGTGCCCACCTTCTCCGAGTTCTTCTACGCCATCCTGTAACATTACCAATTGCACACTCTCCATATCCAACCCCGCTCCATCTTCGTCTTGTCGCTCTTCGCCTTCTACTGTGAGGCGTTCGTGGGGGTGAGGCCGACGGTCGCCCTCTTCCGCCACTTCTTCTCCATGCGTCAATACGATGTGGGCCCGTGCTCGGGCTGCGTTTCTTTTGTATTCTAGCGCCAGGGCTGTCGCCTGATGACGACCGAGAAGAAGGTAGAGTCCCACCGGAAGAGGTGGGTCTATCTGGATGCCCATCGCACCCATGCTTTGTTGGCGCTGCCTACTGCCCATCCGAAGAAGCTTGACAGCTTGCGCCACGCGAAGCTCACCGGCCCTCTCATCGTGCCGGTCTAGGCAAAGATTGAGGCCGACCTGAGCTCGAGGTTTGAAGGAGGCTAGATCGTGAAGGAGTTCCTGAGGCAGCGTCTGGCTCCACTGCAGGCTCACTCACGCCCCATGTGGGAGTTGATGGGTGACGACAACGGGCTCCGGCTGCACCCAGGGATGCTTGCCGAAGAAGATCTGGACTTCACCTCGAGGGCCCTCCTGGGGATGGTTCTGGAGGATCTTGCTGGGGCCTTCCTGCCATTGTACAGCCGCCCTGACATGGCCGAGCTGCTGAAGGCCATGCGATACATTGGTGCGCCCCGCCCATGTTCGACGTGTCTTCTGGCGACGGCCAGGGCGACGACGGGGGCTCGGAGGATACCCTGGACGACGATGGGGACTCCTTCGAAGTGTTCGCATGCGCAGGTGCCGCCTGGCGGTCCCAGGCGACCACTCCACGTCGGTCCGGACGCACCGCGTCTGGGGGGAGCAAGGTGGCGACCCCGCCGACGGGACCCACGCCGGCGATCCTCGCGACCGCGGCCGCACCCAGGACCGTGGCCTCACGTCTTGCCCAGGCTCGGGCTGTCGGCATGCCCAGTGTGCCAGGGGCTGCTGTTGATTCGCTGGTGAAGAGAAGGGCGCGCCTCTCCTCCGACGAGTAAGTGTGCAATTTCTCACTCATTTTTATTTGTCGTGCCCCTGATGTGCTCTCCTTTGATGTTGCAGCCTGGAAGGCGTGATGAAGAGGGTGAAGGGGGAGGTCCTGCCGCGGTGCCCTGCTCCTTCGGCTACTGGTGCAACCTCGGGGAAGGATGCCGCAGAGCCGGGCACCTCGGTCGGCCGGGCCACTGCGAGTGTGGTTACGGTGCCACCCGAAGACGTCCCTGTCTCCGGCGAGGTTGCGGAATTGGCTTCTTCTCTGGCTGCTCTGGCGGGAGGGGGCGGCGGAGCCCCCGAGCCCCTGGCCAAACAGCCAGTCTTATCGGTGCCCCTGCGCCAGCCCGCGCAGCCTGGTCTTGAGGCTTTGGATGTTGCCTCTGCCGCGCTGAGTCGTCTCCGCGTTGATCTGCAAAATAATGATGGCTACTTGACAGATGGGCGCCTGGGGCTGATCCACGGGTGGCTCCTAGCAGACGAGTCGGCACGGGCCTCCTGGGATCAGTCCTTGTCGGCTGCTGCCAAGGGGCGTGAGGAAGCTGCGGCGGCTGCGCTAGCTCGCGACACCCCTGAGGGAGGCCCCAACGGGCTCTTTGCTGCGCTCATGGAGTCCCTGCGTGGTGTCACGGCCATGATTGGCTAGTTAGCCGATGCTGAAGGCCGTGCACTGCTTACCTTGGTCATGACGCAGGTGTGCAGCCACCTAAGCCTTCGCGACCCCACCCTTCACCTGGCCTCGTTGTCCGAGCCCGTGACCCTAGTCATGGAGAACTCAGCTGGCGAGGCCCTGAAGGCGAAGGTCACGTTGCTTTTGGAGGCATTCCTCCAGTCTACCGTTACCACGGCCGAATGGGAGACGACTGGCACTGCTGCGCCTGGGGATGCTTGATCCGTCCTGTTTCGTGAGAGAGGTGCCTCGGGGCTAGAGGAATTTGAAAAAAAACTTGACGTTATTGTAATAGCTAGATGATTCCATGCTTGCTTCCTTTCATGTTTGCTTTGGGTGCTCTGTGTCCGCAGGGCCGAACCCTGCGCATATATCGACCGCCGTTGAGCCCTCTGGGCACCGGGGATACCGTAGTAACTAGACTCGTTGCTGAGCCCTCCGGACGCCACGGTTACCGTAGTAACTAGACTCAAGGGGTGAGGGGCTACGTGGCTAGTGAGGCCCTTGGGTCACGATGCCCAAAGGGTCCCCCCTTGATGTTCAAGCGATCCCGTTTTTGTTCTACGTCGGCAGGGCCCAACCCCGCGCATACCTCGATCGCCATTGAGCCCTCCGGAGGACCGGGGTTATCATCATAACTAGGCTTAAGGGATGAGGGGCTACGTGGCCAGTTAGGCCCCTGGGTCGTGATGCCCAGAGGTCCCCCTTGACGTATGAACGACTCTTCATGAAGGAGAAGAAGCACCATACCTTGCCCACGAGCCTTCGCCTGGGATGGGGGCACGAGAAGGCCAGGTGTCTGGGCACCTGGTAGGGTGGCGTCTACCAGGCGTGACCTGAGCATAGCCCCCGTGCCTCGCACCCCTCGCGACACCCATCCAAGGAGAAGCTGTGAGCGTCGTGAGCTGAAAAGCTCCCTGAGGTTGGTGCGACCACTGGGGGCCACCCTCAGTTGTTTATAACTGGCGCGGAGCATAGAGCTACCACACTTGCGCGGAGTGTGGGCATAACCACGCCTTAGTCGTATCGGCCAGCGCAGAGCTTGGTGCTTCCACTGGTTCATGGGCATAACCGCTCCTCGGTTGGATCTGTCAGCACGGAGCTTGGTACTTCCACTGGACCATGGGTGGGACCCTCCCACCGGGAGAGACTCTGGGGCGTGTACAGCCCCGTCTTGACGCGTAGCTAGCACGGTAGGAGATCCAAGGTGTATATGGGCCCTCCTTAGGACGATCTGAACGACTCTGAGGAAGTTCTCGTGAGCTTACGCATCACTCACGAGACCCTACCCTGAGGCGGGTTGCGCCTGAGTCTTCTTCTGCAAAATGTGAAAAGAGAGGTGTTGTGTCGACCTGTGCCAAGTGCATTTCCAGGGGATATTGCATGAGAAGGCCGCAGCACCAGCGACCCCAGGAGGTGATGTTAGTGGAGCCGGCCCGTAAGACAGAGCTCAGCCGCTAGATTTATCGACGCTGCCGGGACGGACCAGAGCACAGACGCCGTACCCCGTCTTCTCATGACACGATCCAAAAGAAAAACAGCCGGCGCGCGGTTCCCACATGAACGAGGCACCTGCCACAGGCCCCTACTTACCCATCCACGATTAGCCCATGCGAGAAAAAGGCACCAAGGACCATGGGAGGTGCCGTCATGGAAATGGCTCGATAGGCAGAGCTCACCCCTTGGGTTTATCGACGCTGCAGGGACGGACCCGAGCACAGATGTCGTGCCAGTACTTAATCATGGGGTGGTTGCGAGTGGGCTCGCAAGGGCTCATGACCTAAGTGGCGGTGATGACGCCAAGCATATAGATAATGCGAATGGAAAGAAATATCTGGCATTGATCATGCAAAAAGGGAGACAGCCGCGGGGGACAGACCCTAGCGGCCCGAGGATGATGCAGCCCGAGAGGCACCCTCGTTTAGATACCTAAAGTGTCACCTGGTACTTGCCGAAGGAGAGTTGGGGTAGCTGAAGACGCGAGCTGTGTGGGTTGCTCCCGAGGATCGTCGGGCTCCTGAGGCTCTCAGTGGTAGCGCGGGTCCGGGTCCCACTCCGTTCGAACCGCCTGCCACTGAGCCTCCCGAGCCCCCAAGGCCTGATGCGCGAGATGCTAGAACATGGTAGCTGCATTGCGGAAGAAAAATAGCGTGCGGACGTAGCTGCGGGGGAGGGCCCTCCTCCGGCCGACCGCCGTCGGCCAGAAGGGCTCCTGAGAAGCGGCTCGGTTGAGACCCGCGATGTCGATGCAGACGCAGAAGCAGTCGCTCGGGCTGCGAGCAGGTGTACTTGGGGTTGTGCGGTTACACTCACCGCAGATGAGTCGTGCGTACTGAAGTTTCTCTGTAACTTGGTCGATGAAGTCCTAAGCCCCTAGCGCTGGATGGCTCGCGCTGGGCTCACAAAAACGCGCATCAAGATACAATTGCAGGTGGTGCTCGAACACCTCCCTCGGGGCACGGGTCAGCTCAGCGACACTCAAGAGGAGAGCCCCCGAGCCCGTCACGAGAGGGGCGCCGAGCCCGCCTCCCTATGCAAGGGTGGAAGGGGCCTCATCAGTAGGCGCGAGTCCTGAGGCCAGGTCGTCAGGAGCCCCCGTGTCCTAAGGTCCGTTGATGGTTAGGTTCTTCTTCTTATTGGGGGCGGTCTGCAGGGCGAGGACAACCTCATCCTCATCGGGGTACTCAACCGCCGCGGTCTGGTAAGCACGCTCCAGGGAACGCACCGCTTCTTTCTCGTCAGAGGCGATCGTGATGAGTCCGCCACTTCCGGGCATCTTAAGGATGTTGTAGCCGTGATGGGTAGCCGCCATGAACTTGGCAAGGACAGGATACCCCATGATGGCATTGTACGGGAGGTGGATGTTGGCAACGTCGAAGCCAATGAACTCGATGTTGTAGTTGTCGCGGTCTCCAAAGGTGACGGGGAGGCGGACTTGCCCCATCGGGAGCGTGGAGACATCCATGACTCCGTAGAATGGCTTGGTGGGGTGGAGCTGATCGTAGGGGACCTGGAGTGTCTCGAAGGTCTGGACGGGGAGGACATTGAGCCCTGCCCCATCGTCGATGAGGGTCTTGCTCACGAGGACGTTGCTGATGGTCGGGGTGCAGAGCATTGGGAGTGCGCCTGGGGCCGCAGTACACTTGAGCTAGTCTTTGGGGTCGAAGGTGTTGACTTGCTTGGTCCACCTGAGGTTGCGCGCGGCGTCAGGCCTGGGAAGCGCCGCGTTCACCTCACTGGCAAACTGCTTGAAGACGCGGTGAGAAGCCGGGGCATGAGCTCCTCCCAGAATGCACACGACTGCACGCGGTTCCTGGAAGCCCCCTGCCCCGTCACCCTGGCGATCGTCGTCATTCCTCCTTGGTGGTGGTGGCAGCGAAGGCAGGCCTCCGTGGCCCTGAGGGCGACCCTCACGAGGCTGGTCGCGCTAGGGGGCGTCGCGAGGCTGCTCCTGCCAGTGGTCTTCATGAGGCTGCACACGCCACCCTTGGCGCGAGTTCCTACCATCCCAACGTCCTCCTCCTCGGCATCCTCCACGGCCGTAACCGCGGTTGTCGCGCTCAGGGCGCTGCCCGCCGCCCATCGCCCTGAGCTCCCGGCAATCGTTGGTGTTGTGGCTGTGGACGTTGTGGAAGATGCAGTACGGTCGGTTGTCTCTGGGAAGGTCATCGTAGCCGCCGCCACGCTTCACTTCTGGCTCAGCAGCCAGCACGACGGGTCCCTTGTGCTTCGACTCCTTGGCCTTGGTCTTCTTGTTGTCTGCCTCCTCCTCAGGCAGCTCCTGAAGGGAGAGGCGGCCTTCCTCCGCCCTGGCACATTTTGCCGTGAGCTTGAACATCTCGAGGGCTGTGCACTGGTCATCGTGGATGACGCCATCGGAGAACGCAGAGATGATGGCCTCGTCTGAGACCCTGGGGATACAGAGGCGCATGGTGTTGAAGCGTTGGATGTAATTTTGCAGGGTTTCTCCCGGCTGCTGCTTCACGCGACGCAGGTCAGCAGCTGCCGGGGCTCGGTCGCGAGTGCCTTGGAAGTTGGCGACGAAGCGCTCGCAAAGCTCTCCCGAGGAGGAGATGGATCCCACTGGGAGGTTCAGGAGCCAGGAGCGCGCGCCGTCCTTTAGAGCCATGGGGAACCAGTTCGCCATGACCTACTCAGTGTCGTTGGCCGCCTCGATGCTCAGCTCGTAGAGTTGGAGGAACTCCGTGGGGTCGGTGGTGCTGTCGTAGCACGGAGGCAGGTCCGGCTTGAACTTGCCGGGCCAGACGTGGCGCCGTTGCTCGGGAGCTAGGGCGCCACACCCGCGTACGCTCATGATCACAGGCGCCCCGTGCACCTGCGATGCTGGTTCTTGAGGTGCTGGCGCCACCACCTCCTGTGGCGCACGGTCTGGGCGTTGTGGGCCAGGGGGCCCACGAGCCCCTGTATGCGGGTGCGGGATCACCTGGCAACTCTCTTCGTCGCGGGCGTGGGCTCTGCGGGGTTGTTCACGTCGAGGGGCCTCGCGCCGGCCCTCCTGACCGGCGGGGTGAGGGTGAGGCGGAGCCGGGTCCGCATGGCCCTCATTCGCCGCTGGTGGCAACGGAGGACGCGAAGAGTGTGTTGGTCCAGGTGCTTCCCCAGCTGCATTGAAGAGCTCGGTGATTCGGTGGAGCCACTCATCGTAGAGATCTTCTGCCGGGCGGTACAACAAGAGCTCTCGCGCCATCAGTAGCGCGGGCTGCTGGTAGACCGGCCCGCGGCGGACCAGCGAGGACAACGCTGCGGCCGGCGAGGGTGAAGGTGTTGCCGTGCGGCCATCCCGCCGCACGGACAGCGGTAGTGAGGAGTCCTGCTGCTTGTGGACAGCTGGGTCGGTGGCGGCATTGGCGACCGGCGAGTTGGGGCGGAGCGGCGCGCCGTTGCCCGCGGGGGCCGTCTGAGCGACGTTCGTAGTGCGGCGGGCGGCACGAGCTCGGCGTGTGTCCACCATGGTTGTGGAGCAGGGTCGGTGACGAGAACGCGACGAGGTCGTCGGAGAGGCGAGATTTCGACACGCCCCCTACCTGGCATGCCAAATGTCAGATTCCGGGCTCCGCAAAACCCGTTAAGTTTGAACACAGGGGCGTGGACGAAGATCTCTCCCACTCACGTCTACCTAGCGCCTCGCTCTTGTCTCGGTGGAAGGATTCAAGCAAACAACGAACAAACACACAAGAGTTTATCCAGGTTCGGGCCACCGCGAGGTGTAATACCCTACTTCCTGCTTTGGTGGATTGGCTCCGGGTGAGCTAGAGTACGAACTGGTACAAGGGTTCCTGAGCTCAGGAGGCGAGCTCAGGACGGTCAGGAGGCTAGTGTTCTTGCTCCTTGTGCGGTGGTCGAGTGTGTGTGTGTCTCCTTTTCAATGGAAATCCTAGCTACATATATAGGCGGCCACGGTCCTCTTGCCCCGAAATGTTTAGGCGGGAAGGAATTCCACAACGGCCATATTTGAGCGGGAACACAAGGACGTTCCTACCCTAACAAAAGCAGTCTCCGCCTACAAAAGGATCAGGCGGTGACACGGTGGTGGGCTCGATGGTGACATCCTCCTTATCGTCCTTGCGGTCTTCAGTCTGGTTGCACCAAAGAGGAAACCTTTGCCCCGCTCCTTGGGAACCTACGGGTGCGCTGTCCCCCTTGCACTGAATTAGCAACAGCGCCGCTGGCGAGCGCTGGCACCCGCTAGCGCGGTGCATCACTGCTGACATCACTGCCTCTTCCTCAGGCAGGCTTGGCCTTGGATTCTCCGTCCCTCCGGAGCGCCCTGCTGGGGCCGCTCCTGAGGAGGTCTTGACGTCGTTCTCCTTGCGAGGCTTAGCTCCCTCGCGAGGGACTTGGGGAGCTGGTTGATCAGCTAGGTCGTACCAGGCCGCTGTAGGAGCGCGTCGCGGCCCGCAGACAGGCAAGTCTGGGTACCCTGGTTCCTAGGATGCCGACAGTAGCCCCCGGGCCCAAGGCGCGCATGGAGTTGGCTTCGGGGCGAAGCCTTAGTCGATGACGAAGCGCCGCGGGCCCTAAAAGGCTGCGGGCCAGGCCGGCGTGTGACGGTTGGATGGGATGTGGCAGCTCTGCTCCCCACGCAGTCTTGGTGATCGTGCGACTTGACAACTCCTTGGTGCACACGACGGGGGCGTTATGGCCGTGTGGTGCGGGGAATGGGCTTGCCAACGACCATTCCCCATTCCGTCAGGGCAGTGAGGCGCTCGCGATTGGCTACGTCTCCGACTCTCCTGGTAGTAGTTACGCTACCCTGAGATGGCCTTGAGCTCCGATGAGAGCTATGAGCCGCCAAGTCGCCGCCCCTATCGCCGAAGGGAAACAGTGTCCTCTCAGCGTCGTCGTTGTTGAAGGAGTTCAAGCCGCTTTCCTTGGGAGCGTCTTCCTTAGCTTAGTTCCTGTGGGACATCATGGAGGGCTCCACAAGGGCATGTAAATTCTTGTAATACTTTTGTTATTGTCTGGCGTTATAAACTTATGTCCTGCATGAGACCCTCTATTAGATCATGACTTTCCCTTCCTTCTGTTCCCGCGCTAGTTCAGGGCCCTACGCCTGCGAGACCCAGTCCTGTGACAAGCCTCAGCCTGCGCTGGTATGCCAGGTCACGATGCCGTGGTCAAGGCCAGGAGGTGAGGGGTTCAGGGTCCGGTAGGAGCCCCCGAGGCGTGATGCTCAGGAGGTCCCTCTTGGCGTGCAGGCAGCCGCCCACCGGTCCATCGGGAAGGGTTTTCATGCCTCATCGGATCTGTGATTATAGTAGATGGTGGTGTAGGTATGCGAGTAGGTGCGACGTTGAAAACTTATCTTAGCAATTCCTATGGTCAGCTGGTGGTACTTGATTTCCCGTTGCCCTTCCCTTGAGGCAAGGTTTTTTGTCCAGGTGCCTTCGCGAGGAGGTGGCGACGGGCGCTCCCGAGGCCCTGGGGACAAAGGTCATGGGGTTGGTGGAGACGTTTCACCGGGCCGCTACCATCGCAGCCGAAGAGGAGAAGACCGGTGGTGCTGCGCTCGGCGAGGCCTCGTTCGTTCCTGTTTAGTGAGAGAAGTGCGAGTGCCTTGAGGAGGCGTAAGAACTTTGCTTGAATTTAAAAAACTTGGCATTATTGTAATAGCTAGATGATTTCCATGCTTGCTTCCTTTCATGTTTACTTAGGTGCTCTGCATAGGCAGGGCCCAACCCCGTGCATACCTCGACCGCCACTTAGCCATATGGATGACTGGGGTTACCGTAGTAACTAGAATCGCTTGAGCCCTCCGGATGACCTGGGTTACCGTAGTAACTAGACTCAAGGGACGAGGGGCTATGTGGCTAGTGAGGCCCTTGGGTCGCGATGCCCAAGGGTCCCCCTTGACGTTCAAGCGATACCATTTTCGTTCTGCGTCGGCAGGGCCCAACCCCGCGCATACCTCGATCGCCATTGAGCCCTCTGGATGACCCGGGTTATCGTCATAACTAGACTCAAGGGTTGAGGGGCTATGTGGCCAGTTAGGCCCCTGGGTCGCGATGCCCAGTGGTCCCCCTTGACGTACGACCGGCTCTCATGGAGGAGAACGAGCACCATACCTTGCCCACGAGCCTTTGCCTGTGATGGGGGCACGAGAAGGCCAGGTGTCTGGACACCTGGTAGGGTGGCGTCTGCCAGGCGTGACCTGAGCATAGACCCTTTGCCTAGCCCCCCTCGCGACACCCATCCAAGGAGAAGCTGTGAGCGTCGTGAGCTACAAAGCTCCCTGAGGTTGGTGCGACCACTGGGGGCCACCCTCAGTTGTTTATAACTAGCGCGGAGCATAGAGCTACCACACTTGCGCAGAGTGTCGGCATAACCACGCGTCGGTCATAGCGGCCAGCGCGAAGCTTGTAGCTTCCACTGGTTCGTGGGCATAACCGCTCCTCGGTTGGATCTGCGAGGGCGGAGCTTGGTACTTCCACTAGACCGTGGGAGGGAGCCTCCCATCGGGAGAGACTCCGAGGCATGTACAGACCCGTCCTGACACGTGGCTTGCACGGTAGGACAACCAAGGTGTATATGGGCCCTCCTTATGACGAGCTGAACGACTCTGAGGAAGTTCTCGTGAGCTTACGCATCACTCACGAGACCCTACCCTAAGGTGGGTTGCGCCCGAGTCTTCTTCTGGAAAATGTGAAAAGAGAGGTGTTGTGTCAACCTGCGCTGAGTGCATCTCTAGAGGGTATTGCATGAACAGGCCACAAAACCAGCGCCCCAGGAGGTGACTTCATAGGGATGGCTTGCAAGACAGAGCTCAGCCACTCGATTGGTCGACGCTGCAGGGACGGACCCGAGCACAGACGTCGTGCCCAGTCTTCTCATGCAACGATCCAAAAGAAAAACAACCGGCGTGCGGTACCTGCGTGAGCGAGGCACCTGCTACGGGCCCCCTACTTACCCATCCACGATTAGCCCATGAGAGAACAAGGCACCAAGGACCATGGGAGGTGACGTCACGGGAATGACTCGCGAGACAGAGCTCAGCCCTTGGGTTTATCGATGCTGCAGGGACGGACCCGAGCACAAATGTCATGCCAGTCCTTAATCATGGGGCGGTCGCGAGTGGGCTGACAAGGGCTCATGACCTTAGTGGCGGTGAGGACGCCGAGCATGTAGATAATGCGAATGGAAAGAAACATCTAGCCTTGATCATGCAAAAAGGAAGATAACCGCGAGGGAACAGCCCCCAGCGGTTCGAGGATGATGCAGCCCGAGAGGCGCCCTCGTTTGGATACCTGAAGTGTCACCTGATACTTGTCGAAGGAGAGTTGGGGTAGCTGAAGAGGTGAGTCGTGCGGGACACTCCCGAGGATCGTCGGGCTCCTGAGGCCTAGGGGCTCTGGAGGCTCTCAGTGGTCGCGCGGGTCTGGTTCTCGCTCCATCTGGACCGCCTGCCACTCAGCCTCCCGAGCCCCCAAGGCCTGCTGCGCGAGGTGCTGGAACGTGGCAGCTGCGTTGCGGAAGCCGAAGAGTGTGGGGACGTAGCTGCAGGGGAGGGCCCTCCTCCAGCATACCGTCGTCGGCTAGAAGGGCTCCTGAGAGGTGGCTCGGTTGAAACCTGCGATGTCGACGGAAACGCAGAAGCAGTCGCTTGGGCTGCGAGCAGGTGAACTTGGGGTTGTGCAGTTACGCCTACCGCGGATGAGTCTTGCGTATTGAAGTTCCTCGGTAACTTGGTCGATGAAGTCCTGAGCCCCCAGCGCTGAACGGCACATGCTGGGCTCACAAAAACGTGCATCGAGATACGCTTGCAGGTGGTGCTCGAACACCTCCCTCGAGATGCCGGTCAGCCCGGAGACACTCCAGAGGAGAGCCCCCGAGCCTGTCACGAGAGGGGCGTCGAGCGCGCCTCCCTATGCGAGGGTGGGTGGCACCTCGTCAGCAGGCGCATGTCCTGAGGCCAGGCCGTCGGGAGCCCCTGCGTCCTGAGGTCCGTCGGTGGGTAGGTTCTTCTTCTTCTTGGGGGCTGTCTGTAGGGCGAGGACGGCCCCATCCTCGTCGGAGCACTCGACCGCCGCGGTATGGTAGGCGCGCTCCAGGGAATGCATGGCTTCCTTCTCATCAGAGGCGATCGTGATGACTCCACTGCTCCCGGGCATCTTGAGGACATTGTAGTCGTGATGGGTCGCCGCCATGAACTTGGCGAGGGCAGGATACCCAATGATGGCATTGTACGGGAGGTGGATGTTGGCGAAGTCGAAGTCGATGAGCTCTGTGTGGTAGTTGTCATGGTCGCCAAAGGTGACGGGGAGGCGTACCTGCCCCATCGGGAGCGTGGAGCCGTCCGTGACTCCGTAGAATGGCTTGGTTGGGTGGAGCTGATCGTAGGGAACCTGGAGCGTCTCGAAGGTCTCGACGGAGAGGACGTTGAGCCATACTCCGCCGTCGATGAGGGTCTTGGTCATGAGGACGTTGATGATGGTTGGGGTGGAGTGCATCGGGAGGGCGCCTGGGGCCGCAGTGCACTTGAGCTGGTCCTTGGGGTCGAAGGCGATGACTTGCTTGGTCCACCTGAGGTTACGTGCGGCGTCAGGCCCGGGAAGCGCCGCGTACACCTCACGGGCAAACGGCTTGAAGATGCGGTGGGAAGCCGGGGCATGGGCTCCTCCCAAGATGCATGCAACCGCACGTGGCTCCTGGAAGCCCCTGTTCCGTCTCCCCGGCGGTCGTCGTCGTTCCTCCTTTGCGGTGGTGGCAGCGGAGGCAGGCCTCCATTTCCCTGAGGGCGACCCTCACGTGGCTGGTCGCGCCATGGGGTGTCACGAGGATGCTCCTACCAGTGGTCTTCACGAGGCTGCTCACGCCACCCTTGGCCCGAGTTCCTGCCATCCCAACGTCCTCCTCCTCTGCCTCCTCCACGGACATAGCCGCGGTTGTCGCGCTCAGGGCGTTGCCCGACACGCCCGTCGCGCATCGCCCTGAGCTCCTGGAAGTCGTTGGTGTTGTGGTTGTGGACGTTGTGGAAGACGCAGTATGGTCGGTTGTCTCTAGGGAGGTCATCGTAGCCGCAGCCACGCTTCACTTCTCATTCCGCAGCCAGCACGGTGGGCCCCTTGCGCTTTCATTCCTTGGCCTTGGTCTTCTTGTCGTCCGCCTCCGCCTCTGGCACCTCCTGGAGGGAGAGGTGTCCTTCCTCCGCCCTGGCGCACTTTGCCGCGAGCTTGAACATCTCGAGGGCTGTGCACATGTCTTCGTGGATGGCGAGCTCCTCCCTCATCCTGACGTCACGAACGCCGTCGGAGAACGCGGAGATGATGGCCTCGTACGAGACCCTGGTGATCCGGAGGCGCATGGTGTTGAAGCGTTGGATGTACTTTTGTAGGGTTTCTCCCGGCTGCTGCCTCACGTGGCGCAGATCAGCAACTAACGGGGCTCGGTCGTGGGTGCCTTGGAAGTTGGCAACGAAACGCTTGCGAAGCTCTTCCCAGGAGGAGATGGATCCCACGGGGAGGTTCAGGAGCCAGGAGCGTGCGCCGTCCTTCAGAGCCATGGGGAACCAGCTTGCCATGACCTGCTCGGTGCCGTCGGACGCCTCGATGCTCAGCTCGTAGAGTTGGAGGAACTATGTGGAGTCGGTGGTACCGTCGTAACACGGAGGCAGGTCCGGCTTGAACTTGCCGGGCGAGACGAGGCGCCGTAGCTCAGGAGCTAGGGCGCGACACCCAGCCACGCTCATGATCGCAGGCGCCCCCTGCGCCTGTGGTTCCGGTTCTTGAGGTTTTTTTGACAAGTTGAAACAGCAGGAGAGCCTCCTACTATTTTTTTTTCATATATTCAATGAATGCTAACCAAAAGTTAGCATTCAAGAGAGAAGTTTACATGGGTAACACAAAGAATATAACAAGCCACAAACTAGCCCAAGTAAAAGTGATTAGATGGAAAGGGATCTACTAAAGTTCTCCAAGAATGATAGGTTTTGAGGGTTGACCCTGTATCCTAAGATCACAAAGTCTTCTCTGAGTTTCCTCAACCACTCCACGTGTGTGGCTGTTTCACCATCAAATATCTCTTTGTTGCGTTGTTTCCAAATGTTCCAGGCGGCCAAGATGGCTATATCCTTGAAGAGAGGTCCTTTCCACCTAGCTTTAGCCCTCTCATACTTGTTGTGTAGGTCCAGGTGTCCTCCCCAATCTATGCCCAGCACCTCCCAACATTTCACAGCAAAGGGACATTCATGAAATAGATGGGCATTTGTTTCCAGCACCCCCATGTTGCACATTGGACAATTGTGATCCTCCCCGATATTGAAGTGCCTCCTTAATAGCAAGTCCCTAGTGTTTACTCTATCATACAACATCAGCCACGCAAAAACCTTATGTCTCCTGATACATTTTGTTTTCCATAAGGAGGTGATGTATTTTGGAGCCAGAACATTTCTGAACATATAGTTGTAAAACTTTTTTGGCTTATACTCTGTATCACCCTAGCAAAGAATCCATTCGTCAGTCCCCATGGGTTCTAAGGACATTCCTATCATTACCTGTTGTAGATCGTCGAGTTCAGCCCGGGCTTCTAACGACAGAGGAAGCATAAAATTATCCATGGGGCAATCATTGTAGTTGAATTGAGCCAGTGAGATGTCCTCATTTAAGACAAATGAGAAGAGATGTTCATGCGACTCAGCTAACGGCCTTTCATTGGTCCAGACATCCTTCCACAACAGAATAGTGTCGCCTGCAGCAGGTATACATGACGTGATTCCATGGTAAATATCCATCAGAGAAAAGACATCGCGCCACCAAAAAGAACCACACGCTGGCCTTTCATGAGGAGGTATATCAGTATAGTGGGCATTCCAAATTAGCATCAACCAAGGGACATCTTGTTTGTGGATAAACTTATGGAGGTACTTGAGCAGTAGCGCTTTGTTTTGAACTTGTAGGTTTAAGATCCCGAGGCCTCCTCTTTTCTTTGGTCTGCAAACCATCTCCCAAGCGGCCAATGAGTGATTTTTCGCGTCTCTGTCAATTTCTTTCCTCCACAGACAATGTCTCCTTGCTCTATCAAAAATCTCAATCAGGTTGAGTGGAAGTTTGAGAACACACATCGCAAAGGGCAACAATGACGAGAGCGCAGAATCAATGAGTTGAACTCGTTCTCCGTATGATAACCAAATAGCAGTTCCTGTTAGTCTTCTTTCAATCCTGTCCACCAAAGGCATCAACTCCTTGACAGTCGGCCTCGTTGTGCCAAGAGGCAGACCTAGATAGGTGAATGTCATCGATCCAACATGACACCCCATATCATTGGCCAGGCCCAAAGCGTTTTGTGCACTTACATTAATTGGCATTAGTTGCGACTTAGCGTAGTTAATTTTCAGACCCGTTGCCCGGGCATAGGAGTCAAGAATCTGTTTAACTATT
Organism: Secale cereale; assembly: GCA_902687465.1. Lineage (NCBI taxonomy): Eukaryota > Viridiplantae > Streptophyta > Magnoliopsida > Poales > Poaceae > Secale > Secale cereale. The sequence goes on along the minus strand of LR738713.1, from coordinate 88,537,777 downwards.
GTCAGGGCCGGATTTTCGGGATATCAATCTCCCAGAAAATGGCCCTTGTGCTCACCAGCCCCAGTATTACTGTTAGCTGATGAGGCACCAACTTGATACAGATATTCCAAGCAAAATACAAAATATGTAGTACAAGACCATTCTGGCCTATGAGTACAACACAAGGTTTCTAGTGGCTGACGACGGAAGCGGTTTGTGGTTCATTGGTGTCTATGGGACTCCATTTCTCACAGGAACAGCTGACCATGATAACTCCTATCTTCGCGAGGCTGCTATCACCATTATGTAGGTTCCAGGGCAGTCATCGCAACGCTCCTCTCCATGCAAGAAATCTGGCCAAGACAATAGCCAGGGACAAGCCAGTGAGTACTTTGAATGTACTCGCAAACATTATGAACACAGGTACAATATAACAAAAGATAATCATGCTCTGAAATATTCCTTGATCACTTCGTCAGTCATGAAATAAAATTTATGACGCACGCAAGCCAGTTATTCATATAAAACATGAATAAGCATTTAGAGAATAAAAATAAAATGCACCGATCGGGTGTCTGAAGCGACGCCTCGAAAGGATAATAAAATAAAGCATGCCTCAGTCGGGCGTCTGAGCGACGTCAAATAAAGGGCTTATAAAGAAAATAATAACAAACATGCCATAGTCGGGTGTCTGAGCGACACCACATAAAGGGCTTATAAGGATAAATAAATAATAGCATGCCACAGTCGGGCGTCTCAGCGACGCCACATAAAGGGCTTATAAAGAAAGTAAGTAACAAGCATGCCACAGTCGGGCGTCTGTGTGACACCACATAAAGGGCTTATAAAGAAAATAATAACAAACATGCCAAAGTCGTGCGTCTGAGCGACACCACATAAAGGGCTTATAAAGGAAGTAATTAACAAACATGCCACAGTCGGGTGTCTGAGCGACACCACATATAGGGCTTATATAAGAATAATCACAGTGAATATCCAGGAGCTAGAACCGTCCCAGGGATACTCAATAATTCAAATAATGTAAATGTTTAGTCCATAATAATAGTATCCATAATCATCATGAGTCACAAGCTATGATCCATGTTCTGGTTTAGAAATTTTTCCTCCGAAGACCGACACTAAGACCGACACTTGACCCATCCCAGACTGTAATCCTTAACCACGGACACGGCTATTCGAATAGATATAATATCTGCAGAGGGTGTACTCTTTACCCACGAGTAACGGATTCCTTTAGTCCATCGGGACTAATTCCGTCTACGGTCTTTTAATTGAAAACACACATGACCGCACACACCAGCCTAACTTACCGGTGTCTGGAATCACCCGCGACACCCTTTAAGAGAAACTCTAAGTGGGGAGGCTACAACCTCGACTAGCATGGGATCACCAAATTTATAAAGCGTGCACACTAGGGGAGCTACCCCTTCGGATCCAATCGAAAACACCCATGCCCCCGGACCAGTGGCATGCCTACCGGATGCAGCCTGTATCTTCAACCATGGCCTCTCTATACGGTGTGTGCTAGAAAGGGGTTGATAACATACTGAGATGTACCCTACCTATGGCAGGGACAAGTGGTAGTACGAAACAAGTATGGGGGTTACTGGAACAAGACTCGATCTACGGCCGACTCAGGAGGTTTAAGTATTCCCTGCATGATTAACATAACAAGTATATTTCAACCAACAGACAGAATCACCACCCATCATACCTCACCATGCCATACCGGACACAACCGTCTCGACGAGGAACTAGGGACAAGCTCGTGTCTAGACAAGACAGAGGCTTTCCCGGATTCCTTCCGGTAGGCATGAAAGGCATACGAGGGTGATTACTATCACAAACATATCAAATTCCAATAGCGCGGAATCATCAATATGCACTCATGAGTACGATCATATCATCACATAAAATAATGAAAACTCTGTGTCAAGGTGGTGTTATAACCGTATCAAACAACACACAACAATATTATGCCAGGGTTCATAATGTTTGCCTTCAAGAGTATGCAAGTGAGGGTGCACTTTTTGAAAGTTGCCTTCTTCTTCAAAATCCTATTTTACGAAAATTTGAATTAACACATAATTTCAAAACAGTACAAAAAAGTTGTTTGGAAAATTTTCAAATAAATATGAAAATAAACTAGAGAAAATTTGAGAAACTACAGAAAATGAATCAAATCAATTGGACTTATATTTAAAAATTTATAGCTAGTCAAAGTTTATTCATAATCAGTTTTTTAATAAAAATCAGAAAAAGAAAACGGATCGGGGAGTAATACGTTTTCGAGGCAGAGAAGACGTACTTCTGGGTTTACGTCTTCACTTAAACCAGCGCGGGCTGTCGCTGGGTCACTGACAGTGGGTCCATCGGGCCCACTGGTCAGGTTTGACCAGTCGCCCGCGCCTTCTTTCTCCTCTGGCCGAGCAGAGGTGGAGCTCCGGCGATTACCGTCGACAAATGGCGGCACCCCGCAGGATTCTGAGGGCGGAGATGGATCCGCTAGTTCAGGGCAGTCCTCCGAGTGGTCGATAGGCTTGCGGGGGTGGAGGGGGTCGCCGGCGGCGAGCTTCGTGGCGGACGGTGGTTTCGGGAGGATTGGGGTCCCGAGCTACGGTGGGTCCTGATCGAGTTTGAGCGGTGGGGTGGCTCCGCAAGGTCAAGGAGAGTCGGACCGTGGCATTGGATGGACTGGGGGGCCCTGCTCGCGACAAACGGTACCGGAGTGTGGCGGCGGCTGAACTGACCGGGGACGAGGAAGACGGCCTCCCTCCGCCGATTGCTGGCTATGGGGGCACCAGGGGGATGGCCTGAGATCCCTGAGGATCTGGACGAGCTCGGGGGCTTCTTATATAGGCGGTCGAGGTCAGTTCCGATGGCGGCAGTGGATAGGGATGGCGAACCGCCGTTCTATTGCTAGCAGGCGACGTGGAGGCGATTGGAGCTGGTCGGCGCATTCCGACAAACTCCCCACAACTCAAGGGGGCGAGCTGGCGCGCGCGTATGGCTCGAGCGGCGCCGTCCATGGTAGGAGCGTGCTGTGGACACCAGCGTGCCGCCAAGGGGGCTTTGACGGCGGCGCTATAGGGCGCCAGGGTGGCTTAGAGGGTTCTGGCGAGTGGACGGGAACGAGGCGTGGCCCTGCGGGCGAGCGAAGGCCAGGGGCAAGATGCGGCGGCTCAGTGCACGCGCATGCAAAACGTGCGCTCTGGACGCGCCCAGAGCTAGCACGCCAGTCGTTCGACAAAATGCCAATGCCTGCCAGGGGGCTCTAATCCACATGAGGTTTAGCAGGGTGGGGCCATAGACTAAAGTAGAGCCATGAGACATGCTGGTTAGGCAAAGCAAGCAGGTTCAAAATGCAAACTAGGGTTTATGCCAATTCTGTTCATGCACTCAAGGTGTTTGACAGAATGCTATGGTCATCTAGGCACCTCTTGGGGTGGCCAAAAACTCCAGATCATAGTCTCTTTAGATGATAAAGAGGGTGGCAAGCTAGGTTTGACAAAAACAAAAACTTGTTAGTGGAAACTTTTGAGAAAACCAAATCTGGACAGAAAATAAAGGCTATTATTGCATGGACCAAAAATACTCCAATGGGTCCAATCTCCTGGACTTAAGGGTTTGGTAGATTGGTCTATAAGCAGGAGAAAAATACTGGGTAATAGGGCAGGATAAAATATGGTTGCAGTAGAAAATACTAAACTGGACCAGAGAGCAAAAGAGGATGATTTGCTCAAATTTTTCAAAGAACACCAATGGGTTTTTGCATAAAAGTGATGTAGGAACTTCACATGACATCCCCAAATTTTGGTGGGAATTTTAAAGAAGTATATGAAAGTGTTGTAGTGCAAATGGAACTCTAAAACTTATAAAAAATCATTTTTTAAGGAATAAAGCTCAGGAAAAAATAATAATAATTGAAATAATTCCACTGATAAAAGAAATGTTTCTTGAGAGGGTATACAAGTCCAACAACATTTTTGAAAAGTTTTCTATTTGGCGGGAAAACTCCACAATTCCGAAGAAAAGAGTGGTTCTGAATCAAAAGAAAATCCAGAGAATAAAAATTAAATTTACCATGGCAAAATTTTAATTAATAAAACATGGTTAAATTTTTGGGGTGTTACAACTCTACCCACCTTGAGAAAAATCTCGTCCTCGAGATTTGCTAAAGGCTGTTATGAAAATAAATCTCCTACTATCACAAAGTAATATCACAACAATGACCATCCTACTCATGCAATAAAATGTGGCTACAGTGAGTGGGCAATAAGTGGTGTAAAACTACAGTGTGGAATATTGGCGCTGCGGGGAAAAATCTATGTCGTGCAGAGATATATGCTGCAACAACTCAGGGACAAATCTCACTTCAGACTTTACCGAGGGCGAATTTAGTAATCAAAATTAACAGTAGCAAAACTACTCACATTATTTGAAACCAATTATTTAATTCATCGCACAAATTTAGGATACCACGCATAAGTTGCAACTCATAAATAAATGCTAGGACAACAAAAATAGCAGTGACGTCTACAATGACAACGGTAAATAGACAGGGTCCTGGGAAAACGTCTCTGGTACTGGGGCACACTCTTCTTCTATCGGGGGAAGCAGATTGACTAGTTGATGAATGCGTCTCTCCTGGTCGGGCCTCAGTGGTCTGCCGATGGCGATCTGAGGATTTAAATCAGCGAGGCTCTGGAGATAACCCATTACCCGCTGGGTCCAACGCTCTTGAGCGATGACATACTGGGCAAGGTTGGCCAGTTCTGGGTCTCTCTCAATTCGTCCATAGGGAAAAGATGCTACTTCTTCGGGTGCTGCACGGCTCGGGAAGTAATAATGCCCTCGTTCGCTGGCATAGGGCAGTGCGAATCGAAGGCGAGCAAGCGCTTCATACGCAGCAGCTTCTACGGCCATCTGCGGAGTCGGCATAGATTTCCCCACGAAGGAGACTTCCGTTGGGTCTTGGTTTGGGTTTGCGGGAGGGATGTGGGCCACTGCCTAATATTTCGAGGTGGATGGGGTGATCCTTGATTTGAGCAACTCGTACTGGGGTGGATGGATAGAACTCATGGTACTGCAGGTAAAGTCCCACAATATTTTAACAAAACTACCTGGGGTGGCATATGGGCTTCTCAGATAAATACTAGGGCTTGGCATGGCACGGAATGGCTGTGAGAGTTGTGCACAAGGTGAGGGGTACTTGGCAAGGTCACGAGGTGGCCTTTTATATAGCTACTGGGCTGGGTTATTAAATAACGATGAGGGGCAACTAGTTTGTCGATTCTGCTCTATGGGGTCGGGGTCAATGCTACTGTTACACATATCTTGCAAAAGTGACGTATTACTGTGGGGGTCATCGGGGGTGGTTTTTGGAAGCTACGCCCGGAATTAAAAACGCAATCGTACATCAACATACTTATGCATGGCTACTTATTAAAAACATAGGGGCGCACAAGCAGACCGCATTTAATTATGGCGATACAAGATCACACAACGATAGGGCGTGGACATACTAAGACTCGGCGCTACTCGAGTGATTTAGTCTACCTCGTTTATATCTAAGAGGGCGTGCCTTGTGGATGCCGAGGCTTCTCCAAGGGCTTCACCGTCGGGGTTAGCTGGAGGGTGTTGAGGGGCTGCAGAGTCGGGGTAGCGATGATGACCATCGCGGGGGTTGTTGGCCACAATCCCGTTGGAGCGTGTTCCCAAAAGGCGACGAATCACTTTTGGGGACACCAAAGCATTTTGGTCGATGGCTGGGGCAGACCTCAAGGACTCGATTGGTTTTCCGAACAGCATGACTGGGTTGTCGACGTCGGGCTCATCTTCTCCTCTTGCCTGGGCTCGGCGAACCAGTTCTCCACGAGCTGCGATCAGATCAAGGGTGATTTGATCGAACAGTTCCTCTAGTGAACTTACGTAGCGCACCAGGCACAACAATGCAGGATCCGTCTCGTGATCTACGTTGGCAACCTGGGGTGGCCTACCATACCCGTCACGGTTGGGGTAGTACTAGAACGAGCGACAGTTAACTCTGGGCGACAAGTGCCAGAGTTGAACTATAGCCTCCCGAGCAGCTAGTTGGATGGCTTGTGGCTCAAAGGAAGTTGTCCTTCCGGTGAATCTGTAGGGGCGTTCTGGCGATAGACCCCTACCATAGACGTACACGGTGGCCCAGAATTGACGGCTCTCACCGCTCATGCGCCCTTGGTACACAACATATTCTGGGGGCTCTTCTAATGCAAAGGCACGGCGGGTGAGGCTTGCTAGCACGGTCACAAAACCTCCAAGGTTGGTTGCTGTGGTTTCATTGTGAACAACGGGTCCAGGCATCTTGGCTTGGTTTCGGGTAGAGGGTGTGATGTGTTGGGTTGAGGCCAGCGTGCCCTTTTTATAGAAAAAGGGGACGGAGTCTTCCTTCTCACGCTTGCGAATGAGATAATTTAGGTGTCAGTCACTGGTGCGTGATCGACAAGTTAGGCTAATAGGTTGGCCAAAAGGTGTCGGGGTCACTGTGTGGCTATCTTAAACGAGAAGCTTGGCCGGGGTTAGGTTAAGGTCTGGTGGGTTGGTTAACCTAGGTTTATTGACCTGGCCAAGATAGGATTAGCCAATGGTCAGCCTGGCTCTGATACCAAGGTTGTCAGGACCGGATTTTCGGGATATCAATCTCCCAAAAAACGGCCCTTGTGCTCACCAGCCCCAGGATTACTGTTAGCTGATGAGGCACCAACTTGATACAGATATTCCAAGCAAAATACAAAATATGTAGTACAAGACCATTCTGGCCTATGAGTACAACACAAGGTTTCTAGTGGCTGACGGCGGAAGCGGTTTGTGGTTCATCGGTGTCTATGGGACTCCATTTGTCACAGGAACAGCTGACCATGATAACTCCTATCTTCGCGAGGCTGCTATCACCATTATGTAGGTTCCAGGGCAGTCATCGCAACGCTCCTCTCCATGCAAGAAATCTGGCCAAGACAATAGCCAGGGACAAGCCAGTGAGTACTTTGAATGTACTCGCAAACATTATGAACACAGGTACAATATAACAAAAGATAATCATGCTGTGAAATATTCCCTGATCACTTCGTCAGTCACGAAATAAAATTTATGACGCACGCAAGCCGGTTATTCATATAAAACATGAATAAGCATTCAGAAAATAAAAATAAAATGCACCGATCGGGTGTCTGAAGCGACGCCTCGAAAGGATAATAAAATAAAGCATGCCCAATCGGGCGTCTGAGCGACGTCACATAAAGGGCTTATAAAGAAAATAATAACAAACATGCCACAGTCGGGCGTCTGAGCGACACCACATAAAGGGCTTATAA
>LR738713.1:88515577-88530302 GCA_902687465.1 Secale cereale | reverse complement strand
GTAAGTAACAAGCATGCCACAGTAGGGCGTCTGTGCGACACCACATAAAGGGCTTATAACGAAAATAATAACAAACATGCCACAGTCGGGCGTCTGAGCGACACCACATAAAGGGCTTATAAAGGAAGTAATTAACAAACGTGCCACAGTCGGGCGTCTGAGCCACACCACATATATGGCTTATATAAGAATAATCACAGTGAATATCCAGGAGGTAGAACCGTCCCAGGGATACTCAATAATTCAAGTAATGTAAATGGTTAGTCCATAATAATAGTATCCATAATCATCATGAGTCACAAGCTATGATCCATGTTCTGGTTTAGCATTTTTTCCTCCGAAGGCCGACACTAAGACCGACACTTGACCCATCCCAGACTGTAATCCTTAACCGTGGACACGGCTATTCGAATATATATAATCTCTGCAGAGGGTGTACTCTTTACCCACGAGTAACGGATTCCTTTAGTTCATCGGGACTAATTCCGTCTACGGTATTTTAATTGAAAACACACCTGACCACACACACCAGCCTAACTTACCGGTGTCTGGAATCATCCACGACACCCGTTAAGCGAAACTCTAAGTGGGGAGGCTACAACCTCGACTAGCATGGGATCACAAAATTTATAACGCGCGCAAACTAGGCGAGCTACCCCTACGGCTCCAACCGAAAACACCCATGCCCCCGGACCAGGTGGCATGCCTACCGGATGCAGCCGGTATCTTCCACATGGCCTCTCTGTACGGTGTGTGCTAGAAAGGGGTTGACAACTTATTGAACCGTACCCTACCTATGGCAGGGACGAGTGGTAGTACGAAACAAGTATGGGGGTTACTGGAACAAGACTCGATCTACGGCCAACTCAGGAGTTTTAAGTATTCCCTACATGATTAGCATAACAAATATATTTCATCCAACAGACAGAATCACCACCCATCATACGTCACCATGCCATACCGGACACAACCGTCTCGACGAGGAACTAGGGACAAGCTCGTGTCTAGACAAGACAGGGGCTTTCCCGGATTCCTTCCGGTAGGCCTGAAAGGCATATGAGGGTGATTACTATCAAAGACATATCAAATTCCAACACCGCGGAATCATCGATATGCACTCATGAGTACGATCATACCATCACATAAAATAATGAAAACTGCGGGTCAAGGTGGTGTTATAACCGTATCAAACAACACACAACAATATTATGCCAGGGTTCAGAATGCTTGCCTTCAAGAGTATGCAAGTGGGGGTGCACTTTTTGAAAGTTGCCTTCTTCAAAATCCTATTTTACGAAAATTAGAATTAACACATAGTTTCAAAATAGTACAAAAAAGTTGTTTGTAACTTTTTCAAATAAATAGGAAAATAAACTAGACAAAATTTGAGAAACAACAAAAAAAGAATCAAATCAATTGGACTTATATTTAAAAAGTTACAGCTAGTCAAAGTTTAGTCAAAATCTGTTTTTAACAAAAATCCGAAAAAGAAAACGGTTCGGGGAGTAATACGTTTTCGAGGCAGAGAAGACGTACTTCTGGGTTTACGTCTTCACTTGAACCAGCATGGGCCGTCGCTGGGTCACTGACAGTGGGTCCATCGGGCCCACTGGTCAGGTTTGACTAGTCGCCCGCGCCTTCTTTCTCCTCTAGCCGAGCAGAGGCGGAGCTCCGGCGATTGCCGTCGATGAACGGCGGCTCCCCGCGTGATTCTGAGGGCGGGGATGGATCCGCTGGTCCAGGGCAGTCCTCCCAGTGGTCGATAGGCTGGCGGGGGTGGAGGGGGTCGCCGGCGGCGAGCTTCGCGGCTAACGGTGGTTTCGGGAGGCTTGGGGTATCGAGCTACAGTGGCTCCCGATCGAGTTTGAGGGGTGTGGTGGCTCCACAAGGTCAAGGAGAGTCGGACAGTGGGACTGGATGGACTGGGGGGGCCTGCTCGCGGCGAACAGTACCGGAGTGTGGCGGCGGCCGAACTGACCGGAGACGAGGAAGACGGCTGCCTCCGCCGATTGCTCGCTATGGGAGCACCAGGGGGATGGCCTGAGATCCCTGAGGTCCGGACGAGCTTGGGGGCTTCCTATATAGGCGTTTGAGGTCAGTTCCGACGGCGGCCGTGGATAGGGACGGCGAACCGCCATTCTATTGCTAGCAGGCGACGTGGAGGCGATTGGAGCTGGTCGGCGCATTCCAACGAACTTTCCGCTGCTCAAGGGGGCGAGATGGTGTGCGTGTATGGCTCGGGCGGCGCCGTCCATGGCGGGAGCATGCTATGGACGCCGGCGTGCCGCCAAGGGGGCTCTGACGGCGGCGCTGTAGGGCGCCAGGGTGGCTTGGAGGGTTCTGGCGAGTGGACGGGAACGAGGCGTGGCCTGCGGGCGAGCGAAGGCCAGGGGCAAGATGCGGCGGCTCAGTGCGCGCGCGTGCAAAACGTGCGCTCTGGACGCGCCCAGAGCTTGCACGCCAGGCGTTCGACAAAATGCCAATGCCTGCCAGGGGGCTCTAATCCACATGAGGTTTAGCAGGGTGGGGCCATAGACTAAGGTAGAACCATGAGACATGCTGGTTAGGCAAAGCAAGCAGGTTCAAGATGCAAACTAGGGTTCATGCCAATTCTGTTCATGCACTCAAGGTGTTTGACAGAATGCTATGGTCATCTAGGCACCTCTTGGGGTGGCCAAAAACTCCAGATCATAGTCTCTTTAGTTGATAAAGAGGGTGGCAATGTTGGTTTGACAAAAACAAAAACTTACTAGTGCAAACTTTTGAGAAAACCAAATCTGTACAGAAAATAAAGGCTATTATTGCATGGACCAAAATACTCCAATGGGTCCAATCTCCTGGACTTAAGGGTTTGGTAGAGTGGTCTATAAGTAGGAGAAAAATTCTGGGTAATAGGGCAAGATAAAATATGGTTGAAGTAGAAAATACCAAACTATACCAGAGAGCAAAAGAGGATGATTTTCTCAAATTTTTCAAAGAACACCAATGGGTTATTGCTTAAAAGTGATGTAGGAACTTCACATGACATCCCCAAATTTTGGTGGGAATTTTAAAGAAGTATCTGAAAGGGTTGGAGTGCAAATGGAACTCTAAAACTTATAAATAATCATTTTTTAAAGGAATAAAGCTTAGGAAAAAAATTATAGAAATAATTCCACTGATAAAAGAAATGTTTCTTGAGAGGGTATACAAGTCCAACAACATTTTTGAAAAGTTTTCTATTTGGAGGGAAAACTCCACAATTCAGAAGAAAAGAGTGGTTCTAAATCAAAAGAAAATCCAGAGAATAAAAATTAAATTTACCATGGCAAAATTTTAATTAATAAAACATGGTTAAATTTTTGGGGAGTTACAACTATCCTTAGTTCATGTTGATCCGCAGGTAGAATGATGAGCGTATCGTCAGCATATTGGATTACTGGATAGTCTTCCGAATTCGAATGATTAATTGGGAGTGAGATCAGACCTTCCTACCAAGCTTTATTAATCAAGGACTGTAATAGATCCGCCCCTAGCACAAATAACAGTGGGGATACCGGGTCACCCTGTCACACCCCTCGTTTACATTTAAACTCTGTGCCTGGTATTCCATTTGAAAGAATAGATGAAGAGCCTGACTGTAGGAGCATTTTAATCCACATATACCATCTGTCATCAAACCCCTTGCATTCTAGCATTTTCAGAATGAACGAGTGCTCCATCATATCAAAGGATTTTTTAAATCAGGTTTCAAAATCACAATTTCCCTGCCTAATTGTTTACACTGATGCAAATATTCGAAGGCCCAGCCTAAACAGTTTTGGAATATCCTCGTTTTAATGAATCCATACTAGTTTCTATGCACCACTTTGAGTATCCAACGTTGTAATCTCTATGAAATAATTTTTGTAATGACTTTTAACACACAGTTCAGCAAGGAAATGGGCCTATAATCATTGACCGATTCGGGCACTAGTTTCTTTGGTATCAACGTGATTAAAGAAGTGTTCAGACATTGTAAGTTAATTGCTCCTTTCCAGAAATCATCAAACAACGCATAAAAGTCCTCTTTAATTATGTCCCAACACACCTTAAGAAAAAGTCCGTTGAACCCGTCCGGACCAGGCACATGATCTGCTGGAATGATCTTGATCACATAGTCAATTTCCTCTTTCATAAATGGGATTGAGAGTTTCTCTAGACCACGGAATTTTTGAATGAGGTTTGCGAGATCAAAATCATAGATCGGCTGAGAAGAAATCCCCATCCTCTTTCTGAAACAATCAAAGAAAGCGGCTGCCTTTTCATCATGATCTTCCACTAGGGTGCTGTCATCAAAGACCAAATTTGCTATAGATTTTCTCCGCGATCTTTCAGTTGCCCGCGCTTGGAAATATTTTCTATTTTCCTCACCCTTGACAGCCCACCTGACAGTGTAACGTTGCTTCCAGTAGTCACTTTGGTATTTCAGCAAAAGAAAAAGTTGTGCCTTTAAAATGATCCTGAAATAAGCTTCAGGAATAAATAAATGTCTCAGATCTTCAAGGTTGTCCAGTAGCAACAAAATTCTATTACAGTTCTAAATCAATAGCTTTAGCTTAGATAATGATTTGCTCCATTTTTTTAATGCATATCTAAGTCTCTTGAGTTTAGCAGAAATTCTTTTAGCACTGGAAGATGTCTTGATGGGGGCATACCAGGAAGTCTTCACCACATCTAAAAACCCAGGTGTCATATCCCTAGATCAACCCCTGTGGTCTTTGCCTGATCATCATGACATCATGTTTAAATTTCTCAGAAACTAGAAATGGGGATGTCCAAACCCTAGCACCAAATGAATTCAACTAGGGTCAAATTAAAATCTTTTTCAATGAACCCAAAATGCCCTTTGGAAAAGTTCATCATTTTTGGATTGATTACAAACCTCTGCCAAAAATGTTGCACATATTTCTAGGACCATTCTGGATTTTTGAATTAAATCATACCATATTTGCATTTGGGCATTTAAATTTTATATATTATTTTAAATGCTCAAATAATCATAAACTAAAATGTTTACTGTTGGTTTTATTCTAAACAGTAGCCATGCTTAGTTTCATGATTTTTGGTAATGCTCTGGCATTTTTAATAAAGAAAAACAAAAACAGAAAATAGAAAACAGAAAACAGTAATATAAATAGAAAGCAGAGAGGGAGAGTTTTACCTGTGCAGCCCACCTGGCGGCCCAAGTGGCCGGCCCAGCCCACCAGCCGTCGCACCGTCTTCAACCTCCTGCCAGTAGGCAGGAGGGCGTGTGCCCGCGGCGCGCCAGCACGCGCACGGCCACCGACGGCCACCTCCTGCTTGCCGCTTCGCCCTGGATGTCTCTGGCGTCTCCACGCACCCCCCCGGACACCTCTCACTCCCCGTCGATCTCTTCTCCCTCTTCTCTGGTCCTCTCTCCCGCACCACCGAAAACGCCCGTCGCCGCCGTTCGCCGTTGTCGCGGCCACAGCCTCCCCTCGTCCCCTCGACGTGTCTACGAGCTCCGCCACGGACCCGTGAATCTACACACCCACGCCCGCGAGCTCGGGAGCCTCTTAGCGTCTTCCCCGACCTCGTCTTGAAGCTCCGGCAGCCGGAGATCCCCCTCGACGCCCTGCTCTGCTCCGAGCCTCCCCCGAGCCCACGTCGACGCCTCTGCACCCACCGCGAGCTCCGCCGTCGTTTTCCCGTACTCCCCGAGCTCGTCTACACCTCTAGCCGCAGTAGCCGCCGCACCCGTGAGCTCCCCGCCGCCGGTGATGTCGCTGCCATCGTTCTAGCCCCCGCCGCTCGTGTCCGAGCTTACCTCTGCACTCAGTGCACTTCCGCGCATCGATTGAGGCCACCGGTTGCCCCTGCCGTGCGCTGCAACGCTGTTTTCACCGCAGCCAGAACTCCGGCGCCGCCGCGAGCTCCGTTCCGACGAGCTCCGCCGTCCCCGTATCCTCCCGTTGCCTCCATTAGATGCGCGAGCTCCCCAGCTACGCTTAGCACCAAGCCGCCGTCCAAATGGTCGCCGGAGGGTGATTTCCGAGCACCGCCGCCACGTTTGGCCTCGCCGGCGTCGAGCCGCTGGTGGGTTTGACCACCTTTGACCACGGCTGGAACCCCCCTCTGTGTCACTGACATGTGGGGCCGGCGTTGAACTAATTAGCTTAGGTTGTTAATTAAGTGCTAACTACGGTGCTTAGTTTATGAGCCAATGACAGGTGGGGTCAGCCCCCTGTCTAATTTGTTTAGTTTAAAACTAAACTTAGTTAGGCCCTGAGAGACTGACATGTGGGCCCTGTGCCTATTTACTTTAGATTAATCTTCTGTTTAGTTTAGTTTTAAACTTTAGTTAGTGCTGAGAGACTGACCAGTGGGACCCACTGGTCAGGTTTGACCTAGACTCGCCTGTTGACCTGCTGACATCACTCAGACGTCATGCTGACGCAGTAAAGCCCTTTTCTAGAATTTATATAATCTAAATGATTTATTTATTTCAGAAAATAGCCAAAACTTCTAAAAATCACAGAAAATAATCTATAACTCACATGAAAAAAATTTATATATGAAAATTGATCGGAAAAATCCGAGGAATCTGTTTATGGCATTTTCATGCATGTTAGAACAACTTATGGCTGCTGTTTAGGGCAATTTGAATAATCACATATGGAGTTTGAATTTGAACCTTTGGTTCAAACCAACTTCATTTAATCGTGTTGCTAGTTGCATTAGCTCAATAAACATCATATTGCCATGTCACATTCATGCATCATATTGTTGCATTGCATTGATTGTGTTCTTTCTCTGTTTGTCGGTTTTGTCCCCTCTCAGTAGACGACGTTCGGACGATGAGTTCGATGACACCGATGAAGAACTATTGTTATCTTCAGAAGTGCCAGGCAAGCAAAACCCCATTGAGCATTCCGATACAACCCCACTCTCTCGCTCTTGCTCTCTTTTACTGCATTAAGACAACAATGCTTCAACTGTTACCTGCTGCGGTAGCTGAACCCCTTTCCACTGCATGACCCGTCATTGCCACAGTAAATAGTTGAAACCTACTAGTATGAGTAGGAGTTGGTTGAGCCATGTTGTGCCTACTCATTTATGCTTTCTGGTTATGCTTGCTATTGCTTAGAGTTGTGTCAGGTCTGATTCATCGGGGATGAATTGGAATGTGGTGAACATGTCCTACTGTTGAGACCTAAGTGTGTGAACACGATTTGGTAAAGGTAGCGATGATAGGCCATGTAGGAGTACATGGTGGGTTGTCTCATTGCAGCCGTCCTCAGGAACTGAGTTCTGTGTTGGTTGGTCCATGAAACAGCTACTACCACACATTGGGATCCTTAATTGACTCTCTCGACTTATTAATCAACATGATCTTTGTCCAGGAGTTGCAACTAGTTTCTGGTGTTCGTAGTTTACTGGAGGTCGTGCGCAGCGCTGACCCTCGGGGTGGGCTGTGACGCGGCAGGTACGTGGCACGGTGTACCGATCGCCCGTTTGGTGATGCGGGAACCCTGTACACATCATTTGGGGTCGTGAGCGACACCCCGGCCGGGTCTCCCCACGGATGGAACCCAAATAGGCGATAAACCTGGACGAGAGACTTGTGTGGCTAGTCAGGTCATGACCGACACCCTCGCTGGGCCTCCGCTTGAAGGTTGCCGAGTACATGTCGTGTAAACGGCAGTAAGTCGTGAGAGCGTGTGTGAAGAAGTACACCCCTGCAGGGTTAAATATAATCTATTCGAATAGCTGTGTCCGCGGTAATGGACTTCTGGGTTGCCTATTACAGTTTATAGACAAGTGAAAGTGGATACTCTAAAACGTGCAAGATAAGCGTGAGTGCTATGGATGGCCTTCTCGTAGGGAGACGGGAGCGGGTCCATAGTGGTGTATTGATTGGTGAATATGTGGACTCGTGTGCGCCACCTCAAAAGAGTTACTTGCAGTCGTAGTTTAGGATAGCCACCGAGTCAAATCTGGCTTGCTGCAGTCAAACTCCACCACCCCTTTGTTGATACCGATGCATATGTAGTTAGTTCTGATGTAAGTCTTGCTGAGTACCTTTGTACTCACGTTTGCTTAATTTATGTTTTGCAGAGAGACGTCAGTCTCGCTAGTGGTTCCGCGTGGACTTCGACGTTTAGCTTGTTACCTCAGCTACGATCTTGTACCCTTGGGAGGGTCTTGCAGATAGTCAGGCTCCTCAGCCTTTTTCATTTGTAGTTGTCTGTACTCAGACATGTTATGCTTCCGTTTCCTGTATGCCCTGTATGTTGGGTCATGTGACCTCTGTTTGTAATAAATGCTATGATGGCTCTTCAGGGCCTTTATCTATATGAGTTGTTGAGTTATGTTGTGATGCCATGTTGTACAGCACATACTTGCATGTTATGCGTACGTGTAATGTGTATTGCTATGTGTGGGATCCGACACCTAGTTGTTTGCCCTTGGTAGCCTATCTTACAGGGAAATGTCTCCTAGTGCTTCCACTGAGCCTTGGTAGCTTGCTACTGCTCCGGAACACTCAGGCTGGCCGGCATGTGTCCTTCTTCGTTCCTGTGTCTGTCCCTTAGGGGAAATGTCACGCGTTGTTCCTTTAAGTCCTTGTAGCTTGCTACGACTTGGGTTCATACGTTGATGACCGACACGTTTGTTGCTGGGTCATGTATGCCTGTCTCTGTAATTTAGGGCCACTTTTGGTTTATAACTGGTCATGTCGGCCCGGGTTCTCTGTCATATGGATGCTAGCGACACTATCATATACGTGTGCCAAAATGCGCAAACGGTCCCGGGCCAGGTAAGGTGGCACCCGTGGGAATACCGTGCGTGAGGCGGCAAAGTGATATGGTGTGTTACAGGCTAGACCTGTGTGACTTAGGATCGGGGTCCCGACACCAGGGTGAGATGTCCAAAAAAATTCAAACCTGAATATTTTGGATATAGGGATCGCAGTCTCCACTGAAAGAACACAAGGTACATGATCTGAAATCGGGCGCGCAAGAGGTTTTACACTGGTATTGGGGAATTTCATAATCCATCGTGGAGAAGAAAAAAACCAGTCTAGTTGCTCTAGTAAAGGGTTTTCCTGCATGTTACTCCAGGTGTATCTTCGACCTTTGAGTGGGATTTCAAGCAATCCAATGTGGCTGATAATTTCATTAAATTTGATCACATCATCTATATTTCCACCAGGCAAGTTTTTGTTCTCTAACGAGCGCATGAAGTTAAAATCCCCCATGAATAGCCAAAGATCTTCTGAATCAATATTTACACTATTAAACCATTCAGGGAAAATAATTCTTTCTGGCCCATCACATGGTCCATAGGTGTTGGGAAGGAACCAACTTTCATTAGTTTGGACCGAGGTCATTTTCAAGGTGAGAACAAAAGGTAGCTGGAGTATTACTTGCCCCAAGAATTAGCTACTACACCAAATAATAATGAGACCACCTGAAGCACTCTTAGATGGAATAAATTCAAACTTGTCAAATCTCCTGGGACATCATTTTCTAATAAAAGAATGATCAAACTCCGGCTTCTTGGTTTCTTGTAAACAAATGATGGAGCAATTAGATTCATCAATCTTATTGCGAAGAGCATCACACTTAAAACTAGCATTTAAACCACGAATATTCCAACATAAAATGTTCCACATAACAGTAGCGATTTAAGTCTTAAAGCAAATAAATAGTGCGCAAAATAACCCTAGAACAGCTTCGAAGCAAAGCAAATGAACCGAGAGAAGAAAGTCCTAGGCGTCGTTCTGCTTTTTGCCTTTGAGAGGCGCAAGTAACTTCTCCTTGGTGAGCTCCTCCCTAGGGATGCCGCACTGCGTTGTGCCCAATAGCTGCAGAGTTTCAATAGAGGTGTGAGGAGGTGCTTGGGTGGATGCCGACGAATCTTCAGTAGTTTTGCTTTGCTGCAGTTCGAGAATGTCCGGGTTCTTTCTCGGCTTGACATAAGAAGCTTTCGTTTGGAATCCGCCATGGAAGGAGGTTTGAATCCCTGATATCTAGTCGCACGCACACTTCTTCTGACTTCAGAAACATCTAGTGGTGTAAACAATGTGCGCTTCTCTTGTTGTTCCCCAACTCCAACTCCATTAACTCGGACTGAGGGTCCAAAAGTATCTACATATCATCATGTTCAGCCCGGGGGACTACACCCACCGTCAGACAAATTTTGTTCAGGCGATCCGCAATAAAATCAGAGCAGAAATTCCATGCTTCCTGGGGGAAGCAAATAATATTTGCGTCCGTTTCAAAAGGAGAAAACAGGGAAAAAGAAAAGCATGCTCCACCCACAAGATCCACAAGAGTGCTTTGAAAACCTTCTGCAAACCTAGTCCAGATTGTGTTCAAATTGTTGTCAGCAGAAACCCAACCTAGCCTGGGCGTATAGATAGTGCAATAGAAGCAAATAGTGAAAGAAAGCCAATTATCCTCCTCAAGAATTTCCAGGATCACTTCATGCTCATTAATATGCTGAAAATTCAGGTCTCCTACAGGGCTTCCTTGCACAAATCTTTCAGCAATCTCTTCAATCATTTGAACGTGCTCATTCCAGACCCTCAACCCATCATCATACCCAGAATTAACAGTCTGAATCCCATCCATCATAGAAGGCCCATCATAGCCAGTGAAATTTCTGTAACTAAACCCTTGATATACTAGAGGAACTGGTGGCAACACGGGCCATTCGCCTCATCCCTGCTGTGGAGGTGGGGGAGGAGGAGCTGCCTCCCAGGCATTGGCCGCGTTTTGAAGTTGCCAGATCTGAGCATCGTGTTGATGTTGCTGCACTGCATTCATAAACGGCAGATGATCTAGATGTGGAGAAGCACCCATTGGGGGCGGCGCTTCTTCATCCCCAACAAGGCCCTGGCTAGGATTTCTTCCATTCAGAACATAAACAGGTACCGTCCAGGATGTGCCCAACCCGCTAATATCCGTAAATCTCTTAACCACCAAACTAAAAGACTCAAGGGCAAGTTCATTGATGAGAACACGAACCAGAACTCTAGATTTTCTATGCCCAGGGCGGTGCCAATACATACATCTACCAAAACAAGATACAGCCTTGATAACATAATGCTCAGTATGATAATTGAGAGGAAATCCAAGCAGCATAACCCAAGCATCCCTTTCAATCACCGGTCTACGCATATTAGGACCCTCGTCTCGCAGCAAATAGAAGGTAGTGTGCTCATCTAGGGGCTGCTCTCCTCTAGTAATCAGAGTATCTCTAACCACACTATCATTGAATCGAACCAAACCCACACAGAAAGGATAGATCTCACCCTCAGAAGTAGGCGCACCATGATCTTCTAGGAGAACTCTCCTGACTTCAGCAAGAACTGCCTCTCTTTGCAGATCACCAGGAGGCGGCACCACCATGACCAGCGCATGATGCGAGTGGTCCAGCGGTGGGTCATCTACGATCACCATGTTACGCTGCAACCTCCCTTCTGGACCTTGTTGGATGTCCATCTCCCCCGGCACAAACTGATATGGTAGCATTGGGAGGTTCGTCATTGGAGGCACTGCGTGGGGAGGAGAGGAGAGCTCGAGGTGGGGGGCAGAGCAGAGCAGAGAGACGCAAGGTCACGAGCGAGCCAGAGCAGAAGTTGTGGCCTCAGAAATCGGGAGGGTGGAGATAGGTTGGTAAGGAGGCGAAACATCCGGGGTATTCTCGGCAACCCGGACCAAAGAAGTAGGTAAATCCCTCCTATTACTCTTGGCTATCCAAACTTGCTTCTTACCCTTTTCCGTTGGACCCGATTCCCAGATAATTTGCGCCCGATCTTTTTTTCCAAACATACAACGGAGAGCCAACAGAACTACCCGACCTAGCAGTCTCATTTTTACTAACTCAAGCAAATCGCTTTTTTGAACGTGCCCGAGCCAAACAGTTCCATTGTATATGTGTCCATTGACACCACAAATGTTGCAACATCTAATATCTTTATTATCAAAAGAGAAAGAAGAGGACAGATGATCTGTGCTCTTACAAACGTTGCACCACGATGATATATTTAAGGGAGGAGCACTCACAGTGTCAGTAGGGGGATGAGAAGTGCACGTAGAATGATCCATGCAATGCTCCCTTAAGTGACCATGCCTATCACAGATGATACACATTTGTAGCTTGTTATAAATAAACTCTTTCGTAGGCATGGCAGAGACGCCAAGCACCGATTTTATGATTTCATTTGAATATCCAGCTTGCCATAGATCAAGAATTTCCTAAAGCTTCTCCTCATTGATTTGATTCCAGCAAGATGAAGCAAATGTTGTCCCACAAAAACGTTTACCAATAATATGCGAACCCTGCCGAATAATGTGTGTCTCAATACTGCCAAACAGCAACTTATTGGAAGAATGCATTTGAACCAAATCCTGGGATGCCGAGTCTCGATCAAGATAAGAAAATCTGCTGTCTTCATCATTAACAAAGTTGAATTTGGCCAACTCAGATCTAGAAGAGGTGTCCCCTAGAGCACTTGAACGTAAAATCAATAGAGAGCTTTTAATAGCCACGGGTGATCGCGCAAAAACCTCCGGAATTACATCATCAATGTGACACCCCGAGACCGGTGCGCCAGATGTCAGCCAGTTATTCGTTGTCAGTGCCATGTCATCTGCTTGCGTGTTGCATCTTGCCATGTCATCATGTGTGTTGCATCATCATGTTTTCAAAACTTGCATCCGTCTGAGTTCCCTCGTCATCTCCGTTGTTCGTTCTGAGCCCAGGCACACTTGCACGCGCCCGCGGTGCCTCCAAATTTTTATTTTGTGAGTGGCCGGAAAACGTTCTCGGAATGGGTTGAAACTTGGCGTGTGGTCTTATTATAAGGTAGACAGGCCGCCTGCCAAATTTCATCGCATTCGAAGCTCGTTTGATAGCCCAACCGTTAAATATAGCGGCACTAGTCGCCGGTTAATTCGTCGGACGTTTTCGGTCTCCGAAAACCCCACGGGCCTTCTCTCCCTCTCCTCTCACCTCAGCCCAACTAATCTACACAGCCCACCAACCCAGCTCAAACCCTTCCCATCATCTAAGCCATTCAATTGTGATCTCGTGGCCGAAAACCTCTCCTCATTTGGACTACCCTAGCTCCTTGTGCCTATATAAACGTCCACCCCTTCCAATTTTGCGACCAAAACCCTAGTGCTTCCACCGCCGCCGCGCAGTGCTTCCACCGCCGCCGAGTGTGCTTCCACCGTCGTCGCGCCGTGCTTCCACCGCCGCCGCTCGCACCGCGTGGGCCCGCTGGGCCCAGCGCCGGCCCGCCGCCGCCGCAGATCTGGGCCAGCTCCCAGCCGCGTCGTGCGCCTCCTCGCCCCTTCGTCTTCATCCACCTCGCCGCCGGATCCCCGCCGCGCCGCCGCCGGCCGGAGTTCGCCGCCCTTCAACCACCTCGCCGCCAGGCTCACCGGCCGCCGCCGCCGCCTTCCGCTCGCTGGGGAGCCGCCGCCCCAAGCTGCTTCGGTCCAGCCGCCGCCGCGCCCGGCCTCCTCCCTCGCTGCCGGGCCCCCTCGCCGCCCATCACGCCGACGACCCCGCCGGGCTGAACGCCGGCCGCCGCAGGAGCATCGCGCCGCCAGTCGAAATCGAGGGCCAGCCGCTGCTTTGATCCGATCGGGCCCTGGGAACCCTAGCGGATCCGCGATCCAGACCCGTGACCCGATCCAACCCGGTTGACCCGGCACCCGTTTGACCGATCCGCTCCGTTTTGACCAGATCCGACTCGACCCGCAGGTTGACCTCGTTTTTTTCCTCTAAGTCCTTAGTGTTTTTCAGTGTCTGATGCATTCTTGTGATAGCAATATATTTTACTGTGCATGTCCATTTTGTGTGTATGATATGTCCAAATGATCGTGGTGATATGCTCTACACTTTGTTCCTTTGTGTCATGCATGTTTGAGTCCATCTAGATGCTCTAATATCTTTTGCAAGGGTGCTACTTGTTATAAACTGCTGCTACTTGTTATTTTGTTGCCATGTTTGTGATGTGATAACTTGGTGCCTGTTTATCCAAATGATGCAAATGATATGTCAAAATGTTCATCATGAGATGCTCTACATGTTGGTTGCTATAGCATGCTTGTTTGAGATCATATTGCCATGTTTATATATGTTGCAAAAGTGCATTTGGCTGTTATGTTCTGAGACTTGTTTCGAGATGCCTAGCTGAGGAGCTCGTTGCTATTATTGTGCTTGTCCCCTTGTCACATGCCTAGGTGTTTTAGAATCTCCATGATGTGTTATTTGATGTGGTGCATTTAACTTTCCATGATATGCCTTGTGTTGACTTAAACATGCTCACAAACATGCCATGTTGTTATTGCTGTTGTAACACTTAGTGAAATATCACTATGTCTGAAATCTGTAATATCCGGATGCTATGTTTGCTTGTTGTTCTAGGCAAATCCATGATAGTTTTGGGGTGGCTATTGATCATTCCTTGTTGTATATGTTGTTGTCTATCCATTCATGCCTTCACTAGCTCATTTGGGATGCTTTAGCTTATTTATTTCTTGCTCCCAAGTTGCTATAAAATATTGCTGTCAGATTTTTATTGCCATGTTATGCTTCCTACCTTGCCTTGTTATGCTTCCTGTATAGACTTGTTGTGCTTCCTGTATAGATTTGTCATGCATCATACCTTGCCATGTATTGCATCATATAAACTTGTGTTGTTTTCTATGCTTCCTACCTT
>LR738713.1:88478981-88502267 GCA_902687465.1 Secale cereale | reverse complement strand
GTTTGCCTTGAATGGCTTCTTCCTTTAACCGGGTTTGGAGCCGCTGAATCCGGCGTTGACCGCCGTGTCTTCAGTTCCATCATTATTGTTTTGATGCTTGTGTTTGTCGCGTCATGGCTTGCGATTGCCGTCCCTGGTTTCGGATGTGCCAGGGTCACTGGTGCTATTGCTTCTACAAGCAAGCCAGCTATCCTCTCCCGCGCAAAAAACGTTCATAAGTGCGATGAGGGCTGCCATGGACTTCGGCTTTTCTTGGTCGAGGTGCCGGGTGAGCCACTCGTCTCGGACACTATGTTTGAAGGCCGCGAGGGCTTAGGCGTCCGGACAATCCACAATCTGGTTCTTTTATATTAGGAATCTGGTCCAGAGCTGCCGGGCCAATTCCCCGTGTTGCTGGATTATATGAGTAAGGTCATCGGCTTATGGGGGCCAAACATAGGTACCTTGGAAGTTGTCTCTGAATGCGCCCTCCAAGTCTTCCCAGCTACCAATAGAGTTTTCTGGTAGGCTGTTCAGCAAGTGCCGTGCTGATCCCTTAAGTTTGAGGGGAAGGTATTTGATGGCGTGTAGATCATCACCTCATGTCATGTGAATGTGGAGAAGAAAATTTTCAATCCATACTAAGGGATCTGTTGTGCCATCATATGATTCGATGCTCACGGATTTAAACCCTTCTGGGAACTAGTGCTCCATTACCTCATCGGTGAAGCATAGGGGGTGTGCGGCGCCTCTATATCGGGCTGCGTCATGATGCAGTTCGGATGAAGTCCGTATGTGGTTTTCGGCCCGGGTGTGGTTGTGCTTGCTGCGCCAGGATTGTTAACCGTCCTCTCGCGTTGGGGCACGCCCCCGCGATCCGTAGATAGATCTGGTCTGACCTGCTCTATTTTCCAGGTCCTGTCATAGGTCATGTGTGTATCCCCGAGCTGTTGTTTCTCTGCTTTTACGGCGAGGTGGTGCGGGCTGGTGTTTGGCTTGGGTTGCCGTCCCGACCACGTGGCGGTCGGTCAGGTTCATTAGCCGCGTTACGCGCGGGTGGTATGGGCTCCAGCGCTTCATTGTCGAATTGGGGTAGCAGCTTACTCTTCAGGAAACTCTTGGTTGGGCGTTCAGGGCTGTATTCTTCGGCTGCCAGGACATTAGTCCATTTGTAGTTGAGCAAATCTTGGTCAGCTTGAAGCTGCTGCTATTTCTTTTTTAGGCTTTTTGTCATGGCTATTAGCCGGCGCTTAAAGCGCTCTTGTTCAAGGGGTTCCTCTGGCACGATAAAATCTTCGTCGCCGAGGCTCACGTCATCCTCGGAGAGTCGTTGATAGTTGCTATCCTCCGAGTCTTTGTTCCCTGCTTGCTCGTTAGGGTCAACTTGCCCCTCCTCCTGATCATCCTGTTCGGATGTTGGTTCAATGGGGTCTTCTTGTTCTTCGGCATTCTCCGGAGTATCGGTATTGCTGTCTTTTCCATGACGCGATTTAGCGTGGCACCACTGATGTCGACGCTTCGGTGGTATCTAGGGAGGTTCACCCTCGACTGGATCCTTCTTATTATCACTATCGCCTTCTTTAGGTGTGTCTACCATGTACACGTCATATGAGGAAGGGGTTGTCTAGTGTCCAGTGAATAGTGGATGTTGGGCCTGCTCCTTGATACGTCTCCAACGTATCTACTTTTCCAAACAATTTTGCCCTTGTTTTGGACTCTAACTTGCATGATTTGAATGGAACTAACCCGGACTGACGCTGTTTTCAGCAGAACTGCCATGGTGTTATTTTTGTGCATAAATAAAAGTTCTTGGAATAACATGAAAATTCGTGGAGACACATTTTGGAATTAATGATAAATATTGGCGAAAGAATCAGCTTCAGGGGGGCCACACCCTGTCCACGAGGGCGTAGGGCGCCCCCTGCCTCGTTGGCCCCCTGGGACTCCATCGATCTCAACCCCAACTCCATATATTCACTTTTGGGGAGGAAAAAATAAGAGAGAAGGATTCATCACGTTTTACTATACGAAGCCGCCGCCAAGCCCTAATCTTCCACGGGAGGGCTGATCTGGAGTCCGTTCGGGACTCCAGAGAGGGGAATCCATCGCCATCGTCATCATCAACCATCCTCCATCACCAATTTCATGATGGTCACCGTCGTGCATGTGTAATCCCATCGTAGGCTTGCTGGATGGTGATGGGTTGGATGAGATTTACCATTTAATCGAGTTAGTTTTGTTAGGGTTTGTTCCCTACTATCCATTATGTTCTAAGATTGATGGTGCTATGAATTTGCTATGCTTAATGCTTGTCACTAGGGCCCGAGTGTCATGACTTCAGATCTGAAACTATTATGTTTTCGTGAATATATGTGAGTTTTTTATCCTATTTTGCAAGTCAATAGTCACCTACTATGTGTTATGATCCGGCAACCCCGAAGTGACAATAATCGGGACTACTCCTGGTGTTGACCATAGTTTGAGGAGTTCATGTATTCACTAAGTGTTAATGCCTTGGTCATGTTTTCTATTAAAAGTAGGCCTTAATATCCCTTAGTTTCCAATAGGACCCCGCTGCCATGGGGGGGGGGGGGTAGGACAAAAGATGTCATGCAAGTTCTTTTCCATAAGAACGTATGACTATATTCGGAATACATTCCTATATTACATTAACGAACTGGAGCTAGTTCCGTGTCACCCTATGTTATAACTGTTGCATGAGGAATCGCATCCGACATAATTATCCATCATTGATCCATTGCCTACGAGCTTTTCACATACTGATCTTTGCTTAGTTACTTTTCCGTTGCCACTATTATGATTGCTACAAAAACTGCTACTGTTACTTTTGCCACCATTACCGTTACTTCCAAACTACTTTACTACTAAATACTTTGCAATAGATATTATGTCTTTCAGGTGTGGTTGAAATGACAACTCAACTGCTAATACTTGAGAATATTCTTTGGCTCCCCTTGTGTCGAATCGGTAAATTTGGGCTGAATACTCTACCCTCGAAAACTCTTGCGATCCCCTATACTTGTGGGTTATCAAGACTATTTTCTGGCGCCGTTGCCGTGGAGCACAGCTCTAGTCTTTGAGTCACTTGGGATTTATATATGTTGATCACTATGTGGAACTTGAAACATGAAAGAACCAAGAATTTTTCCTGAACTACGAGGGGAGGTAAGGAACTGCCATCTAGCTCTGCACTTGATTCACCTTCTATTATGACTAAATTTGTGACACCTACACCTGTTATTGATTATGATATGGTGCATGTTATTGATGATGCCACTTCTGCTATGCATGATGCTTATGCTGAAACTACTTCTATGCTTGATAATACTGTGCCATTAGGTGAATTTCGTGATGAACAACTTGCTAGGATTAGAGAGAATGAAATTATTGGAATAGATAATATTGATGAAAGTGATGATGAAGATTCTCCCCCTAGATATGAATTTCCTGATGTGCGTGAGGGTTATGTTATGGATGAAGAAACTACTAGAGACCTTTTTGCTTGCAAATATAGATATGATCTTAAGAAAGTGTTAGCTAAGGTGAAAGAAAAGTCTTTGAATGCTAGAATGAAGTATGACCCTGCTTTTGCTACTTCACATATCTGTATTTTTGATACGGATTATGATTTCTCTGTCGATCCTGAGTTAATTACTTTGGTTGAATTTGATCCTTTTTATGGCTATGAATCTTGAAATGTTGTGGCACATCTTACTAAATTGAATTATATAGCCACCCTATTCACACATGAGGAAAAAATTCGTTACTACTATATCCTTAAGTTATTTCCGCTCTCATTAAAGGGTGATGCTAAAACATGGTTTAATTCTCTTGTTCCTGGTTGTGTGCGTAGTCCCCAAGATATGATATATTACTTCTCTGCTAAATATTTCCCCGCTCATAGGAAACAAGCTGCCTTAAGGGAAATATATAATTTTGTGCAAATTGAAGAAGAGAGTCTCCCACAAGCTTGGGGGAGGCTTCTCCGATTACTTAATGCTTTGCCTGATCATCCTCTCAAGAAAAATGAAATACTTGATATCTTTTATAATGGACTAAGCGATGCTTCGAGAGACCACCTAGATAGTTGTGCTGGTTGTGTTTTTAGGGAAAGAATTGGTTAGCAAGCTGAATTGCTATTGAATAATATATTTAGTAATGATAATGATTGGACACTTCCTGAACCAACTCCTAAGCCAACTTCGAAGAAAAGGGGTATTCTATTTCTCAGTCCTGAAGATATGCAAGAGGCAAAGAAATCTATGCTATAAAAAGGGTATTAAAGCTGAAGATGTTAAGAATTTACCACCTATTGAAGAAATACATGGTCTTAATAACCCGACACAGGTAGTAAAGGTAAATTCTCTCTATAGATTTGATGAAGGTGATATTCCTCGTAATAAGTCTGCTAGCCAATGCTTGGATGAGTTTGATAATTTTATTGTTAAACAAGAAAACTTTAGTGCTTACGTTCGTAGACAATTGAAACATAATGCTTATATGATTGAACGCTTGAGTGATTATATCTCTAGAGTTAAAGGTAACCTTAAACTTATTAGTAAACATGCTTCTATGGTTACCACTCAGGTAGAACAAGTGCTTAACACACAAGATGATTTTCTCAATGAATTAAATGTTGTTAGAGTTATGACTAGAGGGGGTAGAATGACTCAGGAACCTTTGTATCTTGAGGGCCACCCTTACAGATTTGAGAAAGATTCCCATAGAACTAATGTTGCTGCACCTAAACCTTCTAAGAAGAAGAAAAAGAAAAATGATAGGACTTTGCATGCTTCTAGTGAACCTGTTGTTGACATACCTGAGAATCCTAGTGATATTTCTATTTCTGATGCTAAAACACAATATAGTAATGAACATGAACCTAGTGATAATGTTAATGATGATGTTCATGTTGATGCTCAACCTAGCAATAACAATGATGTAGAGATTGAACCTGCAGTTGATCTTGATAACCCACAATCAAAGAATCAGCGTTATGATAAGAGAGACTTTGTTGCTAGGAAGCACGGTAAGGAAAGAGAACCAAGGGTTCAGAAACCCATGCCTTTTCCGCTTTAACCATCTAAGAAAAAGGATGATGAGGATTTTGAGCGCTTTGCTGAAATGATTAGACCTATCTTTTTGCGTATGCGTTTGACTAATATGCTTAAAATGAATCCTTATGCTAAGTATATGAAAGATATCATTACAAATAAAAGAAAGATACCGGAAGCTAAAATTCCCACCATGCTTGGCAATTATACTTTTAAAGGTGGAATATCGAAGAAACTAGGAGATCCAAGAGTACCAACAGTACCATGCTCCATTAAAAGAAACTATGTCAAAATTGCTTTATGTGATCTTGGAGCCGGTGTTAGTGTTATGCCTCTCTCTTTATATCATAGACTTGATTTGAATAAGTTGACACCTACTGAAATATCCTAGCAAATGGCCGATAAATCAACTGCTATACCTGTCGGAATTTGTGAGGATGTGCCTGTTGTGGTTGCAAACGTTACTATTTTAACAGACTTTGTTTTTATTGGTATTCCTGAGGACGATAGTATGTCGATTATACTTGGTAGACCCTTTTTGAATACTGCAAGGGGCTGTTATTGATTGCAACAAAGGCAATGCCACTTTTCATGTTCATGGTAATGAGCATACGGTACACTTTCCGAGGAAACAACCTCAAGTCCACAGTATCAATTCTATTGGAAAATTTCAACGATTACTATTGGAGGTTTTGAATTCCCTCTTCCTATTGTGAAGAAGAAATATGATATTCTTATTGTTGGGGACATGCATATCCCCGTTGAGGTAACCTAGTGTTATTCAAAAATTCTCCGGTTTCATCTTATTCGGAAAGAAATTGTTAACAAGACTTGATCAACCTTGTTAGTGGATTCCTTTTGATGAGCACGAGATGGATGAAGTTAGAAAGCAAAACTCTCTGTACCCTCCTTTTACTTTCTGTTATTTAGATTAAGTAAAGCAAAAATAGTATTTTCTGTCTGTTTTTTGAATTATCCTTGCAATAAAAATACCCCGAAAATAAAAGTTCTCCAAATGTCTTGAAAATGAAATATGATTTTTTGTAGAATATTTAAGAATTTCTGCCACTGAGAACACACCAGGGGGCCCCACCATTTGGCCATGAGGACACAGGGCACGCCCACCCCCTGAGACGCGCCCCCTGCCTCATGGGCCCCACGTGGACCCCCTCCACTTATTCCAGCACCCACTCACTTCGTCTTCCTCCAGAAAAAATTATCCCATAGCTCAAACCCGTGTTCTAGCTCATCTTGCTGCCATTTTCGATCTCTTTGCTCAAAGTTGCATTCACAAAACTATTTTGGGGGATTGTTCTTCGGTATGTGACTCCTCCAATGGTCCAATTAGTTTTTGTTCTAGTGCTTTATTTTTTGCAAATTTTTGCTGCGAAGGTGACCCTGTTCTTGAGCTTGCATGTCAAATTTATATGGTCCAAAGTAGTTTTAATGCGTGATATAGCCTCTAGGCACTTGTGGGTGTAGTTGCTATCAATCTTGTTGAGTTTGGTTCACTTTTATTTTGAGTCACTAAAAATTTCAGAAAATTTTCATAGAAAGAAAATGATGAAGAGAATGTTAAGGAGCTCTTCGAGCCGAAGATCGAAGGGTAAGCAAAATGAGGAGAATAAAAATCCCAAATACAATCTTCCTTGCACCGCAGATGATCGGCCGTGCGAATGGCCTTGTGATGCGTTCTTGAGAGCCATCGGAATTTACGATGACTTTTATTACTTGGCCGAGAACGCAGGCCTCGCCGACTTCCTCCACGACCAGCTCGAATAGTATCTCCTACTCACTAATATTTTTGTGCAATTTTTTATTTCCATGCTAAGAAATCACTGCCTTCAGTGGAGTATCACTTATATAATGAGGTTAAGGAGATGTCACTCCATGATTTTTGTCGGGTCTGCAAGATAACCTTTGTGGGCAACATCGAGGAACCACATCATAGTGATGTGGATGGATTTATTGATAGAATTGCTGTAGGGAAACGAGGAAAGTTTCCGATGCAAGAATTACTAGTATACATTTTCCTGTTCTATGTTACTTTGTGATATTTGCTAGTTGATGCTTAATTTGTCGCGGGAACAGTGAAAATCTTAGTGCTCCTGATCTTGTCATTTTGCGCCATGCTTTGTTTCGTGATACAACTTTTAGCTTAGGCGCTATTGTTGTTAAACGATTAAGTCTGAACCATACAAAGGGCCCCATCATCGGAGGCATCTTTGCTTCACGCCTTGCTAAACACTTTGAGATACCTATTAGGCATTATGAGAAAGAGGAAGAGTTGTTGCCCCCTATTTTTCTATATTATAAGAGTATGTTAGCACATGAATTTATTGTTAAAAATAAGAAGAAGATGCTTAAGTATAATTTGATATTTGATAGAACTCTCTGTGAGACTATTACCTTGCCTGCACCCTCTTTGTTTAACATACTTTCAGCACGTAGCTCATCTTGCCCGAGGCCATTTATGCATACTGAAGGCTGACACAAGTCCCAGAGCCTGAGCCTGAGTCACCATTGACCCTTATCGACAGTTTGTTTATCAGTGGGATCCGGAGGAGATCGCCTACCAGTGGCACCCTGAGGACCCACCTCAGTACACCGGAGAGAGTAGCTTCGATCCATGGGCGTAGACCAACTTAGGCCAAATGCCTAAGCTTGGGGGAGTACGTATTTCTCATCGACATTACATTCATGTTCACACACTCATGCTAGTTGTCGGTGCTCATACTTTCTCATTGTGCTATCCTTGCTAGTTTATTTTCTTTTCTAAGCCTTCTTCTTGTGTCTTGAAAAACCTTAAGAAAAGCCAAAGAAAAAAATTAGTTGTAGCTTTTAGCTAGTTCACTTCATGCCTATAGTAGTAGTAATTAAAAGAAAACCCGAAAAGATTTCTTGTTCTTCTTTTGGTTGTTGGGAGCTTTCCCGTGTAAATAGTTTTATTATTTTCTTTTATTTGGTGGTCGAGAGGAGAATACCATGATGAAACTGTTGAGTGGCTCTCATATGCATTATTGTTGATTTAACCAAGAGCCCATATTACCTTGTCTTCTCCCTTGTATTAAATGCTTGCAGATTCCATCTTAGTCCAATGCACATGAAATATTATTATTATCCTCACGGTTCGGTCGTGCGAGTGAAAGTAAATTATGACGATATATGATGGACTGATTGAGATGAGAGAAGTTGGTATGAACTCGACCTATCTAGTTTTCGTAAATATGATTAGTTCATCGTTCCTCACTCAGCCTATTATGAATAAAACATGTTTGCAATGACAATTAGATATTATAGTTTCTCATGCCATGCTTAATTAGCTAGGAGTTTATAATGGTTTACCTTGCGTGTCAACATGCTATTTAAATGGTTGTGATGTGGTATGATAGGGTGGTATCCTCCTTTGAATGATGTGAGTGGCTTGACTTGGCACATGTTCACGCATGTAGTTGAAACAAAATCAACATAGCCGCCATGATATTTATGTTCATGGTGATTTATATCCTACTCACACTTGCACTCATTGTTGACTAATCTTAATGCATGTTCATGACTGTTGTCGCTCTCTAGTTGGTCGCTTCCCAGTCTCTTTCTAGCCTTCACTTGTACTAAGCGGGAATACTGCTTGTGCATCCACTTCCATAAACCCCAAAGTTATTCCATATGAGTCTAACATACCTTCCTATATGTGGTATTTACCTGCCGTTCCAAGTAAATTTGTATGTGCCAAACTCTAGACCTTCAAATGAAATTCTGTTTTGTATGCTCGAATAGCGCATGTATCAACTAGGGATGTCTATATCTTCCATGCTAGGTGGGTTATTCTCACGATGAGTGGACTCTGCTCATCATTCACGAGAAAATGGCTGGTAACCGGGATGCCCAGTCCCATGCTCAAATAAAATCAAAATAATTGCGAACAAAACTCCCTGAGGATTGTTGTTAGTTGGACGGCACCTGTTGTTTTGGACAAGCCATGGATTGATGTTTGTTGGTCATGGCGGAGTATAAACTTTACCATTCTGTTTGGGAACCACCTATAATGTGTGTAGCGTGGAAGATATTGAGATCTCTTGGTTGTTATGTTGACAATGAAAGCATGCCACTCAAAATATTATTTATCTATTTTTCAAAACTCGAGCTCTGGCACCTCTACAAATCCCTGCTTCCCTCTACGAAGGGCCTATCTATTTACTTTTATGTTGAGTCATCATCATATTATTAAAAGCACCAGTTGAGAGCACCGCTGTCATTCGCATGCATTGCTATTAATTTACATTGAGTATGACTATGACTGGATCTCTTTTACCATGAATTACAATGTCTAGTCAGTCCTTGATCTTCAGGGGTGCTCTGCATTTATGTTTTGCGCTCTCAGAAAGGGCTAGCGAGACCATCTTGTTATATCATATTATGATTGTTTTGAGAAAGTGTTGCCATCCGAGATTTATTATTATTGCTCGCTAGTTGATTATGCCATTGAGATGAGTAAACATGAGACCTAAATGTTATTGTGAATATGGTTAGTTCATAATCTTTGCTGAAAACTTGAATGATGGATTTAATTATTTGCAACAACAAGATCCAACAGAGTTTGTAAAAGTTTTTCTTTATCAGTTTCAGTTTGTCAGCTGAATTGCTTGAGGACAAGCAAAGGTTTAAGCTTGGGGTAGTTGATACGTCTCCAACGTATCTACTTTTCCAAACACTTTTGGCCTTGTTTTGGACTCTAACTTGCATGATTTGAATGGAACTAACCCGGACTGATGCTATTTTCAGCAGAACTGCCATGATGTTGTTTTTGTGCAGAAATAAAAGATCTCTGAATGACCTAAAAATTCACAGAGACATGTTTTGGAATTAATGAAAAATATTGGTGAAATAATCAGCATCAGGGGGCCACACCCTATCCACGAGGGTTTAGGGCGCCCCCCTGGGGGGCGCCCCTTGCCTCGTGGGCCCCCTGAGACTACACCGACCTCAACCCCAACTCCATATATTCACTTTTGGGGAGGAAAAAAATCAAAGAGAAGGATTCATCATGTTTTACAATACGGAGCCGCCGCCAAGCCCTAATCTTCTTTGGGAGGGCTGATCTGGAGTCCGTTCGGGGCTCCGGAGAGGGGAATCCGTCGCCATCGTCATCATCAACCATCCTACATCCCCAATTTCATGATGCTCACTACTATGCGTGAGTAATCCCATCGTAGGCTTGCTGGACAGTGATGGGTTGGATGAGATTTACCATGTAATCGAGTTAGTTTTGTTAGGGTTTGATCTCTAGTATCCATTATGTTCTAAGATTGATGTTGCTATGACTTTGCTATGCTTAATGCTTGTGACTAGGGCCCGAGTGTCATGATTTCAGATCTAAATCTATTATGTTTTCATGAATATATGTGAGTTTTTGATCATATCTTGCAAGTCAATAGTCACCTACTATGTGTTATGATCCGGCAACCCCGAAGTGACAATAATCGGGACCACTCCCGGTGATGACCATAGTTTGAGGAGTTCATGTATTCACTAAGTGTTAATTCTTTGGTCCGGTGCTCTATTAAAAGGAGGCCTTAATATCCCTTAGTTTCCAATAGGACCCCGTTGCCACGGGAGGGTAGGACAAAAGATGTCATGCAAATTCTTTTCCAAAAGCACATATGACTATATTCAGAATACATGCCTACATTACATTGATGAACGGGAGCTAGTTATGTGTCACCATATGTTATAACTATTCCATGAGGAATTGCATCCAACATAAATATCCATCATTGATCCATTGCATACATGCTTTTCACATATTGATCTTTGCTTAGTTACTTTTCCATTGCCACTGTTATGATTGCGACAAAAACTGCTACTGTTACTTTTGCCACAGTTACCGTTACTTCCATACTACTTTGCTACTAAATACTTTGCAGCAGATATTAAGACTTTCAGGTGTGGTTGAATTGACAACTCAATTGCTAATACTTGAGAATATTCTTTGGCTCCCCTTGTGTCGAATCAATAAATTTGGGTTGAATACTCTACCCTCGAAAATTGTTGCGATCCCCTATACTTGTGGGTTATCACCCCTCTCCGGCATCGTCGTCCCTATCGTTGATGTCCTCGGAGGTGTAGTCGAGCATGCTAGTTAGATCCTCGACAATGGCTATAAAGTGGGTGGTGGGTGGGAGGTAAAATTGCCCCTAGTCCGGGCTGGGCGAAATTCGGAAGCGGTTCCTCTTTGACGGCGAGGGATTGCATTAGGTCCATAGCCTCGCTTAAGAGCGAGGTTTGGATGGGGACCGAAGTTCCTCGGCCGAGCTCACAAGACACGGAGAGTGATGGTTCAGAGCTAGTGTCTGGAGAAGAGACCAGCATTGTGATAACTGCCGGTGCCGCTATCCTCTCCGGTTCTCTTGTGTTGACCTTTATAGCGGTAGATAGTCCGGCGGGCTCTAGACTCTCATCTTCGGACCTTGTGACATGCTCTGGATCTAAGGCCAGAGCGGTGGTTGGAGCTGCAAAACCTTGGAAGATCAAGTCTCCTCGGATATCAGCGACATAGTTCAGATTTCCAAAACTGATCTGGTGACTAGGGGCGTAGATGTCGATCTGCTCCAGGTGGCCAAGCGAGTTGGCACGCAGTGCGAAGCCGCCGAATATGTGACGCCCCAAGACCGATGCTCCAGAAGACTTCTAGCTATTCAGGGTTTCGTCATGTGTTATAATTTCTTTTGCTATGCAGCATGTCATCATGCCAGCATGTCATTTAAATTCAAAAACTCAACTAAATAAATTGTGTGGATCTTGGATCCTTTTAAACCGAGGGAAGATTTCTCTTTATAACATATCCTCCTAATATTTATAGAGCTACTAGAATTATTTCGTTAATTTGAAATCACTCATAAACACACTTGCAAATATTCCCCATGCCTATTTCACTCCGAGTTTTGACTCTCAAACCTTGCCAGCAATTCTTATCCATTTTATCGGGGTTCCTCCAAAAATCTGAACATTTTGCACACTTTGAAATCCTAGTATTTGTTGAAACCATTGTAATTAAACTCAACGGAATTTGAATTTAATATTTCAATCATGCCACTTCAATTTTCTTGTGAACTTGCACATTTTGTCGAGTCCGGGAAAGTTACTCGCATACTCAAAATTTTCCCTAAACCTCTCTTTCTTTTCTTCTCCCTATTTCTGTTTTGCTACAAAGAATATAAGAAAGAGAGGAGCAGTGAGCCCAGCAGGCCGTAGGCCCACCGTGGCCTGCACTCAGGCCACTCACCCAGCCGCACCTGTCGGGGTATTGGATCGACACCTATGGGATCACAAGAATCCCTACTACGGTTGCGGGGCGCGGGGTTGAGAGAAGAGCGGATCCAACAGTTAGCACACGGTTCCTTTACCCAGGTTCGGGCTGCAAAGATGCATAAAACCCTACTCCTGCTTTGGTGGATTATATGTTTGTGTTCTTAAGCTAGCTCAGGGGCGTGAGGAGCTCCAAAAAGTCGAGTCGTGAGGAGTTCTAAAAAGCCGAATCCCTCTCCTGGTCGCCTCGGGCCTCCTTTTATAGGGAAAAGGGGTTGCCACAGTGATACGTCCAAAACGTATCTATAATTTCTGCTTGCTCCATGCCTCTTTTGTGAGATATTGCTATGATATTTATGCACTTCCATACACTTTTGATCACATTTGGACTAACCTATTAACTCAGTGCACCACAGTGCCAGTTCTTGTTTTCTGCTGTTTTTCTATTTCAGGTTTCCCCCATATTAAAAGTGCCCTAAAAATTCTGGGAAAAATACAGGAAAAACCAGCGTATCGGGAGCTTCAAGAAAAACCAAAGCAGGGCCAGAGGGGAGCCTGGGGTGGCCCAGGCGGCCACCCGGCGCGGCCCCACCCCTGGCCGCGCCAGGGGGGCGCCTGGGGCCCCTCCTCCGCCTCTGGTGACCCCCTTTTGCATATATATTGCTCGTGTCCCAAAACCCTCGAGGACGGAACCCTTTTTTATGATCTCGCCTCTGTTCCGCCGCTGCCGCGCTTCCAAGATCGGGAGCACCAGGAGAACTCTTCCCGGCACCCTGCCGGAGGGGAGAACCACCACCGGGAGCTTCTCCACCACCATGGACGCTTCCCAGATGAGTTGTGAGTAGTCCCCCTTGGACCATGGGTCCATGACCAGTAGCTATGTGATGTTCTCCTCCCCTCTTTGTTCTTCATGGATTAGACCTCGTGAGCTGCCCTACATGATCGAGGCACATATGTAATCTTTATGCTGTTGCTCTGCTGAGTTTGCTGGGATCCGATGGATTATGAGATTATGTTCAGATTGTGTGTGAGTAATATATTTGATTCACCTCTTTTATATTTATGTTCTTGAGTAATTCTTGCATGTTCTCCATTGCTATTTATTGCTTTGGCCGAGTAGTAGGTAGTTACTCCAAGAGTGAACGTTATGCTTGATTGTGGGTTCATGCCCCTCGATGACTAGTTTGAGTGACCGAAACATGAGTCTAGGAGATGTGTTGTTGCCACAAGGGGGAAAACAACGGTGCTTGTACTTGCGGGTGCAAGGATTGTTTACTTTACGCAAAGTTCTTTTAATGCAGTTGTCTGTTGCTTTGAGTTTACACTATGGGTGGGACTCGCAACTTAATACCAGCGAGATGTTCTGGATAGATATCTCAAGGTGGATGATTAGTAGTAGATGCAGATGGATTTCGGTCTACTTGCCTTGGCGTACCGCCCATGCTTTTGAGCCTCTACCTTTCTTTACAGCATAGTTAGCATTGGTTTGCGCACATAATCCTGTCAATTGCCCAGCTGTAATTTGTTTACCTCGCTTAGCTGTTTTATCGTCTTTTGGGAGAGAGACATCACTAGTGAACATCATGGGACCCCGGTCCATATTACCATCACTGATCACACCCGCTATTTACTTCCTGTTCTTATTTCCTAGTTGCAGTCATACCTATCACTATTACCTCTTGCGTTTGATCCTTTGTAAACAGCAAGGCCGGAGGGATTGACAACCTCTCCATACTCGTTGGGAGCAAAGTTATTTGTATATGTGTGCAAGTCCTGTCAACCGCTAAGTTGGCGCCGTTAGCGTTGACACCTACTTGTTAGCCATCGGAGTCCCACGGGATTCGATCCTTGGTATCTTGCCAAGGGAAACTTACCGTTACGCTACACACTACTAGGAAAAGGCCTATTAATGGCGCACCTAATTTGGCCATTAATGGCGCATTAGTGGTGCGCCATTACTAGCACGCCATTAGTATTTGATACTAATGGCGCACCACTGGTGCGCCATTAGTATCTGGTATACTAATGGCGCACCTGGGATGCACCATTAGTGTGCACCTTAGTGCGCCATTAGTATGCCTCCCAGGGGCCAGGTGCTATGGCATACTAATGGCGCACTAAGTATGATGCGCCATTAGTATTATCCGCATAGTAATGGCGCACTGTGTGTCAATGCGCCATTACTATGCTTTGGCATACTAATGGCGCACTGCCAGTTAATGCGCCATTACTATGCTTTGGCATACTAATGGCGCACTTTTCTCTGATGCGCCATTAGTATGAATATTAGGTTTTTTTTAATATTATTTTTCTGTTTTTTTTGCATAGATTACAAAATGTATAATTTCACAGAATATAGACAGCACACATCAACAACACATTCATCGAATACAATAGAAGATTAATCTCTGAATACAATTCATCATATTAGTCTCCAAATACAATTCATCGATCATATCATATTAGTCTCCGAATTGAAAAGACCGAACAAAGATAGAACAATATATTACAAGTCTCGAGATCGCGAGTAGCGAGTTTGTCTTTGCATTACAAGTCGATATCGATCATCTAAACTACCATCACATAGAAGAGAGCTGCGGTCGTCACGATGAGCATCATCACGATGAAACTCGTTTTCATCCGGTTCCTCCAACGCTCCCTCCCCTCTCCCGCTAGATAGAGGGCGTATCTAGATTCGGCCTCGGCCCTAGTGGTGTACCCTTTGTAACTGTTACCGCTGAATCGGTGAACCTGTCTCCGACACTCCTCCCAGTCGTCGTAGACTCCGGGAACCTTACCCTTGTACACGACATACGACGGCATCGCTATATATATGCACTAGCCAAACGAAATGTTAGTATCAATTCACAGACAATTCATAAGCAATATATAAGTATGCAACAGAACGATCGAAAGAGAAAAGCAAGACATTAATAGCATCGATTACATCTAAGTTGAACGACTCTCGAAACCAAAGAGACATACTACAAGTTCATTAAAGTTTAATTACAACAAGAGCCAATCGATGTTTCAGAACTAGACACAGCATCACTCCTTTCGACTCGACTCAATGCACCGGAGCGTGGATGAAGCCGCCGTCTATCGTGGGAGTCATGAAATCACGGGCGTTGTCAGCCTGCATTTGTAGCATTGTGTCGATGTCACTGTTCGACGGTTGATTCCTGAGGTAGAACAGCCCCGATGTACGAAGGACATCTTGATGGATGATTTCCGCAAACTCCGACTGGATGCGAAAGAAATCTTGTCTGATGTCCGCGTCCTGGATTGCCGACACGCGCGCGGCCCAATCTTTGAGCTTACTCGGTAGCAGAAGTTGATGATGGTCCCGTACGATCGCTTTTACTTACTAGTTGCAGCAATATCTATCACTATTATCTCTTGTGTTTGATCCTTTGTAAACGACAAGGCCGGAGGGATTGACAACCTCTCTGTACTCGTTGGGAGCAAAGTTATTTGTATCTGTGTGCAGGTCCACGTTGATTGCTAATATCTGGCGCCATTAGCAGTTGACACCTTCTTGTTGAACCTTGGAGTCTCAGGGGAAATCGATCCTTGGTATCTTTGCCAAGGGAAAACTTCCGCTACACTGCATCTCAAACCTTCCACTTGGGGTAACCAACGAGGGGCGAGAAGCCATCAAGCAAAGTTTCTGGCGCCGTTGCCGGGGACTCCACTCTTCAAGATAGGGGAGTTGCACAATATCTTTTATATTTGCTTTTTAGTCTTGTTAGTTTACCTTTCAGTTTTTGCTTTAGTTTCCTTTACCAAAAATCACAAAAATAGTTATCTTGCTTGCTGCTGCTATGGGTTCCACCGAGAACACCAAGTTGTGTGACTTCACTAGTCATAACAACGATGACTTTATCTGCACGCCTATTACTACACCTGCCACTTCAGCACCTTCTTATGAAATTAAACCTGCTTTACTGAACCTAGTTATGAAAGATCAATTCTCCGATGCTGGAGATGATGCTGCTTTGCATTTAACTAATTTTGTTGAGCTCTGTGATATGCAAAAGTACACCGAAATAGATAGTGATATTGTTAAGCTTAAGCTTTTTCCTTTCTCCTTGAGAGGAGGAGCTAAAATCTGGTTTCAATCCTTGCCTAGGAATAGCATAGATTCTTGGGACAAGTGCAAGGATGCCATTATCGGGAAGTACTATCCCCCTGCTAAAACTATTCAACTAAGGAGTAACATAATGAATTTTAAACAATTGGATAATGAACACGTTGCCCAATCTTGGGAACGCATGAAATCTCTTGTCAAGAACTGCCCTACTCATGGTTTGACTACTTGGATGGTTATCCAAACTTTTTATGCAGGCTTGAACTTTACCTCGCGGAACTTGTTGGATTCGGCCGCGGGAGGAACCTTTATGTCAACTACACTTGGTGCTGCCACGAAACTTCTCGATGAGATGATGACCAACTATTCCCAATGGCACACCGAACGCGCTCCAACAGGTAGGAAGGTAAACTCTGTCGAGGAGATTTCCTCCCTAAATGAAAAAGTTGACTTGATCATGTCTCTACTTTCCAAGCAATCTTCTGTTGATCCACATGATGTTCCTTTAAATTCTTTGATTGCTCGAGATCAAGTAGATGTGAACTTTATCTCTAGAAACAATTTCAATAACAATGCTTATAGGAGTAATTTTGGTAGCAACCCTAGACCGTTCCCCTCTAATTCCTATGGGAACAACAATGCTTATCCTAACACCAAGAACTCCACTTCCGAACTAGAGATTATGCTTAAAGACTTCATCACTACCCAAAAAGCCTTCAATAAGAGTGTAGTAGAAAAACTAGCCAAACTAGATAATCTCTCTTCGAAGGTAGAAAATTTATCCCATGAGGTAGAGTTGCTTAAAATTAGAACTTCTCCTCTTGAGGAGAGGAAGACCACTCCTATGAATGCTATTCAAGTGCAAATTAATGAAAACATTAGGATGATGGCTAAACTTAAAGAGAGATGGGCTAGAGAAAAGGAGGAAGAAGATAGAATTAAGAGCCTTCCTACCCACCACACTGTTGCTACTATCCAAGTTCTTGAGGATATCCAAACTCTTAGCACCCAATGCACTCCTAGTCCCATTGGACCTATTAATGGTCATGCTATGACCTCAACCGTAGAAACTCCTATGACCATAGAAGCTACCAAACAAGTGAGCCTAAAGGACACCACTGCCACTTTACATGATAGTAGTGACCTTGATTTTGATAATTGCACCCTTTCTGAAGTTATTGATTTTCTTCACAAGATGTCTAGAGATCCCCACACTAGCACACTTAATCTTGCCTTCACAGAGCATATCACTAATGCTCTCATCAAAGCTAGGGAGGAGAAGCTTAGGGTAGAAGCCTCCATACCTAGAAAGCTAGAAGATGGTTGGGAACCTATGATTAAAATTAAGTTGAATAACTTCTCTTGCTATGCTTTATGTGATGTTGGAGCTAGTACCTCCGTTATGCCCAAAAGAATATATGATATGTTTAAATTGAAATCTTTTGATCCTTGTTCTTTTGGTGTTCGTCTTGTTGATTCTTCCGTAAAGAAACCTTTGGGGAAGATGGACGATGTTCTTATCATTGTCAATGACAATTATGTTCCCGTTGATTTTACTATTATGGATATTGAATGTGAACCTTCTTGTGCAATTATTTTGGGACGTCCTTTTCTTCGCACCGTTGGTGCTATCATTGACATGAAAGAGGGGAATATAAAATTCCAATTCCCTCTCAAGAAAGTAATGGAACACTTCCCTAGAAAGAAGATTAAGTTGCCTTTTGAGTCCGTTACACGGGCTAGCTATTCTTTTACTCTTGATAAAACTTGATCCTCTCTTTTTGCATTATGCCTAGCTTAAAGGCATAAAAGAAAGCGCTTTTGGGAGGCAGCCCACAACGAATAAAGTTTTATTTTGCTTTTGTTGTGTCTTGATGATTTTTACTACAGTAGCATCATCATTGTATCTTTTCTTTTCAGCTTTGTGCCAAGTTTAGCCTCCGATTGCAAGAAAGTTCAAGAGTTGTGACGTGCAGTCCAGAAAACGGATTCTGTCCTTGGACAGAACAATTCGTATAAAATCACCAGATAATCTTTTTGATCTGATTTTTTTTGACAGCGTGCTCTATACAATTGGCTTTTGAGCTTCTGTTCTGAGTTTTTTGATTTGAGTTGCAGAAGTGCCCCGAAACAATTATTTACTACCTGCTGGTCTGTTTTTTACAGATTCT
Source organism: Secale cereale (assembly GCA_902687465.1). NCBI lineage: Eukaryota > Viridiplantae > Streptophyta > Magnoliopsida > Poales > Poaceae > Secale > Secale cereale. The sequence continues at coordinate 88,483,647 of LR738713.1, read as the reverse complement.
GTCCTGTTTTGCCTTTTCTTCCTTTTGCAAACCTTGAGCTTGCTTTTTCTTTGCAAAAACCTTTTGGCAATCTTGAGAAACATTAGCTCTTCAAGATTATATTTATTTCCAGCAAGGAAAAATTATTTTATTATGGGTACTAACCTCGCTAATCAGATTATGATGAGTTATGTATGAAGGGAGTTTTCAAGTGTGCGAGGGAAGATGATGAAAAGATTCAGGAGGGTCAAACGCTCAAGCTTGGGGATGCCCCCGTGCACCCCCAAGAAATATTCAAGAAGACTCAAGCGTCTAAGCTTGGGGATGCCCCCGTGCATCCCCTTCTCCATCAACAATTATCAGTTCGTCTTTCGTTCCACTATATTTTAATCACTTCATGCGTTATGTGCTATTCTTGGAGCGTCTTGCTCTTAGTTTCCTTTTTAGTTTTCTTTAGCTTTGCTTGCTGTTCATAACGAGTTAGAACCCAGCTTTCTTTGTGTGGGAGAGAAACACGCTCCACTTCAACCTAGAACACGACATAGGATTTTCATGCTTATCTTTGTTGTGTGTGTTCTTTGTCTTTCCATAGCTACTGTCATGTTTAGCTATTAGTTTTCATGCTTTTCTTTTTAAAGAGCTTTTGTTTAGTTGGTTGTTGAACTCTCTTGAGTTTTCACGTTTATATTGTTAAGAGAGTTTGTCTGTTGCACTGAGTTGTGTGTCTTAACTTAAAGTAGGTAATTGAGGTTGCTATTTAATTTTAGTAGTAATTTGCAATAGTTTTGAGGTATTGCCATGAGTAATGTTTGAACTTTTGGTGTCAAGAGCTTTAGCCTATTAGTGATAGATGTCGTATTTTGGGCAATCCGTGTTTATTTTCGAAAACCTACAAAATAGTTGAGAACTTTAGCTACTAAATGGATCACTAATCTTTGGAGGGATCAAATATTAGAGTACACTCACGTACCATGAGCCGAGGATGCGCAAGGATAACCAAATCCCCATACACTCCTCCTCGGGGTACTTGTCTCTTTGAGAACCTCCTAATTATATTGAGAGTTACCGATAATAAGTGCATGAGTTCTTCGGACTAATGTGAGTATTCGAAAGTTGACACTTCCACCTAGCCATATTTTTCTAGCCTCTTCGGTACCGTGCATTGCCCTTTCTCACCTCGAGAGTTGGCGCATACTTCGCCGGTGCATCCAAATCCTTGGCACGATACGCTATGTCATCATAAGCCTCATTATATCCTTCCTCAAAACAGCCACCATACCTACCTATCAAGGCATTTCCATAGCCTTTCCGAGATACATTGCCACGCAACATCCATCTTCTCATGACTTGATCTTCATGTCATACTTGCTTTTTGCTTGATCGATGAGCCGCATGCTAGTTGGGCCTTGCCCTAATCATTGCTACATGACGCGCTAGTATCATTGCATATCCTGCTACACTGGCAGAGGCATACATTTGCATACATCATGATAGTTTCATTTTCTTCATGTTGAGTACTTTTGTAAAGTGTGAAAGATTTTCTATACTTCTTGTAATACATAGAGTGTTGCCCCTAAAGTGAGGGAAAGATCCCGAAGAGGACAAATCAAAAGATCCCAAAGAGGACAAAATCAAAAGATCCCAAAGAGGACAAATGAGAGATAAATAGAAAGAGCCATTGAGGCCACAAAAAAAATAAAAAAATAGAAAAAGAAAAGAAAAAGAAATAAAAAGAGAGAAGGGGGCACACTACTATTTCTTTTGAGAGATCGACACTCGTACTCCATTTTATACCTTGTACTCCATAGAGATTATCATTCATGCATATAGCTATGTGGGGACCTTTACACTATAGAACTTGGCTTTTATATTCCAATGATGAGCCTCCTCAAAAGAGCTCTAGGTCTTCTTGAGCAAGCAAGTTGGATGCACCCCCACTAGTTCCATTGGAGAGCTTACCTTAGCTCATATGTGCATCCGTTGCATGGCAATCCCTACTCCTCACATCATATCTATCATTTGGCTTTCTCTCGCCGATGATTGTCCTCATTGATGTGAGCCTTTCACACATTTTTTGTCTTCCCCCTCTATCATTTTTCTCTCTTTGCCATCCTAAGTGTCGACTTTCTTGCTTACGCTCATCCATTGCATGAGTGCTCAAAATATCGAAAGGGAGTGGATCATTTTGACTTGTACCTGGCTGATGGTCTGGGGATGAGTCAAGATAAGATTCCAAAGAAGACAAAGTGTGAAACTTTAGTAGTTTAAGTTCTCAACAATACAAAAACTATGTTTTACTCGCTCATATATCCCTATCCCCTTTCTTGCACGCAAACACCATTTGGAGATATTCTAGTCACGGACAGCGAGAGCTCTTGCACCTTTATGTTCTTATGTTACTTGTTACAATGCTAATATAGAGTCTTGCTTGTTATGACTTGAATTGATTACATGCCCTGATTACTTTACTTAAAAGTTCTTATATGGTTGATATCATGTCACCATAGAAATTATGCTTGTTATCATTTACCTACTCGAGGACGAGCAGGAATTAAGCTTGGGGATGTTGATACGTCCAAAACGTATCTATAATTTATGCTTGCTCCATGCCTCTTTTTTGTGATATTGCTATGATATTTATGCACTTCCATACACTTTTGATCATATTTGGACTAACCTATTAACTCAGTGCACCACAGTGCCAGTTCCTGTTTTCTACTGTTTTTCTATTTCAGGTTTCCCCATATTAAAAGTGCCCTAAAAATTCCTGGAAAAATACAGGAAAAATCAGCGTATCGGGAGCTTCAAGAAAAACCAAAGCAGGGCCAGAGGGGAGCCTGGGGTGGCCCAGGCGGCCACCCGGCGCGGCCCCACCCCTGGCCGCGCCAGGGGGGCGCCTGGGGCCCCACCTCCGCCTCTAGTGACTCCCTTTTGCATATATATTGCTCGCGTCCCGAAACCCTCGAGGACGGAACCCTTTTTTACGATCTCGCCTCTGTTCCGCCGCCGCCGCGCTTCCAAGATCGGGAGCACCAGGAGAACTCTTCCCGGCACCCTGCCGGAGGGGAGAACCACCACCAGGAGCTTCTCCACCACCATGGACGCTTCCCAGATGAGTTGTGAGTAGTCCCCCTTGGACCATGGGTCCATGACCAGTAGCTATGTGATGTTCTCCTCCCCTCTTTGTTCTTCATGGATTAGACCTCGTGAGCTGCCCTACATGATCGAGGCACATATGTAATATTTATGCTGTTGCTCTGCTGAGTTTGCTGGGATCCGATGGATTATGAGATTATGTTCAGATTGTGTGTGAGTAATATATTTGATTCACCTCTTTTATATTTATGTTCTTGAGTAATTCTTGCATGTTCTCTGTTGCTCTTTATTGCTTTGGCCGAGTAGTAGGTAGTAACTCCAAGAGGGAACGTTATGCTTGATTGTGGGTTCATGCCCCTCGATGACTAGTTTGAGTGACAGAAACATGAGTCTAGGTGTCACACCCTGATTTTCATATCACATTGCTTAAGCTAATTTTCATGTCAAAAATGTGGATTTGCAAAAACTTTTGAGTGTTTTTGACCTTGCTTGATTTGGCTTTTGTCTGCTGTTTGCTAGTGCTCTGAAAAATCAAATAAATTCTCCAACTCTTATACTTCATCTCCTTGACCCAAAACTTTTTCCCAATGATCATGCCATGTGTATAGACCAGTATAGAATTTTCTTATAAAAATATTTTGGCCAAATGGTATTTTCTAAAATTAGTTTTCCAAAAAACCCCTGAATTGAGGTTTGCACTGCAAGTACCTTATTTAGGGTGTGAAAAATCTTTCAAAAAGTATATTTGAATCCTATTAGATATAGGACTCCCAGAAACCACACAAGTATAATTTTAAAAGTTATTTTTATATTTTATTTAAAAGCTTTTTCTTAAGGCCGGAAATGGTCTTTAATAGGAAAAAATTATTTAAACATTTCAAAAATATTTGCCAAAATTCAGGGAGACTCATAGGACATATATTGTCCATATATAAGAGTTTTAACACATGGTCATGTTCAAAATATTGGACAAATCCTTCCAAAACCCTTTCTGGATATTTCAAGCTTTTGAAATATTTACAAAGGAAATATTCTCCAAAAATTCCAGGGAAATTCTATCATGTCACATATGACATATTTGATGATCTTGCAAAGCCTCATGCATTGGAGATCAAGGAAACATCTTCAAACCCTTTCAAAACCATTATGTCCATATTTGAAGTTTGAGCAACTCTACATTGCCAAACTTGTCCAAATGCTCTCAAACTTGGTGCACATGCTAGAATGACCTAATAAGGCATCTAGACCAAATGGCACAAGATTTGGAATAGAGCAACTTGATCAGATCACCCCAAAACCACTTCTGTTCAAATTCAAATTTGAACAACTTTACATTGTCAACTTTTTATCTGGAGCCTCAAACTTTGTGGGCATGTTCATATCCCCAAATGATGATGCTACACCAAGTGGTGCATCAAGGGGAGATGATTTGCTTAACTCCAACATGGTGAAACCATTTCTGTTCATTTCTAGGGTTCACCAAAGTTACATTGGCCACTTTGCCCAAATAAGCTCAAATTTGGTGTAGGGGCCTAATTATAGGTGACATTTGATCCTGTTAAGTCCCATGTCAAGTGGATGTCATTTGCTT
>LR738713.1:88457990-88469017 GCA_902687465.1 Secale cereale | reverse complement strand
ATCTTGAGCCTTGCAAGATAGGTTGAGTGCGTGGATTGTGGAGTTTAATTTCAGCTTAGCAGCATGTATGATCTACCTTTGGATTTTAGAGGTAGACGTGCATATGGATTGGGGATCTTAGACAAGTATAATTTTGCGAGACCGTCTCTTGAGGATCATGAGGATATGTATGGCAATGGGTGGTGATTAAAAGTTGGTCTATGCGAGAGGCCGCTTTTCCGTTCGGAGTATTAGATAGAGCTATTGGCATCTCAGAAACTGTGCTTAAGGATAAGATGATATAAGTTCATTCACTCACTAGAATCCTTGAAACCCTTAAGCCCCACCGAGCCACGACCTAGTCAGATTCTGACCGCAGGGCCTTGACTCAGAGTCAGGAAGGCCTCTGCAATACTCCTCCGAGACCACCACCAATACCCCAGCTTACCTTGTGTACCCCTTAGACCTCGTGAAGAAATGGGACAAGTTAGGTAACATCATCATTTGATGGCCTACTTGTCTGCCCGAAGACAAGAAGAGACGGACAGCTGGATGAAAGACCTTTGAAGACTGCCCTGTCAAGAAGGAAGATCTACACCGACTACCGTCATCAAGAAGAACTTCCGCGTTGAAGACCAGGCGTATCTACAAACTACTCCCCAATGGAGCCGAGCTTTTCCGTGTCGAAGGAACGCTCACACCAAGATTGTATCAAGACTTGAAGGCACGATTCTGGTGGAGCGAGATGAAAAGAGAGATTTGCAACCTATGTTGCAAAGTGTGATGTGTGCCAAAGGGTCAAGCTGAATATCAGCGACCCGCTGGATTGCTTCAACCACTCAAAGGCTTCTGAGTGGAAGTGGGATAAAGATGGAATGGACTTCGTCATTGGATTACCAAGTTCAGATAAGAGGACATGGCTCTATCTGGGTCATGGTCGGTCATCTGACCAAGGTGGTCTATTTCATTCCTGTCAAGACCACTTATGATGGCAACCGGCTGGCAGCTCTCTACATCGACCGAATCGTAAGTCTACATGGCTTTCCCAAGGAGATTGTGTTAGATCGAGGAACCCAGTTCACCTTAAGGTTCTGGAAGAAGTTCCGAGAAGCCTTGGGAACCAAGTATCTTTCAGCACGGCTTTCCACCCACAGACCGGAGGTCAGACTGAACGAGTCAATCAGATTCTCGAAGTCATGACTCCGAGCATGTGTCTTGGCATATGGAGCCAAGTGGGAGGATTGTCTCCCCTTTGCCAAGTTCTCCAATAACAACAGATACCAGTCGAGCCTTCAGATGGCACCATTTGAGGTGTTGTGCGGACGCAGGTGTCGCACACCCCTCAACTGGTCAGAAACTGGAGAAGGACTAGTCTTGGACCGGATATTCTCCGCGCAGCGGAGGAGCAAGTCCAACTAGTCGGAGAACGTTTGAAGGCAGCCAAGTCAAGACAAAAGAGCTATGCTGACACTCACCGTTGGAACATGAGTTTCCATATCAGGGACCACGCGTACCTGCGGGTAACCTCTCTGAAGGGAACCAAGCGTTTCCACGTCAAGGGGGGAAGCTCGCACCAAGGTTCATCGGACCCTTTGAGATCACTGCAAGTCATGTGGTAGACGGCTCCCCAGCTAGATCTACCACCTGAGATACCCTCCGTGCACCAAATCTTCCACGAGCCCCCACTCTGGAAGTACTTCTTACCTCCTAGCTAGCCCGATGCCGCAAGGACATCGATCACCGAGCCTTTGGCAGCTAACCCAACCTAACCTATGCAAGAGACCCCTCAGCAACCTCCAACAAGGACGACATCAAGCAAGAAGCTATACCATCAAGCACTTCAGGATTCCAAGGAGCACCGCTCGGAAGCAGAACCAACAAGAAGAAGTGAAGACTACCCCGTATCCAAGACTCCGCTTTTCTTTCTACGCCTAGTCTGGGAATCTCGGGGACGAGATTCTTGTAAGGGGGGTAGGTCTGTCACACCCTGATTTTCATATCACATTGCTTAAGCTAATTTTCATGTCAAAAATGTGGATTTGCAAAAACTTTTGAGTGTTTTTGACCTAGCTTGATTTGGCTTTTGTCTGCTGTTTGCTAGTGCTCTGAAAAATCAAATAAATTCTCCAACTCTTATACTTCATCTCCTTGACCCAAAACCTTTTCCCAATGATCATGCCATGTGTATAGACCAGTATAGAATTTTCTTATAAAAATATTTTGGCCAAATGGTATTTTCTAAAATTAGTTTTCCAAAAAACCCCTGAATTGAGGTTTGCACTGCAAGTACCTTATTTAGGGTGTGAAAAATCTTTCAAAAAGTATATTTGAATCCTATTAGATATAGGACTCCCAGAAACCACAAAAGTATAATTTTAAAAGTTATTTTTATATTTTATTTAAAAGCTTTTTCTTAAGGCCTGAAATGGTCTTTAATTGGAAAAAATTATTTAAACATTTCAAAACTATTTGCCAAAATTCAGGGAGACTCATAGGACATATATTGTCCATATATAAGAGTTTTAACACATGGTCATGTTCAAAATATTGGACAAATCCTTCCAAAACCCTTTCTGGATATTTCAAGCTTTTGAAATATTTACAAAGGAAATATTCTCCAAAAATTCCAGGGAAATTCTATCATGTCACATATGACATATTTGATGATCTTGCAAAGCCTCATGCATTGGAGATCAAGGAAACATCTTCAAACCCTTTCAAAACCATTCTGTCCATATTTGAAGTTTGAGCAACTCTACATTGCCAAACTTGTCCAAATGCTCTCAAACTTGGTGCACATGCTAGAATGACCTAATAAGGCATCTAGACCAAATGGCACAAGATTTGGAATAGAGCAACTTGATCAGATCACCCCAAAACCACTTCTGTTCAAATTCAAATTTGAACAACTTTACATTGTCAACTTTTTATCTGGAGCCTCAAACTTTGTGGGCATGTTCATATCCCCAAATGATGATGCTACACCAAGTGGTGCATCAAGGGGAGATGATTTGCTTAACTCCAACATGGTGAAACCATTTCTGTTCATTTCTAGGGTTCACCAAAGTTACATTGGCCACTTTGCCCAAATGAGCTCAAATTTGGTGTAGGGGCCTAATTATAGGTGACATTTGATCCTGTTAAGTCCCATGTCAAGTGGATGTCATTTGCTTGACCAAACACTTATCAAACACCTTCTGTTCATTTACCAAAACCTGTGTTTGGACCACTTTTACTATTTCCCCTTACCCCAAATTCTTACTACAACTCCCCCTGATCATCATCCACCCCCAATAACCTACCCATGGCCTCAACTCAATTATTGGGGGGTAAAAACCCCACTTTTACCCTTGTGGACAGCCACCTTCTTCTCCTCCTTCACCTCCCTCCTCATCCCAGTGGTTCCCCAGGGCATCCAAGACCACAGAGCCATTGTTTACTACCCCCTCTACCCCCTGGACACGGTTGGACACAACAGGACATGGCCAGGATAGCACAGGCCCAACCATGCCGGCCAAAGACGTGCTCTGGAGCGTGCTACAGTGCGCTCCCGCACTGTAGCCGCCCCCAATCAGCTGCCTCCGACCACCTTGGGCAGAGGGAGCGTGTCCCCCGAGGCCCCCTCGACGTCCTCAACGCGCTGGGCTGTCGGCCCCCTCCTCTCTCCTCCTCCTCCACCCCTGCCCGCACGCGCACCGGCCGACCCCGAGCTCCAGTGAAAAACCTCACACGCGCGGCCCCTCTGACGCCTCCCAGCTCCTCCTCTCTCTCCCTCTACACGTGGACTAAACCCAGGAACGCCCTAGACATGCTCTCTGCTCCCCCCGTGGCCTGCAGCAACGGCCACGACCTCGCCGGCGCACGGCGCTTTGGTGGACCGGCGTTCGCCTATAAATAGGCCGCCCCCGAGCCCCCTCGTGGCTCCAACGGTTTCCTCTCCCTCTCCTGATCCTCTTGGAGCCTCTCTCTCTCTCTCTCCCGCACCCCCTATCCACCACCGCGGTCAGAATCTCGCCGCCGGCCGCCGCCAGAACCCTCTGCGGCCCAGGCTTCCCCGCAGGCGCTGAGCACTCGTGCGGGCTCGCGGCTCCCTGCTGCGTCCTCCGGCGCGTCGGGGGCCGTCGCCGGTAGCTGGAGCCGTCGGGGCGGGCGCCAGCGCCGCCCGGCCGAGCCTCGCCGTCGTTCCTCTGCCTCAGGCGTGAGGTAGGGGACGACCGTCCCGCCAGCTGGCGAAGGGCCCGCCTGGCGGCGACCCAAACGACGGGCCCAGCGGCTTAAGTGGAAACGGGCCGGGCGCGAGCCGTTTCTCCCAGGCGAAAGCGCCCTCCGGAGAAGCCGCCTTCGACGTCACCGCCTCCATCCCGCCGCTGAGCCACTGGGCTGAGCTCAGTGGGCGCTGGTTAACTGGGCCTCGCCCAGAGCGCTGTATAAGGGTATAACCCTATTCTTTTCCTTTTTCCTTTATTCTGCCAACTTCAAATATTTCCCAAATATTCATATGAACTCCAAATTGCATGATTCAAATTTCTGGTAGCTCCTAAAATCATGCCCTATCACATGGTGCAACATGCACATTATTCCAGAAACTTTTCCTATACAAATATTTATCAAATACCCATATTTCATTTTCTGTGATGAACTTTAGAAAATCACAGAGAGCTCATTTTTGACCCAAATGCAGTGATTCAAATTCCTAGATGCTTGTCATGTCCAAACTTAGTTTTGGAACATTTTTAATAATAGTTTCTGTACCCCACCAAATAATGAGCCAATTCTTTATATTTATCAGCTTTGGAAAATCCTAGGAAATTCATTTCAATTCCAAATCCATTGAAACCAACTCCTAAATGCTTCTAAAATCATGACTTGATGATGAGTACCTTTGCTCATCATTCAAGGAATTATTTCTGTATACTTTTTCCAAATCCATAAAACCCTTGATTCCATCATATTGGAATGTTCCAAATCATCCATTGATCCAACACCTATGAAACCACCTTGGTCATTTCTAATATGACCAGAGGTATCCTAGAAAAGTCCAACTCCTATTTTTAGAGCACTTTTATTTTTGCTTTTGATTGTGTTGCTTATTATGAATGTTTCCATCGTTAGTTGACGTAATAAGCGGAGTATTCGGAGATGGACCAGAAGATCTAAAGACTCTGAAGAATAAGGCAAGCAGCCCTTTGACCATGTTCAAGAAACCTTTTTATGCATGTCTCATAAAGCCTTATTATTCAATGCATCGGAATCATGTTAAGGTGGAAACCACTTTGGTTGCTACCCTTGTTGCTTATTATTGATACTTGCATCAAACATGACCCTACCTTCCTATGAGGGTTATGTGGGTGGGAGTAGTTAGGTTGCTTTAATAGTGGCTACGCAAATGGGTCGGGTATATGCATGGTGACGGAGGCAGAATACTTTCAAAAGACTTTGCGAAAACCCCGTCGGGTGCCATTTATGCCCGAGGGAGATGGTGAGATGGGTAACCACTTGATGACGAAATGGTGTACCGAGGCAAGTGTGTGTGTTGTTTTGAAAAACGGATTGGTTTAAGTTGCGACCGTTATTCCAACCTTACATGCGCAACCACTCTACCCTTATATGGGAAAGGGCATTATTGATTACCTAGGTCGATACTAGCATGGTGCCCGCATTACTAGTGACGGGAGTGACATGAGGTCACTCTTGGGACGGGGTCGCGCTTGGATAGGCGGCCATGACTGTCTTTACAGGGCACCGGACACACCGTTGGTACCCCGTGCTTGTGATATGTGATGAATTTGGAGCGAGTCTCCACAAACCTTGAGATGTGAAATGTTTGGCACGGGGCTGCTACCAATCGAGTGGACTCTATGTTAGTGTCACCTAGGGAAAGATAGTGATCGGGTGCTTACCCCGGGTACTTGAGGTACCGCGGGTCGTGGATGACACGGAAGTTCCCCGGATCTAGTGGGTAAAGTGTGCAACCTCTGCAGAGTATAAAACTATTCGAATAGCCGTGTCCACGGTCATGGACAGTTGGGTAACCGCTCTTGGGCTACGTCCAATGTTTGCGAAACCTGGCGTGTGTGTGTGAGGAAACAACATGGTTCAGTGATATTGATGATGTGATACCCGAGGAAGTTACTATGAGCTTGAACATGAGTTGATTACAACTCTTTTTCGATATTGACGTCTGTGACCTCCTGATACTTGTTACAGACACATGCATATCCTTGTTATATGTTGATCATACTTGCACATGAAAAACTAGCTTTCCGCAAAACTACCAATTTAGCAGTAGAGCCTTGCATAAAATATTCTGTTATCACACTTGGGTTGCTTGCGAGTACATTCAATGTACTCATTGGCTTGCCACTGGTTATTTTATTGGCCAGGCAGGAGAGAACAGGTTATGATGAAGATTTCTCGGTGACGAGCATGCGAGCTAGGACGCTTCCCAGTCAGAATGCCTGTAGGGTTAAGGCAGATGGCACGGGTCCCAGTTGTCTTTGAAGATTTTCCGCTGCGATGATATACTCAAGACTTGACCATTATGGTCCTACTTGTGTAACACGGTATGTAAGGATGTAAGACTCTGTTATTCAACTTCTGTGTGTTCAGTGAGCATTGATCTCTGGGATCACTGTACACGTGCATTCGGTGATCACGACTTATGAGTCGGGGTCCCCACACTAGGTGATGTGCTGTTGACACAAGGGGGAAAACAACGGTGCTTGTACTTGCGGGTGCAAGGATTGTTTACTTTACGCAAAGTTCTTTTAATGCAGTTGTCTGTTGCTTTGAGTTTACACTATGGGTGGGACTCGCAACTTAATTCCAGCGAGATGTTCTGGATAGATATCTCAAGGTGGATGATTAGTAGTAGAAGCAGATGGATTTCGGTCTACTTGCCTTGGCGTACCGCCCATACTTTTGAGCCTCTACCTTTCTTTACAACATAGTTAACATTGGTTTGCGCACATAATCCTGTCAATTGCCCAGCTGTAATTTATTTACCTCGCTTAGCTGTTTTATCGTCTTTTGGGAGAGAGACATCACTAGTGAACATCATGGGACCCCGGTCCATATTACCATCACTGATCACACCCGCTATTTACTTCCTGTTCTTATTTCCTAGTTGCAGTCATAACTATCACTATTACCTCTTGCGTTTGATCCTTTGTAAACAGCAAGGCCGGAGGGATTGACAACCTCTCTGTACTCGTTTAGAGCAAAGTTATTTGTATCTGTGTGCAGGTCCTGTCAACCGCTAAGTTGGCGCCGTTAGCGTTGACACCTACTTGTCGGCCCTCGGAGTCTCACAGGATTCGATCCTTGGTATCTTGCCAAGGGAAACTTGCCGTTACGCTACATCTCAAACCTTCCACTTGGGGTAACCAACGAGGGGCGAGAAGCCATCACACAGTGGCACACAGGAGGTATAAAGGGTACAGTGATGCAAGGTCATCCCTCGCATTACATGACAAGGCGCATTTAATGCGCCTAGCTTAGGTGTCCTTGCTTTATCGGGGACGGGGGAGACATCCATCTTGTCCGTCGCCGCTCCTTCTTGTGTTGACACGCGCCCTGGCCAGCGATGCCTGAGACGCCATGTAGGCAGGCAGGCAGCTGAGGTGGCGCAATGGCGGGTCTTCACGAAGATCTGCATGTCGCCACGCAGGTGCCTGCCCAGCTGGTTGGGTCGGCAGCTGCATGGGGCGGTGGAAGCTTAGTTGGCGTGGGCCCGATGGTGGCCCTGCGGATGTCCTCGGCAAGGGCCTTGCTGGGGCCCCAGCAAGGGTCTTGTCGCGGCGCCTGCTGTCATCCCCAGCAAGGTGCTTGCCGGGGGTCTTGTGGTCCTCCTTGGCTGGGATCCTGCGAAGGGTCGTCGTCTTCTCAGTGTGTGTATCGGATCTTGAATGTCTTCACAAAGATCTGCATGCCACTACGGGGATATCTCCCGAATCCTTACACCATGGGGGCAGTGGACTGCAGGGTGATCCGCTCCGTTGGCGTGGGGCGAGCTGCCGCGGCAAGGGTCTTGCCGGGGCTGCTAGAGCCGGCCCCGACAAGGATCTTGCCGGGGCTACTGAAACTGGCTCCCGGCAAGGATCTTGCAGGGGGAAGCCGCTTCGTCCCTTTGCTCTTTGTGGTCTTATTCTTGGTGTTGCTCCAGTTCCATCGAGCTTTGGTCTTACCCTGGCTCACCTCCCTTGCCATGCTTCATGTGGTGGTGCTCGTGGCTCAGACTGTCTGTGCACAGTCATAGGGGTACAAAAGGTGTACCCCTCATTTTGTACACCGAAAGGAGCCCCCTGGCCTGGGCCACACATGAGCGTGATGCGTTGTTGGGCTAGGCCCAAAACGGTCCGCGGGCAGGCGGACGGTTTTTACCAAGGTGAGATTTTCCGCGCGCTGTGCCTACCACGACCCTCGCGCATGGCGCGGGGTGGAGGGGCGTGCGTGACGTGGGCGGCATGCGCAGGGCGGTTTCCGGAGGCATGCGTCACGTCGCAGTAAAGAGGCGGCTTTGCACCTTCCCCATAACTGGGGGGGCGTGGAGATGCGGCCCATTTACTGAATGGGGCCGAGGCACGGTCCTCAAGGCGTCCACTCCCCACGATCACGGGGTGGGGAGAGGTTGCCTCACCCGTCCCCTCGGTTCTGCACGTCTGCCACGTGCCTCCCATGCGCTTGCGGTGGCAAACGGTGGAGGCGGGAAATCGGGTCGTCGCTGGTTGGGGCGGCGGGTCGGTCCCGGCTCCCTGCGCCTTCTGCGTCTTGATTGGCCGAGCGGGGCGGTCGAGGCCCAGCCCCGCCCCTTTATAAAGAGCGGCAGGGGAAGGACGGCGCCCCGCACTCTCCCATCTTCTTTCTCCTTCAGCTTTTGCTCCTCTCTTCTGTTTGCCATGGAGAGAGGAAATCCCGGCCCTTCATCGGTGGCGGCGAGGGTCGCTGCTCGACAACGCGTCCCTCCTTCTCCTACACCTGCGGTGGCAGAGCCGGCCACGAGGGGAATAGAGACGGGGCGAGGCTGTGGGCGAGGCCGGGCGCTCGGGGAAGAGGAGGATGGGGCGGCCCGCCGGCTTCGCCCCCGCCGGCAGCTCCTCCTCCAGTGGAGGGCTATGTTGGGGATGACCCTTGCGAGTTCTTCATCAGGTTGCGGCGGCCGCCGTGCCGTCGCCTTCGTCTCCCAACCCCATTTGCGCAGGAGATGGATCTGGATCCACCAGAGTCGTTGCGGCTGCACATGAGGGGCTGCGAGATCAGTGGCACGCGGGACCGCGTCGACTTCCCGGCTCCTCACTGTCACACCCTGATTTTCATGCCACATTGCTTAAGCTAGTAATCATGCTAAAAATGTGGATTGACAAAAACTTTTGAGTGTTTTGAGTCATTGCTTGATTTGATTTTTGTCTGCTGTTTGCTAGTGCTCTAAAAATCAAATAAATCCTCCAACTCTTATACTTCATCTCCATGATCCAAAACCTTTTCCCTATGATCATGCCATGTGTATAGACCAGTATAGTTTTTTCTTATAAAAATATTTTGGCCAAATAGTATTTTCTAAAATTAGTTTTCCAAAAATCCCTGAATTGAGGTTTGCACTACAAGTACCTTAATTAGGGTGTGAAAAATCTTTCAAAAAGTATATTTGAATCCTATTAGGTATAGGACTCCCATAAACCACAAAATTATATTTTTAAAGTATTTTTATATTTTATTTAAAAGCTTTTTCTCCAGGCCAGAAATGGTCTTTAATAGGGAAAAATTATTTAATTATTCCAAAAATATTTGCCAAAATTCAGGGAAGCTCATAGGATATATATTGTCCATATATAAGAGTTTCAACACATGTCATGTTCAAAATATTGGACAAATCCTTCCAAAACCCTTTCTAGATATTTCAAGCTTTTGAAATATTTACAAAGGAAATATTCTACAAAACTTCCAGGGAAATTCTATCATGTCAAATATGACATGTTTGATGATTTTACAAAGCCTCATGCCTTGAATATCAAGGGAATATCATCTAATCCCCTCAAAACCATTTCTATCCATTTTGAAGTTTGAGCAACTTTACATTGCCAAACTTGTCCAAATACTCTGAAACTTGGTGCACATGCTAAAATGATGTAATTATGCATCTATGCCAAATGGCACAAGTTTTGGAGAAGGACAACTTGATCTAAGTGCCCCAAAACCCTTTCTGGCCAGATCCAAATTTGAACAACTCTACATTGCCAACTTTTTACTTGGGGCCTCAAAATTTGTGGACATGCTCACAACCCCATATGATGACACTACACCAAGTGGTGCATCAAGGAGAGATGATTTGCTTAACTTAATCTTGGAAAATCCATTTCTGTTGATTTCTAGGGTTCACCAAAGTTACATTGGCAACTTTGCCCAAATGAGCTCAAATTTAGTGGAAGGGCCTAAATCTATGTGCCATTTCATCCTGTTAAGTCCCATGTCAATTGGAAGTCATTTGCTTGCCCAAAACCACATCAAACACCTTTTGCCATTTTACCAAAACCACTGTTCTGCCCCCTTTTACTATTCTACTTGAGCTCAACTTTTTACCACAGCCTCTCCTAGTCATCTTCTACCTCCAGTAACTCACCCATGCCTCAGCTCAATCATTGGAGGGGGTAAAACCCATTTTACTCTTCTGGACTGCAGCAATCTCCTCCTTCCTCACCTCCCTCCTCACTCTAGTGGCCCTCCAGGGCATCCCAGGCCGTCTGTGCATTGTTTACTACCCCCTAGAGCTGTTGGACATTGGGGGACATGGCCAGAGTGCAACGACACGGCCATGCCGGCCAAAGACACGCTCTGGAGCACGCTTCAGTGCGCCAATGCACTGTAGCTCGGCCCTCCCGAGGCACCCAGACGACATTGGGCAGAGCGAGCCTGTCCATCAAGGTCGCCTCGACGTCCACGACATGCCTCGCTGCCGGGCCCCTCCTCCCTTGCCCCCCTCATTCCTCCTTGAGCTCGCCCGAGCACGTCCATGGACGTTGCTCACGGTGCACCGCAGCCGCGCCTATTTAAGC
>LR738713.1:88437515-88457681 GCA_902687465.1 Secale cereale | reverse complement strand
GCCCATGCCCCCGGCGCGTCCAACAGTGGCCGGTGGCGCCGGCTGTCGACGCCGGCATCTCCCGTGCCTCCTCCTCTGCGTCGGGCGGGGGGAGGACGACGAACCTGCCAGGCGGGCCCCGCCTCTAAGCGCCACGAGGCCGGTGGGAGCATCTGACGGGTGCCCCCCCCGATAAGTGGAAGCGCACCAGCCAGACTACGCCTCTCTGTGGTGGTGACGCCCGCCGTAAATACGCCTTCGGCGTCACCACCTCCTTCGCGCCGCTGAGCCGTTGGGCTGAGCCCAGTAGGCGATGTTTAGCTGGGCTCTGCCCAGAGCACATTATAAGGTTGATTTCTTTTCCCTTATTCTTTTTCCAGACAACTTGTAAAATCCATAAACAATTAATTTGGACTCCAAATTTGATGATTCAAATTTCTAGGAGTTTCTAAAATCCAGATCTACCTGTTGGAGCAACATGCATGTTTTTCCAGAAACCTTTTCTTCACAAATAATTATCAAATATCATTATTCCATTTCTGTGATGAACTTTAGAAAACCACAGAGGGCTCAAATTTGATCCAAATGCAGTGGTTCAAATTCCTAGGTGCTTGTCATATCCAAACTTAGTTTTGGAACATTTTTATTAAATACTTTCTGTACCCCACCAAATAATGAGCCATTTCTTCATATTTATCAACTTTGCAAAATCCTAGGAAATTCATTTGAACTCCAAACCCAGTGAAACCAACTCCTAGATGCTTCTAAAATCATGACTTGATTAATGGGTGCCTTTGCTCATTATTTAAAAATATATTTCTGTACACTTCTTCCAAATCCATAGACCCCTTGATTCCATCATATTGAAATGTGCCAAACCATCCATTGATCATACTCCAATGAAACCACCTTGGTTATTTTTCATATGACCAGAGGTATCCTAGAAAAGTCCAACTCCTATTTTTAGAGCACTTTTATTTTTGCCTTGTTGTGTTGCTTATTATGATTGTTTCCATCGTTAGTTGACAAAATAAACGGAGTACTCGAAGATGGACCAGAAGGGTTGAAGACTCGGAAGGATAAGGCAAGCAGCCCTTTGACCATGTTCGAGAAACCTTTTTATGCATGTCTCATATCACCTTATTATCAATGCATCGGAATCATGTAGAAGTGGTGACCACTTTTGGTTGGTACCTTTGTTACTATTGAAACTTGCATCATACATGACCCTACCTTCCTTGAGGGTTATGTGGGTGGGAGTAGATATATATATGCTCTAGTAGTTGGCTACGCAATATGGGTCAGGGTTATGCATTGAGTGAAACAAGTGTGGTAAGGCATACTTGCAAATAACCCAGAGGGAGCCACTAATGCCCCCTAGGAGACAATGCGGAACTAGGGCACTACTTGGTGAAGAAGTAGTGTACCAAGGCTTGATGAAAATGTTGTTTACAGAGATGGATTAGATTTATGTGTCTCTACCGTCCCAACTGTCGGGGAAACTGATCCACCCACGAACACCTATGGGACTGGGTCCCTTTCGATTCGGCGGGGGCGGAGATCGCGCGAAGAGCAGATCGAGGCGAAGCACACGAGCTGTTTACCCAGGTTCGGGCCGCACGGATGCGTAAAACCCTACTCCTGCTTTGTGGTTGTATTGAGTTCTTACTCGGGAGCGCAGGGAGCTACAGTACTCTCCAGCAGCTAATGAGACCGAGCGTGAGAGTGTTCGAACCCCTCTCTACGTTGCGCATGGGCCTCCTTTTATATGCTCAAGGGGTCACCGACAGCTGGCAACGCAGGCAAGGGCAAAAATGGAAAGATGTTGTGGTAGGTACAGCTACCTATACAGTGTATCATACCTAACCCTGACGGCAGGGGACAAGGGCATTAAATGCCCGTCGGCGTCGCCCAAACAGTGCAAAAAGTGACCGTCAGGGGCGCCACCGCTTGACACGATGGTGGACTTGTCAGCACCGCTTGCCACCGCGTACCCCTGGCTGCACAGCCTTCCGCCACGTACGCCTGGAAGGGTCCGAGAGCGACACGTCGGTGGATGCGCTGGAGCGTAGGTACATAGTGGAAGCTTGCCGCGGCCGATGTCTTGTCGCGCCCGGGGGCTTGCCGCTCACCGGGCCTTGCCGGGACGCGTGGCGCGTCGCGGCAAGTTCCTTGAGATGCCTTGGTTGGCCTTCCCGGCAAGCTCCTCGCGCCGGGGTCTTGTCTCCTTGGCTTGAATACTTTGTTCTTGAATGGCTCCAAAGGAACCACGAAGGACCTTGGCGGTCACCCGGCAAGCCTTGCCGCGGGACGCTGCGACTGCCCGTGCGCAAGTTCGGGATACTAAGGGTACCCCTACTTTAGTACACCGACAGGAGCCCCCGGGCCTGGGCCATACACGGTGCCGAGCATTGTTGGGCCAGGCCCAAAACAGTGCACGGGCACGCGCGGCCTGGGTTACGCCGAATCTTTCTCTGTATCCACTGCGCTCTCCCCGAACGGCACGCGTTGATTGCGGCATCGTGGGAGAGATCGTGGGTGGTTTCTTTAATCGGAAATGCGGAACGTCCGCCCCCTCCCTCCTTATAAGCAGGGGAAACAGGGGTAGTTCGTCCATCCGCCCGTTGCTACTCTGACCTTGAAAAACCTCCACCGCTCCCCTTCTTCCCAGAGCTTGAAAGAGAGCAGCGCTCCGCCCCCCATCGCCACTAGCACCACCAGCGCCGTCGACCTCCCTCACCGCTTCCGCCATGGCTCCGAAAGGCGAGAACGGGAAGGCCGCGAAGTCGGCCGAGGCGCTGCGAAAGGAGCGGGCTGTCTTCCACCCCCCAAGCTTGCCGCGAGGAAGCTGAGGGAGAACTACTACCTCTTCTGGTCGGGGGAGACGCGAGCGCATCCGCGCACCAAGGTACTCCCAGCCGTTGATTGTAAAATGGCTCCGAACGGATATGCGTTCTTCGCCTTGTTCTTCTACTGCGGGATGTGCCCGTCTTTCTCTGAATTCTTCTACGACATTATAAACACCTATGGGTTCCACCTCCTTGACTTCACCCCCAACACCGTTCTGACCATGGCAGTTTTCTCACATCTCTGCGAAAACTTTGTCGGAGTCTTCCCAAATGTAGCCCTCTTCCACCACTTCTTTATGCCTCGAGTTGAGAGAGGAGAGCCTTTGTCCGGCGGAGTCTCCTGGTTCTCGAGAGCCCACAAGAAGGAAGCTTATCTGGAGGGAGAGCTCCGCAGCAAATGGGAGGAGTGGAGAGCCAATTGGTGTTGGATTGTAGAGGAGAACCCACAGCCATTTACCGCCAGGCACCAAGCCCCAGTAGTGCGCGGCAACGATAGGAGCGACCTGGCCCCGGATGACGGTCGACTGAAGATTGCCACTGCCTAGATCTGACGCCTCAGGCTTGCCGGGCTCACTGTAGGCGCAGTT
Organism: Secale cereale; assembly: GCA_902687465.1. Classification (NCBI taxonomy): domain Eukaryota; kingdom Viridiplantae; phylum Streptophyta; class Magnoliopsida; order Poales; family Poaceae; genus Secale; species Secale cereale. The sequence continues at coordinate 88,454,266 of LR738713.1, read as the reverse complement.
GGCGCAGATTTCCTTCGCCGCCGCATCGCCCCCTTGTAGGAGAGGAAGAGGCCCGCCTGGGAGTTTGAGAATGCGGCAGATATCATGAGGCTGCGCCCGGGCCTCAACTTCAGCTTCACTGTCCTGGAGCTCAACGCGATGCTCTAGGAGCTGTTCAAGTATGACCCCGATCATCCCGAAGTATTCAGGTTGCTGAGGGGTGTCATCCTGCTGTGCAACAACTCCGCGCTCAGCCTCATCCGTGCAATGATGCCGCTATGCGACTCTCATGGGATTGACCCAACTTGGCAAGAGCCTGCCGACGACGCAGTGCAGGCGTTCTTCGACAGTTTGGAAGAAGTGCCGATGTGCCTCGATGAGAAGAAGGGCCTCACCCGCGACACCACTGATAAGGAGATGGCGTACATCGCCACTAGGCTGGAAGAAGCGGCGGCAGCCGCGGCTGCGGGTGAGTTCGGATTCACCGTGGAGGAGGCAGATGCAGCAAAAGGCGGCAAGCCTTGCCGAGCGAGGGGAGTTTGTCGGTGAGGGAGAGCCTGCCGGGCAAGACGCCGAGTCGAGCGAGCCCGCCGAGCAGGGTGTCGGGTCGAGCGGGCCCACCGAGCAGGGCGACGAGTCGAGCGAGTCCAACGAGGATACGAGCGGCTCGCTGGAGATCGACTCCTCTTCCTCCTCATCTTCAGGCAGCTCGCCACTAGCAGAGCCTCCAGCTCCACCAAGAAGGCGTCTCCGCAAGGCCGGGGACGTAACGGAGCGGCAGACGGGTCAACAGTCGCCGCGCCACGCAACGCGCTCCATCGCGGTAAGCAAGGTTGCTGCGGGAGCTCCTCGCGCATCTGCTGCAACTGGAGCGGGGTCTTCCCAGACCGCCGCTTCTGCTCCTGCCGCTCCTCACGCCACGGCGGCAGCTGGAGCGGGGTCTTCTCAGACCACCGCCACTGCTCCCGCCAAGCGGCCAAGGGAGCCTACTCCTCCGCCTCCTCGCGCCGGGCGAGAGCGGGACTTCGACTTCTCCGCGCTCAGCTCCGACGAGGAAGAAGAAGAGTAAGATTCTTGTTGTTCTTGCATTTCTTCAATTCTTGTTGTTTTGTCTTGTATCTCTTTTGCCTTACTCTGAACTTGTTCCCTTTTTAGAACTCTGGCCCAGAGGGCGGGAAAGAGAGCCAAGGTCCCGGTGATTGTCATCGAGGACGAGCCCACCGTGACAGCAGGGGGTGCGCCTGAGACAAACTTGCCGGACCCGGCAACTGATCTTCAGAGCAGCCCCCAGCGTAGCCCCCAGCGTAAGTGTATGGTTCACTTTCTGCTGTTAGGCGGGCGTGGGCGTTCTTTCTTTGCTGATATTTGTTCGTTGATCTGTGTTGGAGCAGAGCAGGCACACCAGGAGCGCCCGGAGACCGCCCCCGATGTGCCATCTGCTTCAACTACGCCGCCAAGGGAAAGCTCTCCGGCAAGCGTTTCCCCGGCAAGGGAGAGTCCTCCGGCGAGGGACAGTACCAGCGGCCTTCCGCCGGCGGGGACTGCAACTACGCCGCCAAGGGAGAGTTCCCCGACAAGGAACCTTACCGAGGACCCGGCCCGCACAGGTAATCCCTTTGCTTCAAACTTTTCGTGGGCTTTTCTTCTTTTGATTCTTCTTTTTTGGATATTTGCTTGACTGTTTTTCTCCCCTTTCCGGCCGTCAGATCCACCTGCTGCGGAGCCGATGGAGACGGAGGTTGCTGATGAAGAGAACACGCGCGGCAACACCGGCGACGACGTTGCCACCGAAGAGGCGGCCGGTGCTGACGATCCCGCCGGCGACGAGGCCGCCAAGGCTGCGGCCACAGCAGCTGGCGAGTGGTCAGGCGATCGCACAGATGGCCCTGAGGCCGCAGGAGCGCCAGGCGCTACACCGACCGCCGAGCCCTCCGCCGCTGCCGCAGCCCCAGGCTCCGAAGAGCCCTATCAAGGCGCCTACTTGAAGGCCGGCGACGGCATCTTCATCAAGCTCCCCTGGGCCTCAAGCTCCAGGGCGCCGGTCGAGGGACAAATCTTCGATGGAGAGGTGCTCGCCTCCGCCGGGCTGACGCTGGTCGACGCGCCGAGCAGCAGCAGCGGCGAGCCTGAGGAGGAGCGGCTGCTGCGGAAGCTGCTGTCGCTCTACTGCGCTCGGCAGGCCAAGCTGGAGTCCCGCGAAGCGCTGGCCGCCAAGGCGGGAGCCGACATTGAGAAGCGCACGGAGGAGCTTCGGGCCCTCAACCAGGCGGCTCTCCGGTCCTTGGCAGAGGAGCAGGAGCAACTTTCCGAAGAGCAGACGGCCTTCTTCCTCAAGAAGGACGAAGTCGAAGAGCAACAGCGGCTTGCCGCCGAGAAGCTATCCACAAGGGAGGGTGAGCTGGCGCAGCGGAAGGTCAACCTCGACAGCCACGAGGAGGAGCTTGCCGCGCGCGAGCAATTACTTGGCGGGGCCTTCCAGGAAGCAAAGGACGCTGCCGCAGCTGCCGAGACCGCCAAGAAGGAACTGGAGGCGAAGGTGGCGCAGCTGGAGGCCGATCTCAAGGCGAGAGGCGAGGAGGTTGCCGCGCTCAAGCTTGAGCGGGAGAAGGACGCCCACAGCCACTCGGAGCTGCAAGTTCGCCTCGCGGACAAGGGTAAGGAGCTTGCCGCCGCCAAGGACTCCAATGCCGATCTTGAGTTGAAGCTGACCACTTTGACCAAGACGCTGGACGGTGCCAAGGAGCGGGAGGCGGCCCTGAAGGAGGAGATCAAGGCTGAGAAGGCGTTGCTGGCGAGTGGTGCCGTCACTCAGAACATCTTTAGGGAGACTATGGAGCACTGGATGGAGGGTCTTGTCAATGCTGCCGCAGATATCGACAGGGAGCTGGCGCAGCTGGTGGCGGAATATCTCGTGTATTCCTCCGACGAGAACCTCCACCCCAGCGCCAAGCTCACGCTGTTCTTCAAAGGGGTGGCGATGGCCCTCCAGCGACTCCGGGAGAGGATCCCAAAGCAGCTGGCGGACGAGTTGCGCAAGCTCTCCGCGGGAGCCCTTCAAAAGGTGTTGATGAAGGTGGCCTTCCGCAATCCAGGCTTCAACCTCACCAACGTTCTCAATTCCCAGCCGTCGGACGCTGATCTGGACGCGCTCAAGGCCCTTGTCGCACCCATTGTGGACAAGGTGAGCGGGATCAAGAGAGTTGAGGGCGGCCGCGCGGACTAGGCTCGCCCATTTTCTTCTTTCCTTGTCGCTGCGGATTATGTTATAAGAATAGTCTCTTAGAGCTGCGACAAGCTACATTGTAATATAACTCTATTTTGGGTAGTGATTGCACTGTTATTTCCTTTACTTGACTCCCTTCCTTTGTATGTTTTTGCCCTACGCTTTTAGGGAACTTGCCGGCGCAGGAACCTTAGCCACGAGCGCTGAGTGCGGAACGTCAGCAGCCTGCTGGCGGTGCCGCTGCCGGCAAGAAACCTCGTCGCAACTAGTCGCAGCACACTTAAGTTGTTGAGCGGACTCGGAACAAAGTAAGGGCGCGACACTAGTCGCAACACACTTAAGTCGTTGAGCGTACTCGAAACAAAGTAAGGGCGCGACTAGCCACGAGTTGGTTCCTCCGCGCACAAGTTTTCCATACAAAGTGCGGTCGTTCAAGGAAGATAACTTAAAAATTTAAAAATCTGATTGCTCAAACTTTGGCAACTTAGATTTTGTGTCGTTTGCATCCCGGCAAGGCGAAACTTTCTTGAACGGCGCTTGGTCCATACCACTATCTTCTCCTCCCCCCCGGCAAACTTGTGCGCGAGGGAACCTTCCTTTGCTTGAGAAAAAAGAAAGAAGAGAAAATACAGATATGGAGCCTTTGGGCTCGTTATGGCTTACCGGGGGTAGGCGCTGCACAAAGTGTCAGATAATACATGCATAAAAAAAGCATGAAATCGACAATATGTGCGGAGCACATGAGCTTTAATTATGCACGGGGTCTGCGCCCGGCTTTGTACAAAGGATTACATGCAACAGCGGCAAGACTTGTACAAAAGGTGGTTGCCGGAGCGGGTCACGGCAACCGCGCCTTACGGGTAAAACTTACGAAGATGCTCGATGTTCCAGGAGTTGCTCACCGGAAAGCCATCTTCGGTCTCAAGGCGGACAGCGCCAGGCCTAGTGACTCATTTCACCCGGTAAGGGCCTTCCCATTTCGGCGTTAACTTGTTGGAATTCTTGGCGGACTGAACGCGCCGAAGAACAAGGTCGCCTTCCTTGAGACATCTGGCGTTAACTTTGTGGCTATGGTAGCGGCGCAAAGCTTGCTGGTACCGAGCAGCTCGTACAGCAGCCTGAAGACGGTCTTCCTCAAGGAGCAGCGCACCATCTTGTCGCAGCTGCTCTTGCTCAAGCTCATCATAAGCGAGCACTCGAGGTGACCCGTATACGAGTTCCGTGGGGAGAACTGCCTCTGCTCCATAGACTAGAGCGAAAGGTGTCTGTCCAGTGGCTCGATTTGGCGTCGTCCTGATCGACCAAAGAACCACCGGCAGCTCCTCGATCCAGTTTCTTCCGCACTTGTGCAGCCTGTCAAAAGTTCTGGTCTTGAGTCCACGCAGCACTTCAGCATTTGCCCTCTCCGCTTGACCGTTGCTTCTCGGGTGAGCAACTGAAGCGAAGTAGACCTTAGCGCCAAGATCTTGGACGTACTGCATGAAGGTACGGCTCGTGAATTGTGTACCGTTGTCGGTGATGATCCTGTTAGGGATCCCGAAGCGGCAAACAATCAAACTGAAGAACTTGACTGCGGACTGTGCGGTCACCTTCCTCACTGGTTCCACTTCCGGCCACTTTGTGAACTTGTCGATTACAACGTACAAGTACTCAAAGCCCCCGGCTGCGCGGGGAAAGGGGCCGAGGATGTCGAGCCCCCAGACCGAAAATGGCCAGGATAAAGGGATCGTCTGGAGAGCTTGAGCTGGCTGGTGTATCTGCTTGGAATGGAACTGGCACGCTTCACACTTGGTTACTTGTGCAGTTGCATCCTGGAGGGCTGTTGGCCAAAAGAAACCTTGCCGGAATGCTTTGCCAGCAAGTGCTCTTGCGCCAATGTGGTGACCACATATGCCTCCATGTATTTCTGCCAACAGCTTTTGTCCGTCTTCCCGGTGAATACACTTCAATTTCACACCATTGAGTCTTCTTCTGTACAGTGTGTCGTCAACAAACTGGTACATACTTGACTGCCGGGCTACTCTTTCCGCTTCTTCTTGCTCTTCGGGAAGTTCTCATGTCTGAAGGAAACGGACAATCTGTTGTGCCCATGCTGGATCTTGTGGCTCGACAACAAGGACTAAAGGCACATCTGCTGCTGCGGGAACATCCTCTTCTACGGCAAGAACCTGCGGCTCAGCCGGAGCTTGATGTTCCCCGGCAAGTTTGCCAGAGCAAAACTTGTCGGGAGCCTCTGCTGCAACGGAACAAACCCTAGGGCTTGCCGGAGCAGAATGCTCCTCAACACTCTTGGTGTTGATCTTGGGGACCTTCTTGGCGGAGGCTTCGGAAAGCTCTGCCGGAAAATAGTCACCAAAAATCAACTTCCTCTTCTTGCTCTGTCAAGTTGATTGTGTTACGGATGGTTGAGTCAGCTTGAGCACAAAGATCCCTGGTTCCACAGGTAACTTAAGTGCGGCGCACTTTGACAGGCCATCAGCAATGTCGTTCTGAGCTCTTGGAACATGCTCCATCTATAGGCCGTCAAAGTGCTCTTCTAGCTTTCTCACTTCATCAACGTATGCTTCCATCAACGGACTCTAAGAATTCTTGTTCACTTGGCGGACGACAAGCTGTGAGTCACCCCTGACAATGAGCTTCTTGATCCCAAGGTCTGCCGCGATCCTGAGACAGGCAAGCAAACCTTCATACTCTGTAGTATTGTTTGTTGCTTGCTCCTTGGGAAAGTGCATCTGGACTACGTACTTGAGGTGTTCTCCGGTGGGTGCGACAAGCAGCACGCCAGCACTGGCGCCTTGCAGCGAGAAGGCACCATCAAAGTACATTAGCCACTCTTTGCTTGCTTCCATGACGGGGATGCTCGTCTCTGGAATTTCTTCATCGGGTGTTGGCGTCCACTCTGCTATGAATTCTGCCAATGCTCTGCTTTGGGTAGTTGAAGTGCTTTCAAACATGAGGCCAAAGCTTGACAGTTCCAGTGCCCACTCAACAATCCTGCCTGTTGCTTCAGGATTCTGCAGTATCCTCTTCAGCGGAAAGCGAGTGACCACTGTGATCACGTGTGCTTAGAAGTAATGGCGCAGCTTTCTCGAGGCCATGAGAAGGCCGAAAAGCAATTTCTGCACACCAGAGTACCTTGACCTAGCCCCCTACATAAGGGAACTGACAAAGTAAACTGGGTGCTGCATCATTCTCTTCCGTATCTCCTCTTGCGCCTGCGCAGATCCATCTTCGTCGGGACCAGAGCTTGTTGGAGAAGCCCCCTGCTTGTCGCTGGATGCGCTTGCCGCGGCTGCTGGCTCATCGTCTGCCTCCCTCTCCGCTACTAACGCAGCACTAACCACTTGATTGGTTGCCGCTAGATACAGCAGCAACTTCTCTTGTGGCTTAGGTGCGACAAGTATTGGAGTGGAGGACAGGTATCTCTTCAAGTCTTGCAGCGCAGCCTCCGCTTCCGGAGTCCATTTCATTGGACCTGCCTTTTTCAATAATTTGAAAAACGGCAGGGCGCGCTCAGCAGACTTGGAGATAAACCTGCTGAGAGCAGCCAAGCAACCGGCAAGCCTTCGTACATCCTTGACGCGCCTTGGTGCTTCGATCTGCTCAATGGCCTTGATCTTCTCGGGATTGGCTTCAATTCCCCTCTGAGACACGAAGAACTCGAGAAGCTTGCCGGAAGCGACTCCAAACACACACTTCTCGGGGTTGAGCTTGAGCTGGATCTTGCGCAGATTTGCAAAAGTCTCGTCTAAATCTTGAATCGGGGTTGCCCTGTCTTTGCTCTTGACCACTATGTCATCCATGTATGCTTCTACATTTCTGTGTATTTGTGGCTCAAAAGCGGTATGGACTACCCTTGCAAATGTTGAACCAGCATTCTTTAAACCAAAAGGCATCCGTATGAAACAGTACGTGCCACATGGAGTGATGAATGCGATCTTCTCGTCATCCTCTTCTGCCACAAAGATCTGATGGTATCCTGAGTGTGCGTCAAGAAATGAAAGCAGATCACATCCGGCCGTGGAGTCATCAATCTGGTCAATGCGCGGTAAGGGAAATGGGCCTTTGGGACAAGCTTTATTCACATCGGTGAAGTCGATACAAAGCCTGCATTTCCCGTTTGCCTTGCGCACGACTACAGGATTGGCCAACCACGTAGGATGGAGAACTCCTCTGACAAGGCCTGCTGCTTCCAACTTCTTGATCTGTTCTGCATTAAATTCTTGGCGCTCCACTGCTTGTTTCCTGACTTTCTGCTTGACGGGCCGCGCATGAGGACAGACGGCAAGGTGGTGCTCAATTACTTTCCTGGGAACACCAGGGATGTCAGACGGTTGCCATGCAAACACGTCAACGTTCACCCACAGGAAAGCAATGAGCGCGCTTTCCTATTTAGGGTCAAGCGTGGCACCGATGGTGAAGGTACCACCAGTGCCGTCCTCCTTGGCAGACACCTTCTTGGTCTCTGGCGGAGCTGCCATCGTCTTCTTACACTTGCCGGTGGAGCTCGACGGTGCGTCCTCGACGGTAGCGCAGCACTCCGAAGAGGTGCGCTTGCCGGAGTGGGCACCAGAACTCTTGCCGGACTTGCTCTTCTTCTTCCCCCTGGGAGTCTTAGCGGCAAGTGTCTTGCGATCTGCTGCGGCTGCTGCTTCCCGGTAGATCTTGTCGGCGCAGATAAGAGCATCCTTCTTGTCGCCTGGGACAGAGATGACGCTTATCGGGCCTGGCATCTTCAGCATGTTGTATGCGTAGTGAGAGGCTGCCATGAACTTGGCGAGTGCTGGATGGCCAAGTATTCCATTGTAAGGCAATGGAAAATCGGCAACGTCAAAAGTGACCTTCTCAGTCCTGAAGTTCAGCTCGCCGCCAAATGTCACTAGCAAAGTGATCTTCCCCTTCGGCTTGGTCCTTCCCGGGTTGATTCCTTGGAATGTGCCGGTCTCTTTGAGCTCGCTGTCAGGGATCTGGAGTTTCTGGAGTACAGCGGAGGAGATCAGGTTCAAGACGGCCCCGCCGTCAACTAGCATCTTAGTGACCTTGAGGTTGCGGATAGTTGGCGAAACCAACATCGGCAAGCACCCGACCGCAGTTGTGTGATCAGGGTGGTCCTCAATATCAAAGATGATAGGCGTGCTGGACCATTTCAGAAGCTTGCGCGATTCGACAGGTGGTTCTGCCACATTGACTTCCCGCACCCATTGTTTGAGTTGGCGGTGTGAAGTATGCAGAGAAGCACCGCCGTCAACGCACAAGACCTCTATGGCTTTCTGGAACTCCTGATCACTGGTCTCAACATCATCCATGTCTTCGTCGTCGTCGTCGTCTTCATCCTTGCCGCGGCCGCGGGGAGGTCTGTCTCCTTGCCGCTGCTTGGCCTTGCCGTGGCGTCCTCCCCGGCCGGTGTTCTTCTTGCCGGATTCCCCAACACCTCCTTGGGCCTTCTCCTTGTCGCGCCGCTCGTACTCAGTCTTTTGCTGCTCGACAAGCTGCTCGACCCTCTTGCAGTTCTGGAGGTCATGGCCCTTGGTGCGGTGGATCTTGCAGTACTGCTTGTCGGTGCCGTCCTGCTTGTCGGCGGCCGCCACAGCCTGGCAGTTGCTGCATGCGGCAACCTCCTTGCCGGAGCTACCAACTTTGGCTCTCTTGGCGTCGCCTCCGTTGCCGGACTGCTCAACGACTAGCACATCTTTGCCTCTCTTCTTCCTGTTGTTCCGCCACCGGTTCTTCTTTGCCGGGGCGGCATCCTCGCTGTCAGATCCTCCTGCTCCTGTATCCTCTCCGGGGAGTTTCCTCCCCTCCTCAGCACGCGCACACTTGTTGGCCAGGGCGTACAGCTCACTGACGTCCCTGATCTTGCACATCGCCATCTCCTCCCTCATCCTGCGGTTACGCATGTTCTGATGGAACGTGCTGATGACCGAGGTAGGGTGGACATCTGGGATGTTGTGCTGTACACGGCTGAATCTCTGGATATACTTGCAGGGGCTCTCCTTCCTTCTGGGCGAGCAGGTGAAGGTCACTCTCCTGGCCATGAGGTTTGTGGCCGCCTGTAAAGGCGCCAACAAACTGATGGCACAGGTCTGCCCAGGAGGATATGGAGTTGTCCGGCAAGTGCATGAGCCAGGACGTGACGTTGGGCTTGAGTACCAGCGGGAAGTAGTTGGCAAGGATCTTGTCATCCCGTCCCCCGGCAGCTTGCACCGCGATGGTGTAGATGCTGAGGAACTCCGACGGAAGCGTCTTGTCGTCGTACTTCTCTGGTACGTCTGGTTTGAAATTCTTCATACTGGGCCACTGGACTTGCCACAGCTCACGAGTGAACGCAGGGCAACCTACCGCGTACGGCAAGTCGCCTGGTCCCCCTGGCGCATGCATGTCGACAGCGGGCCCAGCGCGCTGGTCTGATTGACGCCGCGCTTCTCTTCGGCGCTCGATGCGAGTACGAGCGTCCTCTTGCTGTCGTTCGTGAAGAACTTGGCGCTGATCGCGACGAGCTCGCGGATCCGATGACGCGGTGGAGTCGCTGTCGAGGTGGATCCGGCGAGTCGGCGATCTTGGCCTTCGGGGCGGAGAGTGCACGGTGGTTGCACCCCCACCGGTCTTGTCGCCATCGGCCCGCGCCTAGCTGACTTGCCGCGGCTGTGATGTGCTCGGCTGCCGCGGAGTGTCGCCGTTGGCGAAGGCGATGAGACTCTGAATGGTGGCCCTCCAGTCGTCGGCCTTGTCTGCCGCTGGAGGGAAGTCTAGGAGCAGTTGAGCTCGTGCCAAAGCTTCTGCTGGAGTGGTGGGCAGCGATGGCGAACGGTGCGAGGAGCGGGATATGCTCGGACTTCTAACCACGTTAGAAGGAGCAGTATCCCATCCGGGCGACCGTGCCTTGCTCGTGCCGGCATGTTGGCATGCATGCTGGTCTTGAGCATCCCGAGATCCACCAGCTCGATCTTGGTCCAGCAAGCGTATGGTACCGTGAGTACCACGACGCTGCCGGTCCCGCGCCTCCTGAGATGGGCGCGGTGCATGTACGGACGCCGAGGTCTTTGAGTGCGCCCGATCGTTGTGGGAGTCGGCTACGCCGCCGATGGGCAGCGCGGCCTTGTCCTTGGACTTGGCGGCACCGTGGGCTCCCTCGTCGACGCCCGTTCTTCCGCCGGCGTCTACCCCACCAGCCGTTGGCTCCGGCGGTGGTGGGATCGACGCGGACGGACCAGCTGCCTCCGAAGTCTTCTTCTTCGGCGGCATGTCGATGAAGATGATGGAGATCTAGCTCGTGTGAATGCCGGATCAAGTTCACACAACCTCGACGCACCCCTACCTGGCGCGCCAAAGATGTCGGGCAAACTGATCCACCCACGAACACCTATGGGACCGGGTCCCTTTCGATTCGGCGGGGGCGGAGATCGCGCGAAGAGTAGATCGAGGCGAAGCACATGAGTTGTTTACCCAGGTTCGGGCCGCACGGATGCGTAAAACCCTACTCCTGCTTTGTGGTTGTATTGAGTTCTTACTCGGGAGCGCAGGGAGCTACAGTACTCTCCAGCAGCTAACGAGACCGAGCGTGAGAGTGTTCGAACCCCTCTCTACGTTGCGCATGGGCCTCCTTTTATATGCTCAAGGGGTCACCGACAGGTGGCAACGCAGGCAAGGGCAAAAATGGAAAGATGTTGTGGTAGGTACAGCTACCTGTACATTGTATCATACCTAACCCTGACGGCATGGGACAAGGGCATTAAATGCCCGTTGGCGTCGCCAAAACAGTGCAAAAAGTGACCGTCAGGGGCGCCACCGCTTGCCACGATGGTGGACTTGTCAGCACCGCTTGCCACCGCGTACCCCTGGCTACGCAGCCTTCCGCCATGTACGCCTGGAAGGGTCCCAGAGCGACACGTCGGTGGATGCGCTGGAGCGTAGGTACATAGTGGAAGCTTGCCGCGGCAAGCGCCTTGCCGCGGCCGATGTCTTGTCACGCCCGGGAGCTTGCCGCTCGCCGGGCCTTGCCGGGACGCGTGGCGCGTCGCGGCAAGTTCCTTGAGATGCCTTGGTTGGCCTTCCCGGCAAGCTCCTCTCGCCGGGGTCTTGTCTCCTTGGCTTGAATACTTTGTTCTTGAATGGCTCCAAAGGAACCACAAAGGACCTTGGCAGTCACCCGGCAAGCCTTGCCGCTGGACGCTGCAACTGCCCGTGCACAAGTTCGGGATACTAAGGGTACCCCTACTTTTGTACACCGACACCAACCAAACATGTGCAACCACTCTACCCTTATATGGGAAAGGGCATTATTGATTACCTAGGTCGATACTAGCATGGTGCCCATATTACTAGTGACGGGGAAGACTTGAGGTCTTTTTCGGGACGGGGTCGTGCTCGGATAGGCGACCATGACTGTTTTCATAGGGCACCGGACACACCGTTGGTCCCTTCGCGTACACGTGACATTGAAATAGGGCAAGTCCCATGATCTACTGTTTGTACTCGAGGGCTGTGTACCAACGAGTGGACCCTATGCTAGTGTCCTCTAGGGAAAGATAGTGATCGGGTGCTTACCCCGGGTACTTGAGGTACTGCGGGTCGTGGATGACACGGAAGTTCCCCGGATCTTGTGGGTAAAGTGTGCAACCTCTACAGAGTGTCAAACTATTCGAATAGCCGTGTCTACGGTCAAGGACAGTTGGGTGGTGCTACTTAGACTATATCCATAAGTTTCTGGGAAACAACACGGTTGGGTAAATCTGTTGATGTGATTGTGAGAAAGTCACGATGAGCGTGAGCAAGAGTTGTTCATGACTCTTTCTCGATATTGATGTCTGAAACCTCCTGATACTTGTTGCAGACACATGCATGTCCATGTTATATGTTGATCATACTTGCATATGAAAAACTAGCTTTCCGCAAAACTGCCAATCAGCAATAGAGCCTTGCATAATTTTTCTGTCATCACACTTGGGTTGCTTGCGAGTACATTCAAAGTACTCATTGGCTTGCCACTGGTTATTTTATTGGCCAGGCAAGAGATAACAGGTTATGATGAAGATTTCTTGGTGACGAGCATGCGAGCTAGGACGCTTCCCAGTCAGAATGCCTGTAGGGTTAAGGCAGATGGCATGGGTCCAAGTTGTTATTGAAGATTTCCGCTGCGATGATATATTCAAGTCTTGACCATAATGGTCCTATTTGTGTAATACCTTATGTATGGATGTAAGACTCTTGTTATTCATCTTCTGTGTGTTCAGTGAGCATTGATCTCTGGGATCACTGTACACGTGCATTCGGTGATCACGACTTATGAGTCGGGGTCCCCACACTCACGTGATGTATCTTCGTCAGTGATGGAAGACGTTCGCTCGTATCCACAGCCTGACGGATGGGCTCACCCTCCATTTAAAGTTGATGGAGGATGGCCATCTCTTCGTCAAGGTCTTCGGGCACTTCGGGACTCGTGCGAGGTGCTGCGTGGAGAGCTCCTCCGATGATAAAGACTCCTCCTCAAACAAGGGTGGCGAGGAGGACAGCGGCAGCAACGATGAGGAGGACAGCGGCAGCGACGACGAGGGCGGTAGGCGGCAGGATGACGGGTCTGACTAGGTGTCGGGCGCCGCTTCTGGTGGCACCGGCTCCTTGAACTTCTCGGGGCCGTCCCCTTGGCGGCTGGCGTAGGGAGGCTGCGGAAGAGGAAGAGGAAGAGGGCGGGCGGCAAGGTCGTCATGTCGGAGTACGCGGGCACCGACGCCTTCACGCATACTGATGTCCTGCCGCCTCGTCTTCGAGCTCTGCTTCCGGCGCTGCCATCACCATCCAGCCTTTGGGCGGCCACCGAGATGTCCTCTTGGTGTCTTCTACCACCCGTAGCTCGCCTAGGCCCTCCTTTTGCCCTTCTCGCCTCCTTGACCTACCTCCTGAGAAGAGGGACAAGAAAGGCATTACGGGAATCTTATTTCTTTTTAGTTTGTAAGCCTTCGGGCATCTGTTAAATTTAGAACTTTTAATCCTCTTGTTCATGTTTTTCATTCCCTACAGACTGTACCTGAATGGAATGTTTTTAATGAAAAAGGGATGTCTGCCGGTTCATTTGTTTGTGGGTGAAACCCATGACAAGGAATAAATCCTTGATATCTTTAAGATAAACATTTTCTCGCCCGGCAACATGCCTTGCTGTCTCCCTACTTCGCTCGACCTTTCTCACGCCTTTGGCGGAGGCAGGGATGAAGTGGGCTTAGGCTCCTCGTTTCATCCTTTCGCTGCCACGACTACGACCGAACTTAGTCTCAGGAATAAGCCCTAGGGCCTCGAGTTATGGGAGCACGGTAGCTTAAGGAAAAGAACGAGGTTTCACATACCTCAGTCCATAATGGAATGCATGATAAGTGATGAAGAACTTATCTGAAGCTGCAGCCCCCGGCAACCCTGGTTTGCCATGGGTGAATCTTTGCTCTTGTAGCCCCTGGCAACACTGGCTTGCCGGGGCCTAGGTGCTAGTCTGTTCCTCCTTCTTCTCCCCAAGTAGGTTCGGCAAGGATATATGTGCGTCCTGTGAACCAAAGGAGATAGAGGAAAGACAAAAAGACGCAAACTCGACCTCTAAGTTAGGGGTTAGCCGCCGCTAAGCACTATCAACCCTAACCAAGGACGAGACTCGACTCAGCATGCATGCTATAACTTAGGGCGCCAGCGCTTCATTCATTTATGCTCAGGGTCTGCGGCTGCCTTTGTACAAAGGGTTACATGCCTTGCCGGCAAGGCTTGTACAAAAGGGTGGCTTGCCGGGGGGCCCGGCAAGCCGCGCCTTATGGGTAAAACTTGCGAAGATGCTCAATGTTCCAGGAATTGCTCATCGGAATGACATTTTCGGTCTCCAGGCAGACTGCGCCAGGCCTGGTGACTCGTATTACCCGATAAGGGCCTTCCCACTTCGGCATTAACTTGTTTGTATTCTTGGCCGATTGAACGCGCCGAAGAACAAGGTCGCCTTCCTCAAAGCTTCGGGCATGGGCCTTGCGACTATGGTAGCGGCGCAAGGCCTGCTGGTAGCGTGCTACTCTCACAGCCGCCCGAAGATGATCTTCCTCAAGGAGCAATGCGTCATCTTGCCGCAGTTGCTCTTGCTCAAGCTCATCATAAGCGAGCACTCGAGGTGACCCGTATATGAGTTCAGTGGGGAGAACTGCTTCTGCCCCGTATATCAGGGCAAAGGGTGTCTTGCCGGTGGCTCGATTTGTCGTCGTTCTGATCGACCAAAGAACCGTCGGCAACTCATCAATCCAGTGCCTTCCACTCTTGTGCATCCTGTCAAAGGTCTTTGTTCTTAGGCCTCATAGCACTTCAGCGTTTGCCCTCTTAGCTTGACCATTGCTTCGGGGGTGAGCAACGGAAGCGAAACAGGCTTTGCTGCCGAGGTCTTGGGTATACTGCATGAAGGTGCGGCTTGTGAACTGCGTGCCGTTGTCGGTGATGACCCTGTTGGGTACACCAAAACGGCACACTAGTCCCTTGAAGAACTTGACGGCTGACACAGCTGTGACAATCCTCACTGCCTCCACCTCCAGCCACTTTGTGAACTTGTCGATTGCAACGTACAAGTACTCAAAGCCCCCGACAGCGCGGGGGAAAGGGCCCAGTATGTCGAGCCCCCAGACCGAGAAGGGCCAGGAGATAGGAATGGTTTGAAGGGCTTGAGCTGGTTGATGAAGTTTCTGTGAATGAAACTGGCATGCTTCACACCTGGTGACCAGTGTCGTCGCATCCTGGAGGGCAGTGGGCCAGAAGAAGCCTTGTCGGAATGCCTTGCCGGCAAGGGCTCTTGACCCTATGTGGGATCCACATATGCCTCCATGTATCTCCGCCAACAGCCCCAGTCCTTCCTCTCGAGGGATGCACTTCAATTTCACGCCGTTCGGTCTCTTTTTGTACAGGACGTCATCGACGAACTGGTACATAGCAGAACGATGGGCTACTTTCTCCGCTTCTTCCTGCTCCACAGGAAGTTCCCCGGTCTGGAGGAATCGGACGGTATGATGTGCCCACGCTGGAGCCTGGGGCTCGACGGCGAGTACTAAAGGCATTTCCTCCGCCATGGGAGCGGCTGTCTCAACGGCAAGAGCTTGACGCTCCGCCGGAGCTAGCCGTCCAGTGGCGGGCTTAGTGTCTCCGGCAACATCCTTGCCGGCGGCTCTGGGGAGCTCGGCGGGAAAGTACTTGCCGGGCCCTGATTTCCTCCTCTTGTTCTGCTCTGTTGATGGATCAACGGATGCCTGAGAAAGCTGAAGCACAAAGGTACCTGGTTCCACAGGTAGCTTGAGGGCAGCGCGCTTTGACAGGTAATGGGCGATGTCGTTCTCCACTCGGGGAACGTGCTCCGCCTGTATATCAGCAAAGCGCTCTTCCAGCTTTCTCACTTCATCGACGTAGGCCTTCAACAACGGGCTTTGGTAATCTTTGTTGACTTGCTTGACGACAAGCTGCGAATCGCCCCTGACGATGAGTTTCTTGATTCCGAAGTCTGCCGCGATCCTAAGACCAGCAAGCAGCCCCTCATACTCAGCAGTATTGTTCGTCGATACCTCCCTGGGGAAGTGCATCTGGACCACGTATTTGAGGTGCTCTCCAGTGGGCGCGACCAGCAGTACGCCAGCCCCGGCACCCTGTAAGGAGAATGCTCCATCAAAGTACATGATCCAGTTGCAACTCGCCTCTTTGCCGGGGAGAGCAGTTTCCTGGACTTGTTTATCAGTCGTCGCAGTCCATTCTGCAATGAACTCCGCCAGGACTCGGCTTTGAATCGTCGAGGCACTTTCAAACTTGAGGCCAAAGTTGGACAGCTCCAGTGCTCACTCTACAATTCTTCTCGTTGCATCTAGATTGTGCTATATCCGTTGTAGAGGGAGGCGAGTGACGACAGTGATCTCGTGCGCCTGGAAGTAGTGACGGAGCTTCCTTGAGGCCATAAGAAGGCCGAAGAGCAATTTGTGCACACCGGAGTACCTTGATCTAGCCCCCTGCAAGAGGGAGCTAACAAAGTAGACCGGGTGCTGCATCTTTTTCTTCCTTGGTTGCACTCCAACCGGCCATGTCATCTTTGCACCAGTGGCATCACGCTCTGTCGCTGCTATCACCTCATCATCAATTTCTCTCTGCGCCACTAGTGCGGCGCTGACCACCTGGTTTGTTGCCGCCAAGTATAGCAGCAACGGTTCTTGTGGCCTAGGCGCAACTAGTATTAGCGTGGAGGAAAGATACCTCTTCAAATCTTGTAACGCTGCTACAGCTTCTGGCGTCCATTCCATTGGGCCCGCCTTTTTCAAAATTTTGAAAAAGGGGAGGGCGCGCTCGGCAGACTGGGAAATGAATCTGCTCATGTGATACGTCCAAAATGTATCTATAATTTCTGCTTGCTCCATGCCTCTTTTATGTGATATTGCTATGATATTTATACACTTCCATGCACTTTTGATCATATTTGGACTAACCTATTAACTCAGTGCACCCCAGTGCCAGTTTCTGTTTTCTGCTGTTTTTGTATTTCAGGTTTTCCCATTACGTAAACTGCCAGAAAAAT
>LR738713.1:88376422-88404849 GCA_902687465.1 Secale cereale | reverse complement strand
GGGGGGGGGGGGGGGGGGGGGGGGCGCCTGGGCCCCCATTAGCTCCCCTGGCGACCCCCTTTGGCATATATTTAACACCCGTCGAGGAAACCCTGATTCCGGACCCCTTTTCTCCAGAAGCTATTCCGATCTCCGCCGCCATTGCCACCAAGCTTTGGGGGACTAGAATTCCTGTGTCGGCACCCTACCAGACGGGGAAGTACCCCCGGATTCATCTACATCGACGTTACTTCCTCCCTCCATGATGCGGGAGTAGTTCCTCCTCGGGGCTGAGGTTTCTACCAGTAGCTATGTGGTCAATTCTCTCTCCCATGATGTGATCTTCGTTGTGATCATAGGCTATGTTAATCTAGGGTGATCCCATGATATTTCTCCTTCCTCTATGTATTGGATTGATGTACTCACTTGTCTTTATCTAGTATAATCCCCGAGACCAAGGTGACAGCAGTCTATTGGACATGGATTAGAAGAATATTTCCATGAGTGATTTCCTTTTTGTGTGTTGATTGAAGATTGAGAGTCTCTTGGTGCTTGTCTTTGACTATCCTTTAGATATGTTGTGGTGATTGTGGGACTCTCTTTGGATGGCCGCGGTGACATTGGGAAATCCTTAGATTGAGAACTACAAACTTTGAGGTGTGCTTTTGTAGCCCTACATAATTCTCGTCCTCTCTTGACCACGAAGGAATGACCTCCGAGTGCGTCCCCTTTGCATGTTTTATGGGAAATATCATGTGATTCGATTATGTTAATGTTGTTGGGAGTTGCCACTAGTGAAAGTATGAACCCTAGGCCTTGTTTCCACCATTGCAATACCATTTGTGCTCATGTTTACCACTTGTTTGCTTGCTGCACTTTTTATTACAGATTTATATTACTTTGTTTTGCCATCCATATCACTTGCCATTTAACATCTCTTCGCCGAACTAGTGCACCTATACATCTAACAACTGTATTAGGTGTGTTGGGGACACAAGAGACTTCTTGTATCTTAGTTGCAGGGTTGCTTGAGAGAGACCATCTTCAACCTCTACTTCCCTGAGTTCGATAAACCTTAGGTCATCCACTTGAGGGAAATTGCTGATGTCCTACAAACCTCTGCGCTTGGAGGCCCAACATAGTCTACAAGAGTAGAAGCGTGTGTAGACATCATTATGGCGGCAATGCAGCCAGCAAGCCGACGCACATCCTTGACCCGTTTGGGTGCTTCAATCTATTCTATAGCCTTGATCTTGTCCGTATTGGCTTCTATCCCACGCTGTGACATAAAGAACCCGAGAAGCTTGCCGGACGGGACGCCGAAGACGCACTTCTCAGGGTTCAGCTTGAGGTTGATCTTGCGTAGGTTTAGAAATGTTTCTGGTAAATCCGGTATAAGGGTTGCCCTGTCATTGGTTTTGACCACTATATCATCCATATAAGCCTCCATATTTCTATGGAGCTGAGGTTCAAAACCAATCTGGACTGCCTTTGCAAACGTCGAGCCAGCACTCTTCAACCCGAAAGGCATTCGTACGAAACAGTACATACCACATGGGTTGATGAATGTTGTCTTCTCTTCGTCCTCTCTTGCCATGAAGATTTGATGGTAGCCGGAGTAGGCATCGAGGAATGACCACAGGTCACACCCAGCCATGGAGTCAACAATCTGGTCGATGCGTGGCAACGAGAAGGGGTCCTTAGGACAAGCTTTATTGATATCTGTGTAATCAATACACAACCTCCACTTCCCATTTGCCTTGCGCACTACCACTGGATTGGCGACCCACGTGGGATGGAGCACTCCTCTTACCAAATCCGCTGCTTCCAGTTTCCGGATCTCCTCTGTAATGAACTCTTGTCGTTCCAAAGCTTGCTTCCTGACCTTCTGCTTGACGGGCCGCGCATGAGGACCGACAGCAAGGTGGTTCTCAATCACCTCCCTGGGAACGCCGGGGATGTCGGATGCTTGCCATGCAAACACGTCGACATTCGCCCGTAGGAAGGTGACGAGCGTGTCTTCCTATTTGTCGTCAAGGGAGGAGCTTATGGTGAAAGCCCCTCCTGTGCCGTCCTCCTTGACAGAAACCTTCTTGGTTCCCGGCGCCGTGGCCCTGGACTTCTTGTTTCTGCCGATGGAGCTCTCTGGCACGTCCTCGATGGGAGCGCGACACTCCGAAGAGGTGCGCTTGTCGGAGTGGGCGTCCGAGGTCTCACTGGTCTTTTTCTTTCCGGTGGAGCCCACTGGCACGTCCTCGACGGGAGCACAGCACTCCGAAGAGGTGCGCTTGCCGGAGTGGGTGTCTGAGGTCTCACCGGTCTTCTTCTTTCCGATGGAGCCCTCTGGCACGTCCTCGACGGGAGCATATCACTCCGAAGAGGTGCACTTGCCGGAGTGGGTGTCTGAGGTCTCACCGGTCTCCTTCTTCTTCCCTCCCGGGGCTCAAGTGGCAGGAGCAAGTGCCCTCGTAGCGGCAGCTGCTGCAACTGCTTGTTGGTATAGTTGGTCAGCGCAAATCAGCACATCTTTCTTATCGGAGGGGATGGTCATGATCGTCACAGGTCCTGGCATCTTCAGGGTGTTGTAGGCATAGTGTGACGCTGCCATGAACTTGGCTAGCGCTGGGCAGCCAAGGATCCCGTTATAAGGCAAGGGGATCTTGGCAACATCGAACACGATCCTTTCCGTCCTGTAGTTCAGATCACTCCCAAAAGTCACGGGCAGCGTGACCTTCCCCTTTAGTTGAATTCTCCCCTGGTTGACCCCCTGAAACGTGCCCGTCTCTTCGAGGTCTCCGTCAGGAATCTGCAGCTTCTCGACCACGGCAGGCGAGATCAAGTTCAAACCGACTCCGCCATCGACTAACATCTTTGTCACCTTGAGGTTGCGTATCATTGATGAAACCAACAATGGCAAGCACCCGACCGCAATAGTACGATCAGGGTGATCCTCAGAGTCAAAAATGATAGGCGTGTTGGACCATTTCAGCGGCTTTTGGGCACCAGGCGACGACTCCGCCGCCGTAATCTCACGCGCCCACTGTTTAAGTTGGCGGTGAGAAGTATGCAGCGAGGCGCCGCCATCAACGCACATGGCCTCCGTGGCTTTCTAAAACTCTTGGTCGCCGGACTCGTCGTCCTCTTCGTGATCGTCGTCTTCTGGCCTTCTGTCGCGGCCCCGGGCGGGCCTCTCCTGCTGTTTATCCTTGCCGCGACGGCCTGCTTGGCCGTCCCGCTTCTTGCCGGACCCCTCAGCACCGTCTGGGCCCTTCTCCTTGTCCCGCCTCTCGTATTCAGCCCTCTGCTTCTCAGCAAGTAGCTCAACCTATCGGCAGTCTTGGAGATCATGGCCCTTGGTGCGATGGATCTTGCAGTATCGCTTGCTGGAGTTTCCTGGCTTCTCGGCAGCCGCCAATGCCCGGCAGGCGACACACCCGGCAATTTCCTTGCCAGGGTCACCCTCCTTGGTTTTCTTGGCGGAGCCGGTGTCATCAGATCCCTCGATGGCAAGCACGGCTTTACCCTTGCGCTTCCTGTTGCGGTTTCGTCCTTTCTTTGCCGGGGCGGTAGTATCGTCATCTAAAGAGTCGGTTTCCGCGCTGGCATCTTCGCCGGGGTACTTCCTTCCCTCTTCAGCCTGGGCACATCTGTCAGCAAGAACATAGAGTTCTGCCACATCTTTCACCTTGGTCATCGCCAGTTCTTCATGCATCTTGCGGTTACGCACGTTCTGATAGAACGCGCTGATGATGGCGGCAGGGTGAACATCGGGGATATTGTACTGTACCCGGCTGAACCTCTATATGTACTTGCGCAGACTCTCGCCTTCCTTCTGGGGTATGACGTGCAGGTCACTTGCTTGTCCATGGGCTTGGTGACCTCCAGTAAATGCGCCAACAAACTCATGGCACAAATCCGACCAGGAAGAAATAGAGTCTACCGGCAAGTGCATCAACCATGACATGGCATTGGGTTTAAGAGCCAATGGAAAGTAATTCGCAAGCACCTTATCGTCGCGAGCTCCGGCATCTTGCATCGCGATGGTGTAGATGCTGAGGAACTCCGACGGGTGGGTCTTGCCGTTGTACTTCTCGCCAACATCAGGCTTGAAGGTGCGGTGAGAGGGCCACTGGAACTGCCACAGCTCACGGGTAAAAGCCGGACAGCCTACGTCGTAAGGTAAACCTCCAGGGCTCTCCAGTGCTGGGCGGTCCACGGCAGGCCCCGCTTGTCTGTCTGATTGGTGGCGCGCTCCGCACCGGCGCTCGATGGTGGTTCGAGCGTCTTCATGAGCTCGCTCCTTAAGAAATTGACGCTGGTCGCCGTGGGTTCGTGGGTCGGACGACGCTATGGAGATGGCGTCGCCCGCGATGTCCCGACGAGTCGACACAAGCGGTACCGGGCGAGGAGGAGGCGAATGCACTGTAGCCACGGCGCTGCCGGTCCCCCTGCCACTGGTTCGTGGGACTCCATCGGAGCGTCGACCCGGGAGTTCCGCTGGATTTGGTTCATCCTTGTTGGCGACTGCGACAAGGCTTCGGATGGTGGCTCTCCATTTGTCGAGTTTCCCCATAACGGGAGGAAAGTCGAGGAGCAACTGCGTGCACGCCAGGGCTCGGCTGGGGTTAGCGGTAGTGAAACCTGCACTGACCGCGACGCGCTTCGACCCCTGACCGTGTCAGGAGGAGCTCTGTCATGATCCCGCGGTCGCATGCCGTTTCCACCAACGCTCCGGCGGGTAGGCAGGTCTTCTACGTCGCGGGAGTGGCACTCGGGGCTCTTCCCGTAGCGACGCCCGGGATCTTCGGCGCGATGACGCCGCTCGTCGCGCGCTACTTGGGAGGAGCGTGCTGTGGGCGCCGGTGTGGGAGTCCTGGAGGCCCTTGCATCGCCTTCGGGTGATGCAGCAGTGACCTTGGAAGGCCCCGCGCCACTCGCGGAGGGTCCGGCTCCGTCCTTGGACCTGGCGGTGTGTGGCCCGTTACCGGGCGCACAAACATCGCCACCTCCCAAACTCCGGCTGCTGGGATGGCGTTGGTGTTCGCGAGCAGCGCCCAGGGTCCTTTCCGTGATAGGTCCGCTGCTTGCCTGCGTCGGGACGGGCTGTCCGGCCTCCGACTGGCCAACCGCCTCCGTCGTCTTCTTCTTGGGCGCCATGATGATGAAGAAGCGTCGAACTGACTGCTGAAGCCGATTCTCACAACTGCGCCCCGTACCCGGCGCGCCAAAGATGTTGGGGTATTGGATCGACACCTATGGGATTACAAGAATCCCTACTACTGTTGCGGGGCGCGGGGTTGAGAGAAGAGCGGATCCAACAGTTAGCACACGGTTCCTTTACCCAGGTTCGGGCCGCAAAGATGCATAAAACCCTACTCCTGCTTTGGTGGATTATATGTTTGTGTTCTTAAGCTAGCTCAGGGGCGTGAGGAGCTCCAAAAAGCCGAGTCGTGAGGAGTTCTAAAAAGCCGAATCCCTCTCCTGGTCGCCTCGGGCCTCCTTTTATAGGGAAAAGGGGTTGCCATAGTGGCACACAGGAGGTGGAAAGGGTACAGTGATGCAAGGTTATCCCTTGCATTACATGACAAGGCGCATTCAATGCGCCTAGCTTAGGTGTCCTTGCTTTATCGGGGACGGGGGAGACATCCATCTTGGCCGTCGCCACTCCTTCTTGTGTTGACACGTGCCCTGGCCAGCGATGCCTGAGACGCCATGTAGGCAGGCAGGCAGCTGAGGTGGCGCAATGGCGGGTCTCCACGAAGATCTGCATGTCGCCACGAAGGTGCCTGCCCAGCTGGTTGGGTCGGCAGCTGCATGGGGCGCTGGAAGCTTATTTGGCATGGGCCCGATGGTGGCCCTGCTGATGTCCTCGGCAAGGGCCTTGCCGGGGCCCCGGCAAGGGTCTTGCCGCGGCGCCTGCTGTCATCCCCGGCAAGGTGCTTGCCGGGGGTCTTGTGGTCCTCCTTGGCTGGGATCCCGCCAAGGGTCGTCGTCTTCTCAGTGTGTGTATCGGATCTTGAATGTTTCACAAAGATCTGCATGCCACTACGGGGATATCTCCCTAATCCTTGCCCCATGGGGGCAGTGGACTCAAGGGTGATCCGCTCCGTAGGCGTGGGGCGAGCTGCCGCAGCAAGGGTCTTGCCGGGGCTGCTAGAGCCGGCCCCGACAAGGATCTTGCCGGGTCTGCTGAAACTGGCTCCCGGCAAGGATCTTGCTGGGCGAAGCCGCTTCGTCCATTTGCTCTTTGTGGTCTTGTTCTTGGTGTTGCTCCAGTTCCATCGAGCTTTTGTCTTACCCTGGCTCACCTCCCTTTCCATGCTTGGTGTGGTGGTGCCCATGGCTCAGACTGCCCATGCACAGTCATAGGGGTACAAAAGGTGTACCCCTCTTTTTGTACACCGACAGCATCTAAACCCTAGCCCGACCGGTACCCACTCCCATCGATCTCCCTCAACCCTCAATCTCTCCCTCGTTGTCCCACGCCGCCGCCACACACTGACCCACGCACACACACGCAGGCGCCAAGCCCCGCTCGACCCCGCTCTCGATCCCCCACCCTCGCTATCGCACCGTGCAGCCGATTCCAATGGTCGCGCCTCCCTGTCACCGTTAATGCTCCGTGCTCCGCCTTCCTCCTCGAGCCCTTCGTCTCCAGCCCCGTAGTCATGCGCCTCCGCCTCGAGCGCCGTCTGCACCTCGCCGATCCTGCGGGCCGCACACTCCGGCGACCCTGCCGTCGGCAGCCACGACCAGGGCCGGCCTCGTCCAGCTCCTCTTCCTCCGCGTCCAACCCCGCCTGCGCCACCTCGCCCCCGCTGCCGGGGCGACCACCAGGAGGCCGCAGCCTCGCGCCGTCCCCATGGCCCGAGCCAACCCCGCGTCTCACCCTCGCCAGAGAGCACCACCGGTGCCGGCAGGAAGTCGCCGCCCCGCCAAGTTCCCCCGTCGGACCTTCTTCCTCATGCGGCAGATCCAGGCCATCGTCCATGCCGCCGGCGACAACAGCAATAGCAGGTCCCCTGCTTCACTCTGTTGGATCCATGCGCTCGGAGTCAACCGTCTCGCTGAGACGCTCAAGCTCCTCCTTGCCTCGCCTCCGTCCAACCAGAGCCCAATGCTGGATTGCCAGGGCCACCTCTGTGGATTTCTGCAACTACCATGATGACCGACGCGTAGTACCACTACATGTGCCATGTTCAACTACACCGCCAAGACCTCCGAGAACGACTTCACGGACCGACAAGTATCCCGACAACGTGTGTACCACTACCGTCGACCATCGAAGACCCCTTGAACGACTACTTCCCATGACGTCCCGAGAACAACTCCGTCGCCGTGGATCCGGCAAGATAAAATGTTCCACTACCATCTCCAAGGTCGCGAGTACCTCTACCATCGCCATGTACCTCTACTTCCACTACCTTCCGGGTCTGCTGGAACTGGCTCCCGGCAAGGATCTTGCTGGGCGAACCCGCTTCGTCCCTTTGCTCTTTGTGGTCTTGTTCTTGGTGTTGCTCCAGTTCCATCGAGCTTTTGTCTTACCCTGGCTCACCTCCCTTTCCATGCTTGGTGTGGTGGTGCCCGTGGCTCAGACTGCCCATGCACAGTCATAGGGGTACAAAAGGTGTACCCCTCTTTTTGTACACCGACAGCACCTAAACCCTAGCCCGACCGGTACCCACTCCCATCGATCTCCCTCAACCCTCAATCTCTCCCTCGTCGTCCCACGCCGCCACCACACACCGACCCACGCACACACACGCAGGCGCCAAGCCCCGCTCGACCCCGCTCTCGATCCCCCACCCTCGCTCTCGCACCGTGCACCCGATTCCAATGGTCGCGCCTCCCTTTCACCGTTGCTGCTCCGTGCTCCGCCTTCCTCCTCGAGCCCTTCGTCTCCAGCCCCGCAGCCCTGCGACTCCGCCTCGAGGTGCCGTCTGCACCTCGCCGATCCTGCGGGCCGCACCCTCCGGTGACCCCGCCGTCGGCAGCTACGACCAGGGCCGGCCTCGTCCAGCTCCTCTTCCTCCGCGTCCGACCCCGCCTGCGCCACCTCGCCCCCGCTGCCGGGGCGACCACCAGGAGGCCGCAGCCTCGCGCCGTCCACATGGCCCGAGCCAACCCCGCGTATCACCCTCGCCAGAGAGCACCACCGGTGCCGGCAGGAAGCCGCCGCCCCGCCAAGTTCCCTCGCCGGACCTTCTTCCTCATGCGGCAGATCCAGGCCATCGTCCATGCCGCCGGCGACAACAGCATTAGCAGGTCCCCTGCTTCACTCTATTGGATCCATGCGCTCGGAGTCAACTGTCTCGCTGAGACGCTCGAGCTCCTCCTTGCCTCGCCTCCGTCCAACCAGAGCCCAATGCTGGATTGCCAGGGCCACCTCTGTGGATTTCTGCAACTACCATGATGACCGACGCGTAGTACCACTACATGTGCCATGTTCAACTACACTGCCAAGACCTCCGAGAACGACTTCATGGACCGACAAGTATCCCGACAATGTGTGTACCACTACCGTCGACCATCGAAGACCCCTTGAACGACTACTTCCCATGACGTCCCGAGAACAACTCTGTCGCCGTGGATCCGGCAAGATAACATGTTCCACTACCATCGCCAAGGTCGCGAGTACCTCTACCATCGCCGTGTACCTCTACTTCCACTACCTTCGCCACATGAACGATTACTTCCACTCCAAACTCAAACCGCACTGAAAACACTCGCTTCGAAGGTATAACACCGAGACGATGCCAATGGACGAATGCTTGTGTTATATGAGGTGTATCACTTGTTTGCACCGTGTCCGTTGTGTTGCTTGTTTCCATGTCGCCGACCCATGGGAACCCGGAATCCGGGAGCACTCCATCATCTTGCATGACACGCTCTCCGTCCTTCTTTTGCACCGGTCTCTCAAAGAGTTACCAGAACCGATATGTTGCCGTGGTATCATTTCCGGTTATCGACGCCGTGGCACCCTTTCTTTTCACCACGGTGATGAAACACTCCATATCTTGCTCATGTCAACTTTTCATACAATTTCTTAAAACTTGCATTTGTCATCTGCATCATGATAACAACATTAAAATGTTTAAATTGTTGTTTGCTTTAGTAATTAATAAATATGCACATGGGATTTTACCAGAATTGTTGTTTCTTTTCCGACCCCATTTAAATTGCCTAAATATTATAGATTACTTATGCTTCACCTCTTGCCATGTTAACCAACATTTAATCTTGTCTTGTAAATAAACGAGAGCAAACTAAATACTTGAATGTGGTGATTCATCAATATGCAACTCGTTGCATATTGAGCTCCACTTAAATTGTAGTGTTTTTTGTTGCACTTTGCCATGCCATGCATAATTAAATTGTACATGCATCATACTTGGTTGTGCATCATATGACATGTTTATGCTCGTGTGTTTACCGTGTTGTTTGGTTCTTTCCGGTATGCTTCTCTCGTTAGCTTCGGTTTCGTTCCGGAGTTGTGAGGATTCATTCGACTACGCCCGTTTGTCTTCTTCTTGGACTTGTTCTTCTTCTTTGTGGGATAACATGCAAGATGACCGTTCCCCGATATCACCTCTATCTTTGCTTTGCTAGTTGTCTCGCTCTATAGTTGTGGCTCGATGCCCATTCTTGTCTTGACAGCCTCCTATGTTACCATGAAACACTCTAACCGCCTTCCTAGCAAAACGTTGATTGGCTAAGTACGCTTTTGCTCAGCCCCTCTTATAGCGGTTTTTGTTGTAGGTGAAGTTTAAAGATTGCTCCATGTTTTGGACTTCTTTATTGGGTTAACACAATATATATCTTATTTAATTAATGCACATATATATTGGTAATGGGTGGAAGGCTTGGCCTTCTGCTTGGTGTTTTGTTCCACTCATGCCACCTTAGGAACCGATAAACCGGTGTTATATTCCTTGATTTTACATTCCTAACATGGTTGGGGTTTATGGCCCCCCCTCGATAATTCACACTGCTTAATGCTTTTCCAGCAAGACCCAACTTTGGTACTACATCTGCCTATCAACAAAAAACTTGCATAGGGAGTAATTAATCTGAGTTCCTAATCAACCCCCCGGGCCAGTGCTCCTGATGAGTGTTGGTCCAAACTACAGCACTGTGCGGGGCCGCCCCCTGGCAACTTGGGATATTTTGGCACCTGTACGCCTCGCAAATCCGGTCATGGCCTGAGACGAGATACACACGGCTACTATCAGTGTGTCGACACACCGGGAGGTCTTGCTGGATTAGTTTTACCTTTGTCGAAATATCTTGAGCACTGGATTCCGAGAATACTCGGGTTATGAACTTTCGAAACTGCGCCCGTGGTTACGTGGCAGATGGGAGTTGTTAATATCCGGTTGTAGATAACTGGACATAATATCCCTAAGAATACACTACCTATGTGAGTAACCATGACGGTCTCTTTTTGAAGAGGTTTTTGGAAAGTGAACACGGTGGGGTTATGCATGAACGTGAGTAGCTAGGATCACTTATTGCTCATCTTTGGCGACCGTTGGCACATATCCTCATCTCGCTCTGACTTCGTAAGCTAGTTGCTCAGTTCTTGCTACAACCACTTTATTACCTCTCCATACCTAAAAGGCTTTGTTAGTTTTTACCCAGGAATGGGTTTGCTGAGTCCTTGTGACTCACAGATTACAACACACACTAGATGCAGGTACAACTGCGTATGACGCAGGAGACGGACAAGAACTTCACTGGGAGATCGATGAAGAGCGTGGTCGTATGTATGTGACGTATCCCGACGATCAGTAGTGGTTCCTACTAGGGGTGATCAGGACTTGTGGTTGTGGTGTCTTTTCTCGTTTGATTTCGTCAGTAGCCGGACTCTGTGTTATTTGAATGAATGTATGAATGTTGAATTAATTGTGTGACGTGGCAAGTGTAAGCTAATTATTTATCTCTTTTGTCCATGTTCATTACATGAGTTGTGCAAAGATACCATGCTTGCAATCAATCCAGAATGCGATTATGTCTCTAACTCGTGCCTCGACACGTAGGAGCTATAGTCGCATCCTGGGCATTACAAGTTGGAATTCAGAGCCTTCTCCGACCTAAGAGCCCCCTGATTGATCGAACAGCTGCTGATGTTGAGTCTAGGCACACACACACAAATGTTTTGAGTCATATATATATCGGAGAGTAGGATTTCTTTTTACTCCTCATCCCCTTTGTCGCTCTGGTGAGGATTCCTGACATTGTTTTAACATCACTATCCTGAATTTTCACCAATTTTTTTAGGATCATGCGGGTATTGTTTGGATTGTTCCGATATCTTTGTGACGAGAATTCTGTCTTGGCGCCTCCCGTCTGTTTAGGCTGAGTCCTGGGGAGTTGAGCTCTAAGGTATTGTCGTCCCATTGTGTATCGTTACTGTTCTAGAGTACCAGAGTGCGGCCGACATCGAAAACGCTTCTATGCGTGTCTGGTGGTGAGATAACCCCGGCGTCACCCAGTACTGGGGGGATAGTTTGGGAGTATTGCCACAGCTAGTATAGTGGATACGTTTCGAAGGTCCAAGGTAAACGGTTTCCGACGGTGCCTGGTTATGTGTTGATGGATGGATACAGCTGGATGTAGGTATTGCTAGTTGGGTGAGATATTGTTCTTCCCATGTATCCCCAACACCAGATTGCGTAACCGGAAAGCTTCGTGAATTAATAGGTGGGATTCAAGTAGCTCTTAGGTAATCTTCCAACGGGTGCAGGATATGAGTTTGGGTTTCAACATCTAGTGGAGAGGTTATCATGGTCGTTGTTACACTGGGTGTTGCATCTTAAAGAGTCCTTGGCTATGCTGACTCGGGGATTGCAAGGCCCTTTGTAATGTCGTGCCATGGGGCCTCAACACGAACATGTGGGACGAAACCTCTATTATGGATTTGTTCCATCTGTTACCTTGTTGTTTTATTCTATCACTTTGTTCTCCCAAGTGGCTTCTCGACAAGTTTATGTACCATTAAGCTATGGAATTCATTCGTTCAATTCTCTGTTCGAATGATATTGTGAAGATTATGTTGCAACATATCTATCCTTTGTTTTTGTTTTGATTGTGGTATTCGAGTTGCTTCAATATCAAATGTTGATTCCATACCTTTCCTAATCAGTGTTCTCATATTTCTATGGGAGTGCTAGTCCTTCTTTATCATCGAGATTGCTATGTTAAATTCTTTCCAACCGGTGTGCTTCTCTTCAAATTAATCCTATCTCTTCATCATTTGCAAGATCAACTCTCAATATTCTCTCAATGGTGTTTACTCCATTCATCCCAAATTGTCTTTGTTTTCCCCGCCCTCCCTCCCTTCTTCTTCTCGGAGCCAGAAATTCCCAAATGAAATATCCATTTTATTCATGTGAAGTTCTTCATTCCTTCCTTCAATGTTCATAGCCAGTGAATTCTCGTGAAGATGCTCATGAAGCTTCAAGTTTATCATTCTCCGTTCTTGTTTCTTCTCCGGTGGATTTAATTCAAGCTTCGGTGTTGATTATATCCTTCCTCTTGTTTCACATGTTTTCACATGTTGAAATTTCTTATCCAAAGTCTCTCTTGTTTATTCAACTCTCTCTAATTCTTCTCCGGAGTGTTCAAGATATCTCGGAAGATTCGTGTTTCCATTCTTAATCCATTCAAGCTATTTTGAGGTTGTTATCTTATACAAGCCATTTAATTCAACCGATATAATATCTCGCCCGAGAAATCTTTTTCAATGGTCTTTCTTTTGAGTGGGCCCTAACCCACAGGTTTTTCCTGAGGATCTTACCTGACTCTTCTAATTTCTTTCAGGATCTATTCTTCAATTCTTTTCAAGGGTTCATGTAGAATGAATTTTCAACAGTTATATGCCTTCTCCAAGATTGCTTCAAATTCTTTTCAGCATTGGTTCAACCTTTCAACTCTTCATTCCCGAGTGCCTCAACAATTCATGGTGGCGTATCTCGACATCATTCTCAGGTTTTGAAGACCAAAGAAGATTTCCTCTTGAATCCTTAACCGTTCTTCGAGAGATTCATGGTTCTAGATTCATGTTATCCTCTTGAACTATTTCTTTTGTCAGAAATTCTTCTCCTTACCCATCCGGAGTATTTCAGGAATTGCTTTCTAGTTTGATCCTTCGAAGGACATCATTTCAGAAGATTTCTTCGTTCTCAATTTTCAACTTCGTCCTCTAACTATTCTTAATTGATGCCTCTTCGTTCGTCCCCATATTCTTCTGGTGCTTCATTCAAAAATTCTATAGTCCGTTTGCAATCTCTTCGTTCTTTTTCTTCATTCATATTCTAATTCTTCCCGGTGATTCGTTCTCTTTTCTTAGTTCATTTTCAATTCTCACGATGGTTCGTTTAAGATTTCCTCTTCTTTTATTATCATATCAATTCATTTGTTCTTTTCATAATCATACCGGTGAGTCGTTCAAGACTTTCCTCAAGTTCGGCTATATCTCTCTCCAATCCTTTTCAAGAAGAATACATAGTAGCCAAAATCCGTTGCTTGTCATCAATTTAATTTGATGAAGGAAAAGCATACAGTACATCTTATTCTTATTTCCTCGAAGTGATTAATCTCTTTTTCCGGAGCTTGTTCATCATATCATATTCTCGGTTCCAAGTTGTTCATTTTGTTTTCCAGAGCTCCAAGTTATTTCAATTATATCATTTCAAAGCTCCATCTAATCATTGCAAGGCTTCAATCTTATTCTTTTCATCCTTCACTTCTCATCCTTTTGTTATCGGAGTTCTTCTTGGTGGTTCATCATGATTTAATCAAGCATCGAAGTGTTCTTCAAGATTCTTGTCGGAGGAGCTCAAGTATTCTTCATCTTGCATTTTAAAGTGCAATTCTTTCTACCTTATCGTTTGAGATGGTGGTATATCATTTTTGATAATTTCCCTTCATGTTTCATGATTCACAAGTTGTCAGGAATGAGATATTTAAACCAATCAATATCTTTGTTCAGGAGATCTTTCCAACCCTTCAATTTATTCGTTGGAGTAATCTGGGGTTGTATTTCACCTAATAGCTTTCCCGAAGGATTGTTGCTATTGTGGTGCTTATAAATGACCCAAATACTTCATTTATCCTCTCGGTGACAGAAGTTTTCATCTCTTCGCTCATCTCAAATCAATCATTTTGTAGTGGCAGAATTTCACATCAATTTTGAGATGTTTTCCATAAGGCCACAACAAGCTTATTCTTTTCGTTGTTGATTTTCCATCAACCCCATTCAATCCATCTTTGTAAGGATGCTTTCCAAATTCATTTGTGGGAGAAGTTTTCATTTTCTTCTCCGTTCTTTTCTTTCCATTGATCTAGCATCTATTCTTTCATTCCGGAGGCATTGGGATGTTGCGCTCTTCGTCCCGTCATCTCATTTTTGTAAGATCATGTTCTTTCCTTTGCTTATCCATTCATCGAGAGTGTTGTGTCCTCCATTCAAGTTCTGTCATCTTATCAAGTTTTGCTTCTCTTTTAACCGGAGTGTTGTCTGAAATCTTTCTTACCCCTTGTGCCATTCTTTCAATGTTTCGGAGGCTGTGTGTTGTTGATTCCATCAAGTATCATCCCAACTTGGCAAGTTCATGTTCAATTCCTTCTATTTTCAGTCGGAGTGCTATCCAAATTCTTTAATTATTATTCCTTCTCTACCTTGTTTTAAATGGAGTGGTTTCATTGCCTATCTTGTCACTAAGCTCTTCATTCTCGTAATGTTCCTTGTTCCTCTTTGCTAACGGAGAGTTTTCAATTTAGTTCATCTCAATTTTTTTCTTTTCTTTCAATTTTTTTCATCTTCCAAAGGTTTGTGGTTTCACTTGTTTGATGAAGAAGCAACTCTGTTTTACGTCTTCCTTTTTCCGTTTCTCTCCGGTGCCAACTCCGGGATCTTGGGTCGAGATCCTCTGTTAGTGTGGGAGACTTGTGACGCCCCAACACTGACACTCCAGAAGACTTCCAGCTATTCCGGGTTTTGCCGTGTGTTTTATTTGCTTTTGCTATGCATCATGTCATCATGCCATCATGTCATTTAATTTTAAAAATTCAACTAAATAAATTGTGTGGATCTTCGATCCATTTAAACCGCGGGAACTCACATGGTGATTTCTCTTTATAACATATGCTCCTAATATTTATGGAGATACTAAAATTATTTCATTAATTTGAAATCACTCATAAACACACTTGCAAATATTCCCCATGCCTATTTCACTCCAAGTTTTGACTCTCAAATCTTGCCAACAATTATTATCCATTTTATCGAGGTTCCTCCAAAAATCCGAACATTTTGGACACTTTGAAATCCTAGTCTTTGTTCAACCCATTGGAATTAAATTCAAAGGAATTTGAATTTAATATTTCAATCATGCCACTTCTATTTTCTAATGAACATGCACAATTTGTCGAGTCCGGGAAAATTACTTGCATGCTCAAATTTTTCCCTAACCCTCTATTTCTTTTCTTCTCTCTATTTCTTTTCTGCTAGAAAGAATATAAGAGAGAGGGAGCAGTGATCCCAGTAGCCCAGAGGCCCACCACAGCCTCCACTTAGGCCACTCGCCTAGGCCGACCCATCTGCTCTAAGGACATGCCCAAGAACACCTAAACCCTAGCCCGACCGGTACCCAATCCCATCGATCTCCCTCACCCCTCGATCTCTCCCTCGTCCTCCCACGTCGCCGCCACACACCAACCCACGCACACACACGCAGGAGCCAAGCCCCGCTTGACCCCTCTCTCGATCCCCCACCCTCGCTCTCGCACCACGCGCCCGATTCCCATGGTCGCGCCTCCCTGTCGCCATTGTTGCTCCGTGCTCCGCCTTCCTCTTGGAGCCCTTCGTCTCCAGCCGTGCAGCCACGCGCCTCCGCCTCGAGCGCCATCTGCACCTCGCCGATCCCGCGGGCCACACCCTCCGGCGACCCTGCCAACCCCATGTCTCCCCCTCGCCGGAGAGCACCACCGCTGCCGGTAGGAAGCCGTCACCCCGCCAAGTTCCCACGCCGGTCCTTCTTCCTCCTGCGCCAGATCCAGGCCGTCGTCCATGCCGCCGGCGACAACAGCATCAGCAGGTCCCCTGCTTCACTTTGTTGGATCCATGCGCCCGGAGTCAACCGTACCGCTCAGACGCCCGAGCTCCTCCTTGCCTCGCCCCCGTCCAACCGGAGCCCACTGCTGGATTGCAAAGGCCACCTCTGCGGATTTCTGCAAGTACCACGACGACCGACACGTAGTACCACTACATGTGCCATGTTCAACTACACCACCGAGACCTCCGAGATCGACTTCACAGGCCAAAAAGTACCCCGACAACGTGTGTACCACTACTGTCGACCATCAAACACCCCGTGAACGACTACCTCCCACGACGCCCCGTGAACAACTACCATCGTCGTGGATCCGATAAGATAATGTGTTCCACTACTGTCGCCATGGTCGCGAGTACCTCTACCGTCGCCGTGTACCTCTACTTCCACTACCTTCGCCACATGAACGACTACTTCCACTCCGAACTCGAACTGCTCCGAAAACACTCACTTCGAAGGTATAACGCCGAGACGATGCCCGTGGACGAATGCTTGTGTTGTATGAGGTGTATCACTTGTTTGCACCGTGTCCGTTGTGTTTCCCGTTTCCATGTCGCTGACCCGTGGGAACCCGGAATCCGGGAGCACCCCATCATCTTGCATGACACGCTCTCCGTCCTTCTTTTGCACCAGTCTCTCAACGAGTTACAGAAACCGATATGTTGTCGTGGCATCATTTCCGGTTATCGCCGCCGTGGCACCCTTTCTTTCCACCACGGTGATGAAATACTCCAAATCTTGCTCATGTCAACTTTTTATAAAATTTCTTAAAACTTGTATTTGTCATCCGCATCATGATAACAACATTAAAATGTTTAAATTGTTGTTTGCTTTAGTAATTGCTAAATATGCACATGGGGTTTTACCGAAATTGTTGTTTGTTTTCCGGCCCCATTTAAATTGCCTAAATAGTATAGATTACTTATGCTTCACCTCTTGCCATGTTAACCAACATTTATTCTTGTCCTGTAAATAAACAAGAGCAAACTAAATACTTGAATGTGGTGTTTCGTCAATATGCAACTCGTTGAATATTGAGCTCCACTTAAATTGTAGTGTTGTTTGTTGCACTTTGCCATGCCATGCATAATTAAACTGGACATGCCTCATACTTGGTTGTGCATCATATGTCATGTTTATGCTTGTGTGTTTACCGTGTTGTTTGCTTCTTTCCGGTATGCTTCTCTCATTAGCTTCGGTTTCGTTCCGGAGTTGTGAGGATTAGTTCGACTACGCCCGTTTGTCTTCTTCTTGGACTCGTTCTTCTTCTTTGCGGAATAACAGGCAAGATGACCGTTCCCCGATATCACCTCTATCTTTGCTTTGCTAGTTGTCTCACTGTATAGTTATGCCTCGATGCCCATTCTTGTCTTGTCAGCCTCCTATGTTGCCATGAAACACTCTAACCACCTTCCTAGCAAACCATTGATTGGCTAAGTACGCTTTTGCTCAGCCCCTCTTATAGCGTTGTTAGTTGCAGGGGAAGTTTGAAGATTGCTCCATGTTTTGGACTTCTTTATTGGGTTAACACAATATATATCTTAT
Organism: Secale cereale; assembly: GCA_902687465.1. Taxonomy (NCBI): domain Eukaryota; kingdom Viridiplantae; phylum Streptophyta; class Magnoliopsida; order Poales; family Poaceae; genus Secale; species Secale cereale. The sequence goes on along the minus strand of LR738713.1, from coordinate 88,387,210 downwards.
TTAATTAATGCACATATATATTGGTAATTGGTGGAAGGCTTGGCCTTCTGCTTGGTGTTTTGTTCCACTCATGCCACCTTAGGACCCGATAAACCGGTGTTATGTTCCTTGATTTTGCGTTCCTAACACGGTTGGGGTTTATGGCCCTCGTCGATAATTCGCACTGCTTAAAGCTTTTCCAGCAAGACCCAACTTTGGTACTACATTTTCCTAACAACTAAAAACTTGCATAGGGAGTAATTAACCCGAGTTCTTAATCAACCCCCCGGGCCAGTGCTCCTCATGAGTGTTGGTCCAAACTAGAGCACCGTGCGGGGCCACCCCTTGGCAACTTGGGGTATTTTGGCACATGTACGCCTCGCTCATCTAGTTGTGGCCTGAGACAAGATACTCGCAACTACTATCAGGGTGTCGGCACGCCGGGAGGTCTTGCTGGATTAGTTTTACCTTTGTAGAAATATCTTGAGCACAGGATTCCGAGAATACTCGGATCTTCCCAACATGGAGTTGCGACTCCACGGATCGTGAGCTTGTGATGGGCTAAATTGGGACACCCCTGCAGGGTTATGAACTTTCGAAAGCTGTGCCCGCGGTTATGTGGCACATGCGAGTTGTTAATATCCTATTTGACGACAACTTGACACCATATCCTTAAGTATACACTACCTGTGTGAGTAACCGTGATGGTCTCTTTTCGAAGGGATTTCCGAAAAGTGAACACGGTGGGGTTATGCATGAACGTGAGTAGCTAGGATCACTTATTGATCATCTTTGGCGACCGTTGGCACATATCCTCATCCTGCTCTGACTTCGTAAGCTAGTTGCTTATTGCTTGCTGCAGCCACTTTATTACCTCTCCACACCTAATAGGCTTGGTTAGTTTTGATACCCGGGAATGGGATTGCTGGGTCCTTGTGACTCACAGATTACAACACACACCAGATGCAGGTACAACTAAGTATGACGCAGGAGACAGACAAGAACTTCACTGGGAGTTCGATGAAGAGCGTGGCCGTGTGTATGTGACGTATCCCGACGATCAGTAGTGGTTCCTACTAGGGGTGATCAGGACTTGTGGTTGTGGTATCTTTTCTCGTTTGATTTCATCTGTAGCCAGACTCTGTGTTATTTGAATGAATGTATGAATGTTGAATTAATTGTGTGACTTGGCGAGTGTAAGCCAACTATTACCTCTTTTGTCCCTGTTCATTACATGAGTTGTGCGAAGATACCATGCTTGCGATCATTAAAGAATGCGATTATGTATCTAACTCCTGCCTCGACACGTAGGAGCTATAGTCGCATCCTGGGCATTACAGAATACGATGATCTGGCCGGGGAGAAAAGTCTCCTTCCCAGCAGCATTGTTATAGATGATCGATGAAGCCATCGAGACATTTCGGCGACGACACAGTGGAACTCTCAATGAAAGCACCAATGTTGGTGTCAAAACAGGCAGATCTCACGTAGGGCATCCCGAACTGTGCGTGTAAGGATCGAAGGCAACATGAGTCAGGGGACACGATGTTTACCTAGGTTCAGGCCCTCTTGATGGAGGTAATACCCTACTTCCTGCTTGATTGATTTTGATGAGTATAGGGGTTACAAGAGTTGATCTACCTCAAGATCGTAATGGCTAAACCCTAGATGTCTAGCATGTATGATTATGATTGCCTCTACGGACTAAACCCTCTAGTTTATATAGATACCGGAGGCGGCTAGGGTTGTAGAAAGTCGGTTTACAGAGAAAGGAATCTTCATATCCACACTCCAATCTTGCCTTCCACGTCAAGGAGAGTCCCATCCGGACACGGGGGAAAGCCTTCCGTTTTGTATCTTCACGGCCCATTAGTCTGGCCCATGTTGCATAGCCCGGACGCCCGAGGACCCCGTAATCCAGGACTCCCTCAGTGCCCGGTAGTGGGTTCGATCTTACGGTGCTTGATCCCAGTGACAGAAAGGGAACCGGCACATATGTATCATTGCCACTAAGGATAAACGACGAGATCCATATCTAACACCATAGATAAACGGATCTTGTCGACATCATATCATCGTTCTTAATGCATTACTCAGTTCTTCCATGAACTTAATACACTAGATGCATGTTGGATAGCGGTCGATGTGTGGAGTAAAAGTAGTGGATGCAGACAGGAGTCGGTCTACTAATCTTGGACGTGATGCCTATGTAATGATCATTGCATGGATATCATCATAATTATTTTAGGTTCTACTAATTGCCCAACAGTAATTTGTTTACCCATCGTTTGCTATTTTTCTCGAGAGAAGCCTCTAGTGAAACCTACGCCCCCCAGGTCTTCTTTCTCATATATTTGCCTTTGCGATCTATTTTCCTTTGCTTGTTGTAGGATCGAAAGTATTTCTAGAGGGGGGTGATTAGACTACTTCACCCAATAAAAATCTAGCCTTTCCCAATTTTAATTCTTGGCAGATTTTAGCAACTTAGCACAAGTCAAGCAATCAACCTACACATGCAATTCTAAGAGTGTAGCAGCGGAACGTAAACAATTGCATATGAAGGTAAAGGGGGGAGTTTGGAGGGAGCAAACGCAAGTGAAGACAATGATGTTTTTTATCTTGGTTCCGCTAGGTGGTGCTATCGTACATCCAAGTTGATGGAGACTTCAACCCACGAAGGGTAATGGGGTCCACGAAGAAGCAACATTGTCTATCCCACCATGGCCATCGCCCACGAAGGACTTGCCTCACTAACAGTAGATCTTCACGAAGTCGGCGATCTCCTTGCCCATTACAAACTCCTTGGTTCAACTCCACAATATTGTTGGAGGTTCCCAAGTGACACCTAACCAATCTAGGAGACACCACTCTCCAAAGGTAATAAACGGTGTGTTGACGATGAACTCCTTGCTCAAATGCTTCGAATGATAGTATCCCCAACACTCAGACAATTCTTCACAGATTTGGATATGGTGGAAGAAGGATTTGAGTGGAAAGCAACTTGGGAAGGCTAGAGAACAAGATTCGTATGGTAGGAATGGAATATCTTGATCTCAACACTTGAGTAGATGGTTCTCTCTCCAAACATGAATGATGGAAGTGTTGGTACGTTCTGATGGCTCTCTCCATGAGTGAAGAGTGGGTGGAGGGGTATATATATCCTCCACACAAAATCTAACCGTTATACGCAATTTATCAAACTCGGTGGGACCGATTCAAAGAACTTGGTCAGACCGATTTAGTTCATAATGTGACCGTTAGGTATTTCGGTGGGACCGATATGATCAACTCGATGGGACCAATTTCATTTGGGTTAGGGCATAACGTAATCTCGGTGGGACCGATGACACAAACTCGGTGAAAGCGATGTTGGTAATAAGCACACAGAGAGTTGGTCACGCAAATTCGGTGGGACCGATTCGCTCATCTCGATGAGACCGAAATGTTACGAAGAGGCAATAGAGAGTTTGCCTTACACACTCGGTGGGACCGATCGCTCATCTCGGTGAGACCGAAATGTTACGAAGGGAAACAGAGAGTTTGCAATCCCATCTCGGAGAGACCGAGATCCCTTTCGGTGAGACCGAAATGATTAGGGTTTCTGGCAGTGGCTATGTTAAATGAACTTGGTGGCGCCGGATAGATGTTTTTGGTGGGGCCAAGTTTGACTTTTGGTTTGGGACATATGTGGATGTGGGAAAGTGGTTGAGGGTTTGGAGCATATCACTAAGCATTTTGAGCAAGCAACCTATTAAGCAACACCTCATCCCCTTTTAATAGTATTGGCTTTCCTATGGACTCAATGTGATCTTGGATCACTAGAATGGAAAAATGCAGAGTCCTGAGCTTTGAGCTTGAGACAATCCTTTTGTCCTTAGAATTTTGAGGGGTCCACAATCCTAATCCATGCCATGCCAAACATTGAACTTTCCTGAAATATTATCTTGATATAGCATTAGTTCAATGAGCTATACGTTGTTAGTAATTACCAAAACCACCTAGGGATAGTTGCACTTTCAATCTCCCCCTTTTTGGTAATTGATGACAACATATATATCAAAGCTTCGACAAATGATAATAAGATTTAAATACATCGTCGCTTTGAGAAGTATGTGATAGACCAGAGCTCCCCCTAAATTTGTGCATTATTTAAAATTTGCGTTTGAATGCAAATGCACAATCGATTAGGATCATGGGTTACTCTTCCATGTCACATACATCTTGGTGGAGCACTCAAAATGATATACACTAAAACATGCACTAATCACCAAGCAAAGTGAATGATCATATGGAAATATAGAGATGGTATCATTCAAGCAAACATTAAGGTAGCATATGATCAAACACATGAGCACACAAGTATCTCACACACGGATAAAGAGTATGAACAAACTGTCACACCCTGATTTTCATATCACATTGCTTAAGCTAATTTCCATGTTAAAAATGTGGATTTGCAAAAACTTTTGAGTGTTTTTGACCTTGCTTGATTTGACTTTTGTCTGCTGGTTGCTAGTGCTCTAAAAATCAAATTAATCCTCTAACTCTTATACTTCATCTCCTTGACCCAAAACCTTTTTCCAATGATCATGCCATGTGTATAGACCAGTATAAAATTTTCTTATCAAAATATTTTGGCCAAATGGTATTTTCTAAAATTAGTTTTCCAAAAACCCCTGAATTGAGGTTTGCACTGCAAGTACCTTATTTAGGGTGTGAAAAATCTTTCAAAAAGTTTATTTGAATCCTATTAGATATAGGACTCCCAGAAACCACAAAAGTATAATTTTAAAAGTTATTTTTATATTTTATTTAAAAGCTTTTTCTTAAGGCCAGAAATGGTCTTTAATAGGGAAAAATTATTTAATCATTTCAAAAATATTTGCCAAAATTCAGGGAGACTCATAGGACATATATTGTCCATATATAAGAGTTTCAGCACATGGTCATGTTCAAAATATTGGGCAAATCCTTCCAAAACCCTTTCTGGATATTTCAAGCTTTTGAAATATTTACAAAGGAAATATTCTCCAAAAATTCCAGGGAAATTCTATCATGTCATATATGACATATTTGATGATCTTGCAAAGCCTCATGCCTTGAAGATCAAGGGAACATCCTCTAATCCCCTCAAAACCATTCTGTCCATATTTGAAGTTTGAGCAACTCTACATTGCCAAACTTGTCCAAATGCTCTCAAATTTGGTGCACATGCTAGAATGGCCTAATAAGGCATCTAGACCAAATGGCACAAGATTTGGAATAGAGCAACTTGATCAGATCACCCCAAAACCCTTTCTGTTCAAATACAAATTTGAACAACTTTACATTGTCAACTTTTTATCTGGAGCCTCAAACTTTGTGGGCATGATCATAACCCCAAATGATGATGCTACACCAAGTGGTGAATCAAGGGGAGATAAATAGCTCAACTCAAACAAGGTGAAACCATTTCTGTTGATTTCTAGGGTTCACCAAAGTTACATTGGCCACTTTGCCCAAATGAGCTCAAATTTGGTGTAGGGGCCTAATTATATGTGACATTTGATCATGTTAAGTCCCATGTCAAGTGGAGGTCATTTGCTTGACCAAACACTAATCAAACACCTTCTGGCTTTTTATTTAAACCTTCATCTTGATCACTTTTACTTTTCTCCATGGCCTCAACTTTTTACCACATGTTCATTCAGTTACTGGCTACCCCTAGTAACTTCCCCAGCACCCCAGCTCCATGATTGAGGGGGTAAAACCCCAATTCTCTCTCCTGGACAGCAGTAAACTCCCTCTCCTTCACCTCTCTCCTCATTCCAATGACCTCCAAGAGCATCCAAGGCCACAGGCCATTTCTTTACTCCACTTCTGACCTTCTAGTCAACCTTTGGCTTGTTGGACACGACCAGAGCGGCGAGGTCACGACCATGTCAGCCAAAAGCATGCTTTGGAGCGCGCTACAGTGCGCTCGCGCACTGTAGCCGCCTCCAATCGGCTGCTTCCGACAGCCTTGGGCCTCCCCCTCGTGTCCCCCGAGGCGGCCTCGACGTCCGCAACACGCTGGGCGGTCGGCCCCCTCCTCTCTCCCCCTCTCTCACCTCTGCTCGCACGCGCGCCATGGCCGCCCGAGCGCTCCAGTGAGCAAGCTCGCACGCGCGATGCTCTGGCACCTCCCTGCTCCTCCACTCTCTTCCTCTAAGCGTGGACCAGCCCCACGAATGCGCTGGACACGCCCACTGCTGCCCCCATGGCCTGCAACGACAGCAACTGCCTCGCCGGCGCACGGCGCCTCGGTGGACCGGCGCCCACCTATAAATAGGGCACCCCCGAACCCCCTTGCACCTCCTTTGGCCTTTCCCTTCTCTCCTACGCCTCCCAAGCCGTCCCACTCCTCCTCCTGTGCCCTCTAGCCTCCTCCCTGGCCGGAGCAGAGCCGCCGGCCGCCGCTCAAATTCGGGCAACCCCGAGCCCCTCTCTTCCTCCTAGCCACTCCAGTGCCACCGCTCAACCTCCAGGGAGCTCCCCGCCTTCGCCAAACCTCCCCAAGATGCCCTATGCTCGAAGATCAAGATGACCGGAGCCCTCCTCCGCCGCGGTTGGACGCCTGCTCGCCCTGGTCCTCCCCGGCAGGCGTGCTACCCACGGTTGGATGCGCCTCTCCGCGCTGGTCACTCCGATGGCCGGAGCGTCGCCGGAGACGGCCCGAGCCGACGGGGCCGCGCCGGCGAGCGCTCGGCCGCACCTCCCCTGTTCCCCGTCGAACCGCGCGGGAGGAAGAAGAACCTGCCGCTGGGGGCCCGCGCGTCAGCGACCTGGAGGCTGGGCCCCTCCGTTTAAGTGGAGGCAGGTCTGGCCTCGGCCGCCTTCCCCGCACGGAAACGCCCTCCCTGGCGGGCGCCTTCGACGTGGCCGGGTCCCTGCGCGTTGCTGAGCAGATGGGCTGGCCCAGTGCACAGAAGCACTAAGCTTCGCCCTGTGCACAGTGAAGGGTATACCCCCCCCCCCCTTATTCCTTTTCTTTCCTTTTTCTGTAATCTTCAAAAATCCATGAATAATTCATTTGAACTCCAAATGGCATGATTCAAATTTCTGGTAGTCTCTAAATTCATGCTCTACCACATGGTACAACATGCACAGTATTCCAGAGACTTTTCCTACACAAATATTTATCAGATGCTCTTTTTCCACTTCCTGTGATTAACTTTAGAAACTCACAGAGAGCTCATTTTTGATCCAAATGCAGTGATTCAAATTCCTAGATGCTTGTCATGTCCAAACTTAGTTTTGGAACATTTTTAATAATAGTTTCTGTACCCCACCAAATATTGAGCCATTTTTTTCATATTTATCAGCTTTGCAAAATCCTAGGAAATTCATTTCAAATCCAAATCCAGTGAAACCAACTCCCAAATGCTTCTAAAATCATGACTTCATGGTGGGTACCTTTGCTCATCATTCAAGGAAATATTTCTGTATACTTCTTCCAAATCCATAAACCCTTTGGTTCCATCACATTGAAATGTCCAAACTACCTATTGATCCAACACCTATGAAACCACCTTGGTTATTTTTCATATGACCAGAGGTATCCTAGAAAAGTCCAACTCCTATTTTTGGAGCACTTTTATTTTTGCTTTGATTGTGTTGCTTATTATGATTGTTTCCATCGTTAGTTGACGTAATAAACGGAGCATTCGGAGATGGACCAGAAGATTTGAAGACTCAGAAGAATAAGGCAAGCAGCCCTTTCACCATGTTCAAGAAACTTTTTTATGCATGTCTCATAGCACCTTATTATTCAATGCATCGGAATCATGTTGAGGTGGAAACCACTTTGGTTGCTACCCCTGTTACTTTACTATTGAACCTTGCATCAAACATGACCCTACCTTCCTATGAGGGTTATGTGGGTGGGAATTGATAGATGTATGCTATAGTAGTTGGCTACGCAAAAATTGGTCGGGGTTATGCATTGAGTGAAACAAGTGTGGTCTGACATACTTGCAAATGACCCAGTGGGTGCCACTGATGCCCCTGGGAGTTGATGAGGAGCTAGGGCACTACTTGGTGAAGAAGCAGTGTGCCGAGGTGTCGGGGGAAACTGTCCACCACGAACACCTATGGGACCGGAGCCCCTTGTACGTTGCGGTAAGGGAGCGGAGGGAGCACAAAGAGCAGATCGAGGGGAGCACGCGGGCAGTTTACCCAGGTTCGGGCCGCGATGGACGCGTAAAACCCTACTCCTGCTTGGTTTGTATTGAGTGTGGAAGCTCGGGAGCTTGAAGAACTAGCTACACCGAGCAAGAGAGCTATCAAGGTTCCGACCCCTTTCTACGTTGTGCATGGGCCTCCTTTTATAGCTCAAGGGGTCACCGACAGGTGTCAACGTAGAAGAAGGGGTAAAAATGTAACTTTGGTGGTAGTTGTAACAGTGCAGGAATAGTGCGTGAACAGTGGATGAACAGTGGTCATCACCTACTTTGACAGTGGGGGACAAGAGCATTAAATGCCCGTCGCCGTCGACCCCAAAAGCGCCCGCCCTTGCGTCTCCGTTCGCCACGGCGGTAGCTTCGTCACCGTGGAGTGCCACCGTGTCCCCCAGGCTGCACAGCCATCCGCCACGCATCCCTGGAATGGCCCCAGGGCGACGCGTGGGTCGATGAGCTGTAGCGCGGGCACACAGCGTGAGTCTCCCCCGGCAAGCGCCTTGCCGGGGTCTTGATCTTGTCGAGCCGGGAAGCTTGTCGCTCCCCGGGTCTTGCCGGGGCGCAGGGTGCGCCGAGGCGTGTCTTCTGGGATGTAGTCCTCTAGTCTTCCTGGCAAGCTCCTCTTGCCAGGGCCTTGTGTTAATGTTATAGCCTTGAGCCTGGGACGGCCTTCCCGGCAAGCTCCACTTGCCGGGGTCTTGATCTTCTGACTTGTATACTTTGTTTTTGAATGGCTTAATAAGGATCCAGAGAGGTTTCCGGCAAGCACGTGGTAGACCCTGCCGCGGGAAGCTGCTACTGCCCGTGCACAAGTTGGGGTACTAAGGTACCCCTATCTTAGTACACCGACAGGAGCCCCCGGGCCTGGGCCACACACGGTGCCGAGCGCTGTTGGGCCAGGCCCATAACAGTGCACGGGCACGCGCGGCCCACGGCGAGCCGTAATTCCCCCTCCGCATCCGCCGCGTCCCTCCCTAACGGCACGCGTCGATTGCGGCGTCGTGGGAGAGATCGTGGCCACGTTCTTTAATGGGAAATGCGGAGCGTCCCCCACTTCCCCCTTAAAAGCAGAGGAAGCAGGGGCCGTTACCTTACTTCGTCTTCATTGCTTCTTCCACCTCCAGAAATCCCCCTCTGCGCTCCGCCTCCTCATCTCCTCCGCCCACTTCCGCATCCGCGGCGCCCTCGAGCTTCCCGCCCCTTCCTCCGCCGCCTCCGCCATGGCTCCGAAGGCCGAGAAGGCGAAAGCGGAGAAGACCAAGAGGGAGAAATCCGAGCAGGCGGCGAAGCTTGTCGCCCTGCGGAAGAGGAACGTCGTCTTCGCGCCGAGGCTCAGCGCGCGGGAGCTCTGGAACAAGTACTACCTCTTTTGGGCCAAGAAGACCAAGGCGCATCCTCGCACCCGAGTCTACCCAGCCGCCGCCCGAGATCTATACCCCGGCGGGTATTTCTTCTTTGCTGTCTTCTTGCACTGTGGCTTGTGCCCTCCGTTCTCGGAGTTTTTCTGTGATATCATGAATACATACAACCGCCAAAGATGTCGGGGGAAACTGTCCACCACGAACACCTATGGGACCGGAGCCCCTTGTACGTTGCGGTAAGGGAGCGGAGGGAGCACAAAGAGCAGATCGAGGGGAGCACGCGGGCAGTTTACCCAGGTTCGGGCCGCGATGGAAGCGTAAAACCCTACTCCTGCTTGGTTTGTATTGAGTGTGGAAGCTCGGGAGCTTGAAGAACTAGCTACACCGAGCAAGAGAGCTATCAAGGTTCCGACCCCTTTCTACGTTGTGCATGGGCCTCCTTTTATAGCTCAAGGGGTCACCGACAGGTGTCAACGTAGAAGAAGGGGTAAAAATGTAACTTTGGTGGTAGTTGTAACAGTGTGGGAATAGTGCGTGAACAGTGGATGAACAGTGGTCATCACCTACTTTGATAGTGGGGGACAAGAGCATTAAATGCCCGTCGCCGTCGACCCCAAAAGCGCCCGCCCTTGCGTCTCCGTTCGCCACGGCGGTAGCTTCATCACCGTGGAGTGCCACCGTGTCCCCCAGGCTGCACAGCCATCCTCCACGCGTCCCTGGAATGGCCCAGGGCGACGCGTGGGTCGATGAGCTGGAGCGCGGGCACACAGCGTGAGTCTCCCCCGGCAAGCGCCTTGCCGGGGTCTTGATCTTATCGGGCCGGGAAGCTTGTCGCTCCCCGGGTCTTGCCGGGGCGCAGGGTGCGCCGAGGCGTGTCTTCTGGGATGTAGTCCTCTAGTCTTCCTGGCAAGCTCCTCTTGCCAGGGCCTTGTGTTAATGTTATAGCCTTGAGCCTGGGACGGCCTTCCCGGCAAGCTCCACTTGCCGGGGTCTTGATCTTCTGACTTGTATACTTTGTTTTTGAATGGCTTAATAAGGATCCAGAGAGGTTTCCGGCAAGCACGTGGTAGACCCTGCCGCGGGAAGCTGCTACTGCCCGTGCACAAGTTGGGGTACTAAGGTACCCCTATCTTAGTACACCGACAGGAGCCCCCGGGCCTGGGCCACACACGGTGCCGAGCGCTGTTGGGCCAGGCCCATAACAGTGCACGGGCACGCGCGGCCCACGGCGAGCCGTAATTCCCCCTCCG
>LR738713.1:88356799-88373549 GCA_902687465.1 Secale cereale | reverse complement strand
CGAGTACCCCGCCAAGGACGAGCAGCCCGACGAGGGTGGCTACCCCGCCAAGGGTGGGCTCCCCGGCGAGGGAGCCAGTTGTCGATGAAGTCCGCGAAGGTAAGTCTTGTAATTTTGTCTTCTTGGACTTGTCTTTTTTTGATATTTGCTTGATCTTTTTCTTGTCTTCTTCTTCTGTTAGATCCTCCTCCCCCGGAGCGGATGGAGACGGAGGTCACCGTCGAGGAGGAGGGCGCGCAAGGCGACGCCGGCAATGCCACTGTCGTCGAGGACATGGCAGGAGCCGACGAGCCTGCCGCTGAGGAGACTGTCCCGACCGCAGACGCCGCGGCCGGGGAGGGGGACGGCGGCCACACTACCGGCCCGGAGGCGGCAGGAGCGTCGAGCGCTGCGCCGGCCGCCGACCCCTCCGCCGGCAAGGAGCAGCCGGGCTTCTATCTTGAGGCCCCCAACGACGTCTTCATACAAGTGCCGTGGGGGTCTTCGTCGCGAGCCCCCGAGGAGGGAGAGGCCTTTGATGGAGAGGTCCTCGCCTCCGCGGGGTTGAAGATCGTCGAAGCGCCTGGCGGGAGCGACGAGCCCGAGGAGGAGAAACTGCTTCACCGGCTCCTGACCCTTTACCGGGCCAGGCTGGCGAAACTAGAGTCTCGGGAAGTCCTCACCGCCAAGGCTGCAGCAGAGTTGGAGAAGCGCGCTGCTGAACTCCGCGCCGCCAACTAGGCGGCCCTCCGTGACTTGGCGAAGGAGCGCGAGAGGCTTGCCGGAGAGCAGCAGGAGTTTCTTCTGGAGAAGGCTGAGGCCGAGGAGCAGCAGTGGCTGGTCGGTGAAGAGCTGTCCCGGCGAGAAGGAGAGCTCACCCAGCGGAAGGTCGACCTCGACGCCCACGAGGAAGACCTTACCGCCCGGGAGCAGGCCCTTGGCGGAGAACTGAAGGAAGCGAAGGCCGCCGCAGCCACCGCGGAGACCGCCAAGAAGGACCTCGAAGCTAAGGTGGTGCAGCTGGAGGAGTACCTGAAGGCGAGCACGGAAAGGGTCACCGCGCTCAACATAGAGCGCGAGAAGGACGCCCATACCAACTCGGAACTCCAGGTACGCCTCTCCAAGCAGGGCGACGAGCTCAAGGCCGCCAAGGACTCAATTGCTGATCTGGAGCTGAAAGTCTCTACGCTGAAAGATTCACTCGACGCCGTCCGGGACCGCGAAACCAAGCTGAAGGACGAGCTCCGCAAGGAGCGAGGCTTGGTGGAGAGCGCCGCCACTTCAGCTAACAACTTCCGTCGGACCGTCGAAATATGGACTGAAGATCTGGTGGCTTCTGCTGGCAATATCGACAAGGAGCTGATGGCGCTGAGGGTGGAACACCTCATATACTCTCCGGATCCAAATCTCCCACACAGCGCCAAGCTCAGTCTTTTCTTCAGGGGGATCGCGCCGGCGCTCGCACGTCTGCAGCAGAAGCTCCCCGCGCAGCTAGCCGAGGAGTCGCGCCAGCTCTGCGCGGGTACCTTGGAGCGTGTCTTGACCAAGATTGTTTACCGCAATCCTGGTATTAATCTCGTCAACGTCCTCCGCAGCTTGCCGGCCGACGCAGATCAGGAGGCACTGAAGGCGCAGGTCGCCCACATCATCGCCAAGGTGAACAAGATCTCCAGGCGTGAAGGCGACCGCGTAGACTAGGCCTCTTCCTTTTTATTTCCCTTGCTGCTGCAAGGTGTGCCATGGACATGAATCTATTAGTGGTTGCGACAAGTTATCCCTTGTAATATATTATCTTATTTTGGTCAATCAATGCTGTGTTATCTCCCTTGCTTTGGTCCTTTACTTTGTATGCTTTTAACCCTACGCTTCTAGGGGACTTGCCGGCAAGGGGCCTTTGCCGCGAGCGCTGAGTGCTGGACTCTGAGCAGCCTGCTGGCCAAGGTCTTACCGGCAAGTAACCTTGCCGCAGCTAGTCGCAACGCACTTAGCTTGCTGAGCGAACTCGAAAACGAAGCAAGGGCGCGACACTTGTCGCAACTCACTTAAGTCGTTGAGCGTACTCGAAAACAAGATAAAGGTGCGGCTAGCCACGGGCAGGTTCCTCCGCGCACAGGTTTTCCCTACAAAGTGTGGTTGTTCAAGGAAGATAACTAAAATTTTAAAAATTTGAACTGCTCAAATTCTGGTAACTTAGCTTTCATATATTGCTTGTTTCCCCGACAAGGCTTCTCTTTCTTGAACAACACTTGGTTCATCCTCCATCTCCTTCCCCCCCGGCAAACTTATGTGCGAGGAACATTCCTTCTGCTTAAGAGGGAAAGAAAAAAAAGAGGAGGGAAAACAAGTATAGGGCCTTTCGGCGTGCTAATGCTTACCGGGTACGTGTGTTGCACATGATGCCAAATAATGCATGCAAATAGCGAAGAAAAGCATGGAAAAGGCAAATAGTGCAAAACACAAAAGCTTTACTGATGCACGGGATCTGCGCCCGGCTTTGTACAAAGGATTACATGCGACAGCGGCAAGACTTGTACAAATGGTGGTTGCCGGAGCGGATCACGGCAACCGCGCCTTATGGGTAAAACTTGCAAAGATGATCTATGTTCCAGGAGTTGCTCACCGGTAAGCCTTCTTCGGTCTCAAGGCGGACAGCGCCGGGCCTTGTTACTTGTCTCACCCGATACGGGCCTTCCCACTTCGGCGTCAACTTGTTGGAATTCTTGGCGGACTGAACACGCCGAAGAACAAGGTCGCCTTCCTCGAGACTCCTGGCCTTAACCTTGCGGCTATGATAGCGGCGCAAGGCTTGCTGGTATCGAGCAGCTCGTACAGCAGCCTGGAGACGTTCCTCCTCGAGGAGCAATGCATCATCTTGTCGCAGTTGCTCTTGCTCAAGCTCATCATAAGCGAGCACTCGAGGAGATCCGTATACGAGTTCCGTGGGGAGAACTGCCTCTGCTCCGTAGACTAGAGCAAAGGGTGTCTGTCCGGTGGCTCGACTTGGTGTCGTTCTGATTGACCAAAGAGCCGCCGGCAACTCCTCTATCCAGTTTCTTCCGCACCTGTGCAGCCTGTCGAAGGTTCTTGTCTTGAGTCCGCGCAACACTTCAGCATTGGCCCTCTCCGCTTGACCATTGCTCCTCGGGTGAGCAACAGAAGCGAAACAGACCTTGGCGCCAAGCTCTTGGACGTATTGCATGAAGGTGCGACTAGTAAATTGTGTACCGTTGTCGGTGATGATCCTGTTAGGGATCCCGAAAGGGCAAACAATCAACCTGAAGAACCTGACCGCTGACTGTGCTGTAACCTTCCTCACCGGTTCCACTTCTGGCCACTTTGTGAACTTGTCGATTGCAACGTACAAGTACTCAAAGCCCCCGACAGCACGGGGGAAAGGGCCGAGGATATCGAGCCCCCAGACCGAGAAGGGCCAGGACAAAGGGATCGTCTGGAGAGCTTGAGCTGGCTGATGAATTTGCTTGGCATGGAACTGGCACGCTTCACACTTGGTTACTTGTGCAGTTGCATCTTGGAGGGCTTCTGGCCAGAAGAACCCTTGCCGGAACGCCTTCCCGGCAAGTGCCCTTGCGCCAATGTGGTGTCCACATATGCCTCCATGTATCTCTGCCAACAGCTTCTGTCCATCTTCTCTGGAAATGCACTTCAACCTGACACCATTGAGTCTTCTTCTGTACAATTCGTTGTCAATGAACTGGTACATACTTGACTGCCTGGTTATCTTCTCTATCTCTTCTGGGTCGTCGGGAAGTTCTCCAGTTTGCAGAAAACGGACGATCTGCTGCGCCCATGCCGGAGCCCGAGGCTCCACGGCAAGGACTAAAGGCATGAGGGCCGCTGCGGGAACCCCAGCTTCTACGGCAAGAACCTCTGGTCCTGCCGGAGCTGGTGGTCCCCCGGCAAGCTCGCCGGAGCAAGACTTGTCGGGAACACTTGCTTCAACTGCACAGACCCTTGGATCTGCAGGAGCAAGCTGTTCCTCAGCGTTCTGATCGTTGATCTTGGGGACCTTGGCGGCGGCCTCGGGGAGATCCGCCGGCAAGTAGTCGCCGGAGACCAACTTTCTCTTCTTGTGTTGCCCAATTGATGGTGTAACGGATGGCTGAGTTAACTTGAGCAAGAAGGTCCCTGGTTCCACAGGTAACTTCATCGCAGCACACTTTGAAAGGCCATCTGCAATATCATTCTGAGCTCTCGGGACGTGTTCCATTTGCAGACCTTCAAAGTGTTCTTCAAGCTTCCTCACTTCATCTGCATAAGCTTCCATCAAAGGGCTCTGGTAACTCTTGTTGACTTGTCGGACCACCAACTGAGAATCTCCCCGCACAATCAGCTTCTTGATCCCAAGTTCGGCCGTGATCCTGAGGCCGGCGAGCAAGCCTTCATACTCAGCAGTATTGTTTGTCGCTTGCTCCCTGGGAAAGTGCATCTGGATAACATACTTGAGGTGCTCTCCGGTGGGCGCGATGAGTACCACGCCGGCACCGGCGCCTTGCAGCGAGAAGGCACCATCAAAGTACATTATCCATTCATTTGTCGCTTCTTGCACGGGAGCGCTTGTTTCTGGGACTTCTTCATCGGGCGTTGGGGTCCATTCAGCTATGAACTCTGCCAAAGCTCGACTCTGTATGGTTGAAGTACTCTCAAACTTGAGACCAAAACTTGACAGCTCCAGTGCCCACTCGACGATCCTGCCTGTTGCTTCTGGATTGTGCAATATCCTCTTCAACGGAAAGCGAGTGACCACTGTTATCTCATGTGCTTGGAAGTAATGGCGCAGCTTTCTTGAGGCCATGAGGAGGCCGAAAAGCAACTTCTGCACCGCAGAGTATCTTGATCGAGCCCCCTGCAAGAGGGAACTCACAAAATACACTGGGCGCTGCACCATCTTCTTCCGCACTTCTCCTTGTTCTTGCGCAGAGTTGTCCTTGTCGGGGCCAAGCTTGTCGGAGCAGCCCCCTGCTTGTCGCTGGGTTCGCTTGCCGGTGGTGTAGACTCTTCCTCTGCCTCCCTCTCTGCTACCAACGCAGCACTAACCACTTGATTGGTTGCTGCTAGATATAGCAGCAACTTCTCTTGCGGCCTAGGTGCGACAAGTATTGGGGTGGAGGATAGGTACCCTTTCAAGTCTTGCAGCGCTGCCTCCGCTTCCGGTGTCCATTTCATGGGACCCGCCTTATTCAAGATTTTGAAGAAAGGAAGGGCGCGTTCCGCAGACTTTGAAATGAACCTACTGAGGGCAGCTACACAACCTGTAAGCCTCCTTACGTCCTTGACGCGCTTCGGGGCTTCGATCTGCTCGATGGCTTTAATCTTGTCGGGGTTGGCTTCAATCCCCCTCTGAGACACAAAGAACCTGAGAAGCTTGCCGGAGGGGACTCCAAAGACGCACTTCTCGGGGTTCAACTTAAGCTGGATCTTGCGCAGATTCTCAAATGTCTCTTCCAAATCTTGGATCAGTGTATCCTTGCTCTTGCTCTTAACCACGATATCATCCATGTAAGCCTCTACATTTCTGTGGATCTGTGGCTCAAAAGCAGTGTATACCACCCTTGCAAATGTTGATCCTGCATTCTTCAATCCAAAGGGCATGCGTATGAAGCAATATGTGCCGCATGGAGTGATAAATGCAGTCTTCTCTTCATCTTCTTTGGCCATGAAAATCTGGTGGTAGCCTGAATATGCATCAAGGAAAGAGAGCAGCTCACATCCGGCAGTGGAGTCAACAATCTGGTCAATGCGCGGCAAGGGAAACGGATCCTTGGGACATGCTTTATTCACATCGGTGAAGTCTATACACAGTCTCCACTTCCCGTTGGCTTTACGCACGACAACTGGATTTGCTAACCACGTCGGATGGATCACGCCTCTAACCAGGCCTGCTGCTTCTAGCTTCTTGATTTCTTCGGCAATGAATTCTTGGCGCTCCACGGCTTGCTTTCTGACCTTCTGCTTGACGGGCCGCGCATGAGGACACACAGCAAGCTTGTGCTCAATTACCTTCCTGGGAACACCGGGGATGTCAGATGGTTGCCAGGCAAACACATCGACATTCGCCCGCAGGAAGGCAACGAGCGCGCTTTCCTATTTGCTATCAAGCGTAGCACTGATGGTGAAAGTACCACCAGTGGCGTCCTCCTTGGCGGACACCTTCTTGGTTGCCGGTGGAGCGGCCATCCCCTTCCTGCACTTGCCGGTGGAGCTCGATGGAACGTCCTCGACGGCAGCGCAGCACTCCGAAGAGGTGCGGTTGCCAGAGTGGGTCCCAGAGCACTTGCCGGACTTGGTCTTGGTCTTCTTCCCCCCGGGAGCTTCAGCGGCAAGTGTGCTGCTTTCCGCCGCGGCTGCTGCATCCCGGTAGATCTTGTCGGCGCAGATAAGCGCGTCCTTCTTGTCGCCATGGACAGAGATGACGCTTATCGGCCCCGGCATCTTGAGTACATTGTAGGCGTAGTGGGAAGCTGCCATGAACTTGGCGAGGACAGGACGTCCAAGTATCCCATTGTATGGCAATGGGATATCGGCAACATCGAAGGTTATCCTCTCCGTCCTGAAATTCAGCTCCCCGCCAAAGGTCACTGGCAGAGTTATCTTCCCCTTGGGCTTGCTCCTTCCCGGGTTTATTCCTTGGAACGAACCGGTCTCTTCGAGCTCGCCATCTGGGATCTGGAGTTTCTTGATCACAGCCGAGGAGATCAAGTTTAGGCCGGCCCCGCCGTCAACCAACATTTTGGTGACCTTGAGGTTGCGGATGGTTGGTGAGACCAACATCGGCAAGCACCCGACCGCAGTGGTGCGGTCAGGGTGATCCTCAAGATCAAAAATGATGGGCGTGCTTGACCATTTGAGGAGCCTGCGCGACTCCACGGGCGGCTCAGCTGCATTTACTTCCCGCACCCACTGCTTGAGTTGGCGGTGGGAAGTATGCAGAGAGGCACCCCCGTCGACACACAGGACTTCCGTGGCCTTCTGGAACTCCTGCTCGCTGTTATCTTCTTCCTCCATGTCGTCGTCGTCATCTTCTTCATCCTTGTCGCGGCCCCGGGGAGGTCGATCACCTTGTCGCTGGTTGGCCTTGCCACGGCGTCCTCCCCGGCCATTGAATGGCCGCTTCTTGCTTGGCTCTCCTCCGCCACCTTGGGCCTTCTCCTTGTCGCGACGCTCGTACTCGGCTTTCTTCTGCTCGACGAGGTACTCGACGCGTTTGCAGTTGGAGAGGTCGTGGCCCTTGGTGCGGTGGATCTTGCAGTATTGCTTGTCGGAGCCGTCCTGCTTGTCGGCTGCCGCCACAGGGGCAGGCTCCTTGCCGGAGCCGCCAGCCTGTGCTTGCTTGGCGGGAGCCTCCTTGCCGGACTTCTCGACGGCAAGCACTTCCTTGTTCTTCTTTCTTCTATTGTTCCGCCGCCGGCTCTTCTTTGCCGGGGCGGCATCCTCACTGTCGCTTCCCCCTGCGCTAGTGTCCTCTCCGGGGAGTCTCCTCCCTTCTTCGGCGCGCGCGCACTTATCAGCTAGAGCATAGAGCTCGCTGACACCCCGTATCTTTGTCATAGCCATCTCCTCACGCATGCGGCGGTTACGCACGTTCTGGTGGAACGCGCTAATAACCGCAGCAGGGTGGACGTCGGGGATGTTGTGCTGCACGCGGCTGAATCGTTGGATGTACTTGCGCAGGGGTTCTCCTTCCTTCTGGGCCAAAATGTGGAGATCACTCTCCTGGCCATGGGGTTTGTGGCCGCCCGTGAAGGCGCCAACAAACTGGTGGCAAAGATCTGCCCAAGAAGAAATGGAGCCTTCCGGCAAGTGCATAAGCCAAGAACGAACATTTGGCTTAAGCACCAGCGGGAAGTAGTTCACCAGTATCTTCTCGTCGCGCCCCCCGGCAGCCTGCACCGCGATGGTGTAGATGGTGAGAAACTCCGAGGGGTGCGTCTTGCCGTCGTACTTCTCCGGTACATCGGGCTTGAAGTTCTTCATGCTCGGCCACTGGACGCGCCGCAGCTCGCGGGTGAACGTAGGGCAACCTGCCACGTACGGCAAGTCGCCTGGTTCACCGGGCGCGTGCGTATCGACAGCGGTCCCAGCTCGCTGATCTGATTGTCGCCGGGCTTCTCGGTGGCGCTCGATCGTCGTTCGAGCGTCTTCTTGTCGCCGATCATCAAGGACCTGGCGCTGGTCCCGACGAGCCCGCGGATCTGAGGACGCCGTAGAATCGTCGTCGACGTTGATCCGGCGGGGCGGCGTCTTCTGCTTCCGCGGCGGGGAGTGCACGGTGGTTGCACCCCCGGCGGTCTTGTCGCCGTCGGCCTTCGTCTTCTCGACTTGCCGTGGCCGCGATGTCGCCGACTGCTGCGGCGTGTCGTTGTTGGCGAAGGCGATGAGGCTTTGGATTGTTGCCCTCCAGTCTTCGGCCTTGTCTGCCGCTGGAGGGAAATCGAGGAGCAGTTGCGCTCTTGCGAGCGCTTCTGCTGGAGAGGAGGGGAGCGGGGGCGAGCGGTGCGAGGAGCGGGATATGCTCGGACTCCTAACAGGGTTAGAAGGAGCTGTTTCCCGCCCCGGCGACCGCACTTTGCTCGTGCCAGGACGGTGGTCTGGAGCATCCCGCGAACCTCCAGTCTGTCCTTGCCCCAGCAAGCGGATGGTACCTCCTGTACCACGGCGCTGCTGGGTTGTCGTCTGCTGCGATGGACGAGGCGCATCTACGGATACCGAGGATCGGTCGTCCTTCTTGTCCTTGGATTTGGTAGTGCCGCGAGTTTCCTCGCCGGCGACCACCCTTCCGCCGACGTCTCCTCCACCCACCGTTGGTTCTGGTGGCGGTGGATGAGACGCAGACGGGCCCGCGACCTCCGAAGCCTTCTTCTTCGGGGCCATGCTGTTGCTGATGAAGTTGATGAAGCTGAGGAGGTTGATGAAGAATGCGCCCGCGTGAACGCCGGATCAGGTTCGCACAACCTCGACGCCCCCTACCTGGCGCGCCAAAGATGTCGGGGGAAACTGTCCACCACGAACACCTATGGGACCGGAGCCCCTTGTACGTTGCGGTAAGGGAGCGGAGGGAGCACAAAAAACAGATCGAGGGGAGCACGCGGGCAGTTTACCCAGGTTCGGGCCGCGATGGACGCGTAAAACCCTACTCCTGCTTGGTTTGTATTGAGTGTGGAAGCTCGGGAGCTTGAAGAACTAGCTACACCGAGCAAGAGAGCTATCAAGGTTCCGACCCCTTTCTACGTTGTGCATGGGCCTCCTTTTATAGCTCAAGGGGTCACCGACAGGTGTCAACGTAGAAGAAGGGGTAAAAATGTAACTTTGGTGGTAGTTGTAACAGTGCGGGAATAGTGCGTGAACAGTGGATGAACAGTGGTCATCACCTACTTTGACAGTGGGGGACAAGAGCATTAAATGCCCGTCGCCGTCGACCCCAAAAGCGCCCGCCCTTGCGTCTCCGTTCGCCACGGCGGTAGCTTCGTCACCGTGGAGTGCCACCGTGTCCCCCAGGCTACACAGCCATCCGCCACGCGTCCCTGGAATGGCCCCAGGGCGACGCGTGGGTCGATGAGCTGGAGCGCGGGCACACAGCGTGAGTCTCCCCCGGCAAGCGCCTTGCCGAGGTCTTGATCTTGTCGGGCCGGGAAGCTTGTCGCTCCCCGGGTCTTGCCGGGGCGCAGGGTGCGCCGAGGCGTGTCTTCTGGGATGTAGTCCTCTAGTCTTCCTGGCAAGCTCCTCTTGCCAGGGCCTTGTGTTAATGTTATAGCCTTGAGCCTGGGACGGCCTTCCCGGCAAGCTCCACTTGCCGGGGTCTTGATCTTCTGACTTGTATACTTTGTTTTTTAATGGCTTAATAAGGATCCAGAGAGGTTTCCGGCAAGCACGTGGTAGACCCTGCCGCGGGAAGCTGCTACTGCCCGTGCACAAGTTGGGGTACTAAGGTACCCCTATCTTAGTACACCGACACGAGGCTTGACGGAAGTGTTGTTTACAGAGATGGATTAGATTTATGTGTGACTACCGTCCCAACCAAACATGTGCAACCACACAACCCCTTATGGGACGGGGCTTTATTGATTACTTAGGTCGATACTTGCATCGTGCCCGCATTACTAGTGACGGGAAGACTTGAGGTCTTTCCAGGGACGGGGTCGTGCTTGGAAAGACGACCATGACTGTTTTTACAGGGCACCGGACACACCGTTGGTCCCTTCGGGTACGCGTGACATTGAAATTAGGGCAAGTCCCGTGATCTGTTGTTTGTACCCGAGGGCCGTGTATCAACGAGTGGACTCTATGTTTGTGTCGTCTAAGGAAAGGTAATGACCGGGTGCTTACCCCGGGTACTTGAGGTACCGCGGGTCGTGGATGACACGGAAGCTCCCCGGATCTTGTGGGTAAAGTGTACAACCTCTGCAGAGTGTAAAACTATTCGAGTAGCCGTGTCCACGGTCATGGACAGTTGGGTGGTGCTACTTAGAATATGTCCATAAGTTTCTGGGAAACAACACGATTCTGAGATATTGTTGATGTGATTGTGAGAAAGTCTCAATGAGCTTGAACATGAGTTGATTACAACTCTTTCTTGATATTAACGTCTGTGACCTCATGATACTTGTTACAGACACATGCATATCCATGTTATAGGTTGATCATACTTGCATACGAAAAACTAGCTTTCCGCAAAACTACCAATTTAGCAGTAGAGCCTTGCATAAATTATTATGTTATCACACTTGGGTTGCTTGCAAGTACATTCAATGTACTCATTGGCTTGCCACTGGTTATTTTATTGGCCAGGCATGAGAGAACAGGTTATGATGAAGATTTCTTGGCGACGAGCATGCGAGCTAGGACGCTTCCCAGTCAGAATGCCTGTAGGGTTAAGGCAGATGGCATGGGTCCATGTTGTCTTTGAAGATTTTCCGCTGCGATGTTATATTCAAGACTTTACCATTATGGTCCTATTTGTTTAACATGGTATGTAAGGATGTAAGACTCTTGTTATTCAGCTTCTGTGTGTTCAGTGAGCATTGATCTCTGGGATCACTGTACACGTGCATTCGGTGATCTCGGCTCATAAGTCGGGGTCCCCACAGAGCTGGTATCAGAGCCATCCTGACTGTAGGAAGCCTTAGTTAGCATAGTCGTTAGTTAGGGTAAAACTATTTTTCAAAACTATTAGTAGATTTCAAAACTATCTATACTCCTCTTCCCCTCTCAGTTTTTCGAAAACTAGGCTATACTTGATCTCTTCCCCTTCAAAACCTTGGTCGCTAAAACCCCTATGCCCCTGACCACTGGATTTTCTGTAATCCTCGTGGAGTGCACCTTGCCAAACACTCACCCACCACTTTTGCACGCAAGATTGGTGACACCACGATAAGACGATGTCCACGGAAAATCCATCCTCGATGAGTGAGGACATGAAGACCCAGAAGATGGTGCAACCCTAGCCTACGATGACCATGGCATGAGTTGTGCAAAATCATGATATACATCGCTAATAGAGTAATCATGTCACTACCGTTGTTGTATCGGCAACCACCGGTGGATGAGAACCTCGCCATTTGGTCCGCCTCACTATAGTGAGCAGGAAAACGGTTCTCTTCGTCCCCCGCTCTTGGTGTCGATGTTTTCATCAACAAAACCGACATGTTGGGCCTCTATTATGCCTTGTTAATTGTCATTGCATATGGATTGCCTACCTGGTACCCTCGACGCCCCAGAAGGCACAAGGGATCGTCATGGTTAAAGGGACAAGAGAAGACAAGTCAACGCCAGCTACAAGGAGGCACCTTCACCACCTCACCTCATCAGGCGAGAAGTTGTTGAAGATTCTTCAGGCTCAACCCGGATCATTCATCAAGCAACTACAAGGGGCATAGCAACACCCGAGGAAGCTCAGAAGACTGCACGAGGCACAAGTCACGACACTGAGTCCGAGACCCCTAGGGTAGGATGAGTCGTGTACCCCCTATGCGCAGTCGAGTCCATATGATGGTTCGAATAGAACCATGATTGTGTGTTGTTTGCTTTTATTCGTTTGTGTTTTGATATAAGTCGCACTTTTGCCCCAGGCAACAAGCGCATGGCTATATCACCTTCCTTGCCTTGTTTCCTCTGTTTCGACCTTTTTGCACCTGTTTGTTGCACCTGCACTATAGCACCCCCCTTTAGGCATTTTCCTCCTCTACGCTGCTTCTTCCCTCTATTCTCTCTCTCCCCAATTGAAGACCCGCAAGACAAGATGCACCAAGGATTCTACCTAGGCAACCAACTGGCACTGAAGACTTCTGCTACAACCTTCGTGATCAATTGCAACCCCGTGGAGTTATGTTTAACCCTCCAGACCAGTAACCCCATTCCTAGACCCTTTGAGACTTCCCGAGACACTCCAGCACGAATCCTTAACCATGTGCCTAACCCATGATAACGCGAGAGGACCAGTTAAGCCTTTGTAACCTTGCACAACACTGGGTTCGTAAAGGAGCTAGTGGACACGATGAGTGAGCACATTTTCCATCCTAATATAGCACGAGGTCTGACGATGCCATAAATAGAACAGTTCGAGGATATTGGACAGATGACTTGGTGGTTTATATCAGTGACTTCGAGGAATTATCTGAGACCTTGATGGTTGTGAGGTTTTCATATTGGTGGGATCATGACTTTGGGGAAGCATGTAGAAGTGCCCGTTGGGCATGAGACTTGGATTTATGTAGGTGATTCTGGTTGGTATAATGCTGGATATGTCTGCATGGTTCGGAGTAAGATTGGATTTAGGCCTATGATCCTGATTATGATATCATGTTTCTCGGTGGACGATAACCTAGGAGAGTGGATTATTTGCCGGCGTTGATTTAGGGATCTATATAATCATGATCTTGGAGTTACTGACCCGGATGATGAGAATTTGGTGGACTTACTATCGTGAAGCATAGTCCTTCCAAGTATTTGGGGATTATAGGAACTTGAGATCTTGTGGAACACCATAGATATCGGATTTGTAGAATTGATGGATTATGTGATGATTGATGGAATTACCGGGCTATTGGAGTAGATCTATAGGAAGGAAACAAAATATTGGAGTGGCATATGACGTGTTTCCTTAGATTGGTGATGCATTATCGTGAGCCTTGCAAGATTAGGTTGAGTGCTTGGATTGTGGAGTTTAATTTAAGCTCATCAGCATGTATGATCTACCTTTGGATTTTAGAGGTAGGCATACATATAGATTTGGGGATCATAGACAAGTATAATTTTGTGAGACCGTCTCTTGAGAGTCATGAGGATATGTATGGCTATGAGTGGTGATTAAAGTTGGTCTCTGCGAGAAGACGCTTTTCCGTTCGGAGTACTAGATAGAGCTATTGGCATCTCAGAAACTGAGCTTAAGGATAAGATGATATAAGTTCACTCACTCACTAGAATCCTTGAAACCCTTAAGCCCACCGAGCCACAACCTGGTCAGATTCTGACCACGGGCCTTGACTCAGTGTCAGGAAGGCCTCTGCAATACTCAACTGAGACCACCACTAATACCCCAGCTTACCTTGCGTACCCCCATAGACCTCATGGAGTAAGTGGACAAGTTGGGTAACATCATTATTTGATGGCCTACTTGACTGCTCGGAGACAAAGAAGAGACGGACAGCTGGATAGAAGGCATTTGAAGACCGCCCTGTCAAGAAAGAAGATCTACACCGACCACCGTCATCAAGAAGTAAACTTCCGCGTCGAAGACCGGGCGTATCTGCAAACCACCCCTCTCAAAGGAGCCGAGCATTTCCGTGTCGAAGGAATGCTCACACCAAGTTGTATCAAGTCTTGAAGGCACGATTCTGGTGGCACGAGACGAAAAGAGAGATTTGCAACCTATGTTGCAGAGTGTGTTGTGTGCCAAAAAGGTCAAGGCTGAATGTCAGCGACCTGCTGGATTGCTTCAACCACTCAAAGTTCCTGGGTGGAAGTGGGATAAAGTCGGAATGAACTTCGTCACTGGATTACCGAGGTCGAATAGAGGACATGACTCTATCTGGGTCATAGACGATCATTTGACCAAGGTGGTCCATTTCATTCCTGTCAAGACCCCTTATGATGGCAACCGGCTGGTAGCTCTCTACATCGACCGAATCGTAAGTCTTCACGGCATCTCCCAAGGAGATTGTGTCAGATCGAGGAACCCAGTTCACCTCGAGGTTCTGGAAGAAGTTTCGAGAAGCCTTGGGAACCAAGTTATCTTTCAGCACGACTTTCCACCCCCAGACCGGAGGTCAGACTGAACGAGTCAATCCGATTCTCGAAGTCATGACTCCGAGCCTGTGTCTTGGCATATGGAGCCAAGTGGGAGGATTGTCTCCCTTTTTGCCGAGTTCTCCTATAACACCAGTTACCAGTCGAGCCTTCAGATGGCACCATTTGAGGAGTTGTACGGACGCTGATGTC
Organism: Secale cereale; assembly: GCA_902687465.1. Lineage (NCBI taxonomy): Eukaryota > Viridiplantae > Streptophyta > Magnoliopsida > Poales > Poaceae > Secale > Secale cereale. Next base: position 88,359,119 of record LR738713.1, on the reverse strand, counting down.
GCACACCCCTCAACTGGTCAGAGGCTGGAGTAGGACTAGTCCTTGGACCGGATATTCTCCGCGCAGCGGAAGAGCAAGTCCAACTAGTCAGAGAACGTTTGAAGGCAGCCAAGTCAAGGCAAAAGAGCTATGCTGACGCTCACTGTCGGAACATGAGTTTCCATATTGGGGACCACATGTACCTGCGGGTAACTCCTCTGAAGGCAACCAAGCGTTTCCACGTCAAGGGGAAGCTCGCACCAAGGTTCATTGGACTCTTTGAGATCACTTCAAGTCATGTAGTAGACGGCTTCCCAGCTAGATCTACCACCTGAGATACCCTCCGTGCACCAAATGTTCCACGAGCCCCCACTCTGGAAGTGCTTCTTACCTCCTAGCTAGCCCAATGCCCGCAAGGACATCGATCACCGAGCCTTTGACAGCTAACCCAACCTAACCTATGCAAGAGACCCCCTCAGCAACCTCCATCAAGGAAGGCATCAAGCAAGAAGCCATACCATCAAGCACTTCAGGATTCCAAGGAGCACCGCTCGGAAGCAGAACCAACAAGGAGAAGTGAAGACTACCCCGTATCCAAGGCTCCGCTTTTCTTTCCACGCCTAGTCTGGGAATCTCGGGGACGAGATTCTTGTAAGGGGGGTAGGTCTGTCACACCCTGATTTTCATATCACATTGCTTAAGCTAATTTCCATGTTAAAAATGTGGATTTGCAAAAACTTTTGAGTGTTTTTGACCTTGCTTGATTTGACTTTTGTCTGTTGGTTGCTAGTGCTCTAAAAATCAAATTAATCCTCCAACTCTTATACTTCATCTCCTTGACCCAAAACCTTTTTCCAATGATCATGCCATGTGTATAGACCAGTATAAAATTTTCTTATAAAAATATTTTGGCCAAATGGTATTTTCTAAAATTAGTTTTCCAAAAACCCCTGAATTGAGGTTTGCACTGCAAGTACCTTATTTAGGGTGTGAAAAATCTTTCAAAAAGTTTATTTGAATCCTATTAGATATAGGACTCCCAGAAACCACAAAAGTATAATTTTAAAAGTTATTTTTATATTTTATTTAAAAGCTTTTTCTTAAGGCCAGAAATGGTCTTTAATAGGGAAAATTATTTAATCATTTCAAAAATATTTGCCAAAATTCAGGGAGACTCATAGGACATATATTGTCCATATATAAGAGTTTCAGCACATGGTCATGTTCAAAATATTGGGCAAATCCTTCCAAAACCCTTTCTGGATATTTCAAGCTTTTGAAATATTTACAAAGGAAATATTCTCCAAAAATTCCAGGGAAATTCTATCATGTCATATATGACATATTTGATGATCTTACAAAGCCTCACGCCTTGAAGATCAAGGGAACATCCTCTAATCCCCTCAAAACCATTCTGTCCATATTTGAAGTTTGAGCAACTCTACATTGCCAAACTTGTCCAAATGCTCTCAAATTTGGTGCACATGCTAGAATGGCCTAATAAGGCATCTAGACCAAATGGCACAAGATTTGGAATAGAGCAACTTGATCAGATCACCCCAAAACCCTTTCTGTTCAAATACAAATTTGAACAACTTTACATTGTCAACTTTTTATGTGGAGCCTCAAACTTTGTGGGCATGATCATAACCCCAAATGATGATGCTACACCAAGTGGTGCATCAAGGGGAGATGAATAGCTCAACTCAAACAAGGTGAAACCATTTCTGTTGATTTCTAGGGTTCACCAAAGTTACATTGGCCACTTTGCCCAAATGAGCTCAAATTTGGTGCAGGGGCCTAATTATATGTGACATTTGATCTAGTTAAGTCCCATGTCAAGTGGAGGGCATTTGCTTGACCAAACACTGATCAAACACCTTCTGGCTTTTTATTTAAACCTTCATCTTGATCACTTTTACTTTTCTCCATGGCCTCAACTTTTTACCACATGTTCATTCAGTTACTGGCTACCCCCATTAACTTCCCCAGCACCCCAGCTCCATGATTGAGGGGGTAAAACCCCAATTCACTCTCCTGGATAGCAGTAAACTCCCTCTCCTTCACCTCTCTCCTCATTCCAGTGGCCTCCAAGAGCATCCAAGGCCACAGGCCATTTCTTTACTCCACTTCTGACCTTCTAGACAACCTTTGGCTTGTTGGACACGACCAGAGCGGCGAGGTCACGACCATGTTAGCCAAAAGCATGCTCTGGAGCGCGCTACAGTGCGCTCCCGCACTGTAGCCGCCCCCAATCGGCTGCTTCCGACAGCCTTGGGCCTCCCCCTCGTGTCCCCCGAGGCAGCCTCGACGTCCGCAACACGCTGGGCGATCGGCCCCC
>LR738713.1:88293447-88356579 GCA_902687465.1 Secale cereale | reverse complement strand
AGCCCCACGAATGCCCTGGACACGCCCACTGCTGCCCCCGTGGCCTGCAACGACAGCAACGGCCTCGCCGGCGCACGGCGCCTCGGTGGACCGGCGCCCACCTATAAATAGGGCACCCCCGAACCCCCTTGCACCTCCTTTGGCCTTTCCCTTCACGCCTACGCCTCCCAAGCCGTCCCACTCCTCCTCCCGTGCCCTCCAGCCTCCTCCCTGGCCGGAGCAGAGCCACCGGCCGCCGCTCGAATTCGGGCAACCCCGAGCCCCTCTCTTCCTCCTAGCCACTCCAGTGCCACCGCTCAACCTCCAGGGAGCTCCCCGCCTCCGCCAAACCTCCCCAAGATGCCCTATGCTCGAAGCTCAAGATGACCGGAGCCCTCCTCCGCCGCGGTTGGACGCCTGCTCGCCCTGGTCCTCCCCGGCAGGCGTGCTACCCACGGTTGGATGCGCCTCTCCGCGCTGGTCACTCCGATGGCCGGAGCGTCGCCGGAGACGGCCCGAGCCGACGGGGCCACGTCGGCGAGCGCTCGGCCGCACCTCCCCTGTTCCCCGTCGAACCGCGCGGGAGGAAGAAGAACATGCCGGTGGGGGCCCGCGCGTCAGCGACCTAGAGGCTGGGCCCCTCTGTTTAAGTGGAGGCGGGTCTGGCCTCGGCCGCCTTCCCCGCACGGAAACGCCCTCCCTGGCGGGCGCCTTCGACGTGGCTGGGTCCCTGCGCGCTGCTGAGCAGATGGGCCGGCCCAGTGCACAGAAGCACTAAGCTTCGCCCTGTGCACAGTGAAGGGTATACCCCCCCTTATTCCTTTTCTTTCCTTTTTCTGTAATCTTCAAAAATCCATGAATAATTCATTTGAACTCCAAATGGCATGATTCAAATTTCTGGTAGTCTCTAAATTCATGCTCTACCTCATGGTACAACATGCACAGTATTCCAGAGACTTTTCCTACACAAATATTTATCAGATGCCCATTTTCCACTTCCTGTGATTAACTTTAGAAAATCACAGAGAGCTCATTTTTGATCCAAATGCAGTGATTCAAATTCCTAGATGCTTGTCATGTCCAAACTTAGTTTTGGAACATTTTTAATAATAGTTTCTGTACCCCACCAAATATTGAGCCATTTCTTCATATTTATCAGCTTTGCAAAATCCTAGGAAATTCATTTCAAATCCAAATCCAGTTAAACCAACTCCCAAATGCTTCTAAAATCATGACTTGATGGTGGGTACCTTTGCTCATCATTGAAGGAAATATTTCTCTATACTTCTTCCAAATCCATAAACCCTTTGGTTCCATCACATTGAAATGTTCCAAACTTCCTATTGATCCAACACCTATGAAACCACCTTGGTTATTTTTCATATGACCAGAGGTATCCTAGAAAAGTCCAACTCCTATTTTTAGAGCACTTTTATTTTTGCTTTGATTGTGTTGCTTATTATGATTGTTTCCATCGTTAGTTTACGTAATAAACGGAGTATTCGGAGATGGACCAGAAGATTTGAAGACTCAGAAGAATAAGGCAAGCAGCCCTTTGACCATGTTCAAGAAACCTTTTTATGCATGTCTCATAGCACCTTATTATTCAATGCATCGGAATCATGTTGAGGTGGAAACCACTTTGGTTGCTACCCCTGTTACTTTACTGTTGAACCTTGCATCAAACATGACCCTACCTTCCTATGAGGGTTATGTGGGTGGGAATTGATAGATGTATGCTATAGTAGTTGGCTACGCAAAAATGGGTCGGGGTTATGCATTGAGTGAAACAAGTGTGGTCTGACATACTTGCAAATGACCCAGTGGGTGCCACTGATGCCCCTGGGAGTTGATGAGGAGCTAGGGCACTACTTGGTGAAGAAGTAGTGTGCCGAGGCTTGACGGAAGTGTTGTTTACAGCGATGGATTAGATTTATGTGTGACTACCGTCCCAACCAAACATGTGCAACCACACTACCCCTTATGGGACGGGGCTTTATTGATTACTTAGGTCGATACTAGCATGGTGCCCGCATTACTAGTGACGGGAAGACTTGAGGTCTTTCCCGGGACGGGGTCGTGCTTGGAAAGACGGCCATGACTGTTTTTACAGGGCACCGGACACACCGTTGGTCCCTTCGGGTACGCGTGACATTGAAATTAGGGCAAGTCCCGTGATCTATTGTTTGTACCCGAGGGCCGTGTATCAACGACTGGACTCTATGTTAGTGTCGTCTAAGGAAAGGTAATGACCGGGTGCTTACCCCGGGTACTTGAGGTACCGCGGGTCGTGGATGACACGGAAGCTCCCCGGATCTTGTGGGTAAAGTGTACAACCTCTGCAGAGTGTAAGACTATTCGAATAGTCGTGTCCACGGTCATGGACAGTTGGGTGGTGCTACTTAGACTATGTCCATAAGTTTCTGGGAAACAACACGATTCTGAGATATTATTGATGTGATTGTGAGAAAGTCTCAATGAGCTTGAACATGAGTTGATTACAACTCTTTCTCGATATTGACGTCTGTGACCTCCTGATACTTGTTACAGACACATGCATATCCATGTTATAGGTTGATCATACTTGCATATGAAAAACTAGCTTTCCGCAAAACTACCAATTTAGCAGTAGAGCCTTGCATAAATTATTCTGTTATCACACTTGGGTTGCTTGCGAGTACATTCAATGTACTCATTGTCTTGCCACTGGTTATTTTATTGGCCAGGCATGAGAGAACAGGTTATGATGAAGATTTCTTGACGACGAGCATGCGTGCTAGGACGCTTCCCAGTCAGAATGCCTGTAGGGTTAAGGCAGATGGCATGGGTCCATGTTGTCTTTGAAGATTTTCCGCTGCGATGTTATATTCAAGACTTGACCATTATGGTCCTATTTGTGTAACACGGTATGTAAGGATGTAAGACTCTTGTTATTCAGCTTCTGTGTGTTCAGTGAGCATTGATCTCTGGGATCACTGTACACGTGCATTCGGTGATCTCGGCTCATAAGTCGGGGTCCCCACACAAACGCACAATAAAGTTCAATCAAAAGCAAGAGAGACCAACGAGGCAAAACACACTCTCGAGAAGCCTATGATCTATACATATTTCTCCCCCTTTGGCAACAAGTTACCAAAAAGTTCGAAAATGCATAGTGCTATGTGTCTCTTAGGCTTGGTCTTCGGGAGGCGGCATAGAGAGAACTCCAAGGACGACGGCTTCCGACGAAGTAGCTGGAGTTGGTGGAGTGGCTGCTGCAGGTGGCACTGAGGTTGTGGCTGCTAGAGCAAATGTAGTAGCTCTGGTGTCTGGAACTGGCACCGCAGCAGATCTCTGACCTCGAGGCACTTGCTGAAATGCATCTGTGGTAGCCTATCCTCCTCTCTCCTTGGCTTCCTCCTGAAGCTTCTCAACTACATATTGGATCTCTGTCACTTTCACATCAAGATCATATTGGATATCTTTAATTTATAAAAAAATCACAGTGGGGTTTTACCCTACTGTTTATAGTAAAAAAAAAGATCATAGAACTTAGTCTCGATGATCCTCTCCAAGCTCTCCTGATTCTGAGTCAGGGTGGCCAAGCCCTTCTCAATCCTCATGGTAGCTTGAATCAAATATGCCATTTGATCTTGCTTGGATTTGAGAGTCATTTGAGATGCCTCTTCTGCACTTGGCATCTTGGCAGCTTTCTCTGCTTTGGCCTTCTCTATCCTTTCATGAGCTTGCACTGAAGATGGTTCATTCTCATCCATGACAACTGTGTTGTCCACAATGTCAGGTACCAAGGGTAGATATTCCTTGTCCAACAAGTAAGTGCATGTGCCCATTTTAGAGTTGATAAGCATTTGGATGTGTGGAGCATACCCACATGATCTCTTCTGATCTGCAGCAGTCCTCTTGATTGTCTCTACAATCAGGCTCATAACTTTGAATTTCTGTGGCACAAAAAATATATGCAGCATGTTGATAGAATGGCCTCTGGTCATCTTTGCATCTCCAGATTTTGGCAGCAGTGTATGCCTCAAGATTGTGTTGATGGTGGCAAGACCAGCCTGCAAATGATGTACAGATCCAAACTTGTGTGTTTCCAGATCATCATTAGGGATCACCTTGTACATATTTGCCATGGAGTTGTGGTCTTGCTTCTTCTTGGCATAGACATCTAGATCATCCTCATGCTCTTCAGGGGCATTGATTAGCTTGGCCTACTCAGCAACACTTGACTGGTACCTTGTACCTTCAGACATCCATACAATCCTACTATCAGGATAGAAGTGGGCTGTGGAGTATAATTGCATGATGAGTTCATCATTCCACTTAGTCAACTTTTGAGCAAAAAACTTGTCAACTCCACATGCTTTGAAGCTCTCATGCACATTGGGGAAATAATCTGCATTATCATCAATGAAATCCCAGTCCATTCTTCTCATATCACAAACAATGGGCTTCTTAACAAGCAGGACTGTCTCATAGAAGTCTTGCTGTTCCTTTGTGTGAAACCTGTAGTCCACAACAGTCCTTCTCCTTATGGCATATGGATCAGACTTTCAACACAACCAGAGACCTTCATCCTTTCTCAGCTTCATATCCTCAACAACTAAATGAGCATCATTGTGATCAGGGATCTTGGGCTTAAGCTTTCTGAGCACTTGAGCCTTAGCTTCCTCAGCAACTTCAGGCACTCGGGCCTTATTCTTTTCTGAAGCTGGAATGTTCCTTGTGTTCCTCTTGGGTGCAGACTTGGTGGCTTGAGAAGTTTTGGGGGAAGTCTTGGGCTTAGAAGGAGCAGCCCTAGACTTGATAGCATCTCCCATAAGCTTTTGAGCTTTGGGTGCTGGTGCAACAACATCTTCCACTTCAGCTTCAGCTTCATCATCATCCCTCATGGATTGCTTGCCAATCACTCTGGCTGTTGTCTTCCTAGGTCTCTTCTTTGCACCTCTAGACTCATCATCCCTGGGTTCAAGTGTGAACACCATAGTCTCTTGAGTAGAGGCTTTGGTCTTAGACAAGGGAATCCTCTTGGCAGGGAATTTCCTTTTCTGCCCTGGCTTAGATGCCTCGGCTATGCCATACTCTTTCCTGAGCACTTTCTTCTTGGAAGTGGCCTCATCTGCCACAAAGTCCTCATCCTCAGTATCTGAAGTTTTCTTCTTTCTTGCCTTGGTAGCAGCCTTTGGGAGATCACTAGGTGTGCTCCTGCTACCCTCATCAAAGCTGCTAGAGGGACTAGTGCCCTCACTCAGGTGTACCTGCTCCTCAGACACATTCTTGATGTCACTTTGATCTGACATTTTGGCATTGAAAGGAGACCCTCTGAATAGATGTAGATTAGGTAGAGTGGATGAGCATCACAAAGCACATAATTTTTGCAAAACAAATGATAAGAAAAACTTAGTTTTAGTTCTCTGCAGAAAGTATTTCAGAGCTACTGATTTGCTAAAGTCGGTGACACCGAAGCAATTCTGGAGCCTGAACTTATAAACCCGGTCAGACCGAGTCACAGTTTGGTGGCACCGATATTGCTAGGATTTCACTGAGAATTGAACTCGGTCACACCGATTTGCAACTTTCGGTCAGACCGAGAGTCACTTGTGCAATGGCCTAAGCCAAATCAGTGGGACTGATTTCTACAACTCGGTCGGTCCGAGATAAGTTCGGCGAGACCTAACCCTAAATTTTCTGAATAAAAACTACTTTCTACAGAGTTTTTGCAGGATAGGAAGATCTCATATGTGGAAGAGAACATGGCAATGCAATGTGCTACGAATCGGAGTTAAGGAATAGCATAAAGAATAAAGTCCATACCCTAACTCGGTGATGGACTTGCTACGGTGGCAACGGCGGTGAAGATTTCCATTGACGGCAGCGGAGTCCAGCGGCGGGAGGTTGCTGGCGGCGAGAAGACGAGCCGGAGACCCGAAGAGGCAGAGCAGGTCATGCGTGCGCTGAGGGGTTTGGAAAGTTTTCCACAATTTGGCCCGTGAGTATATATAACCTGACATTAACGGTGTGACCGAGTGGAACAACTCGGTGGCACTGAGATGCAAAACTGCTAGCAGTTGCTGCAAATCGGTTACACCGAGATTGAAAACCTAGATCAACTTAGTGAACTCGGTGTGACCGAAGTGGATGGCTCGGTCATACCAAAATGCACAAAGAGGTTATGGATATTTAAGCCCATGACGAATCGGGGACTCCGAGTGCTCCTCACACAGAGTGGTTCGAATCTGACTTGATCAAGCTTTGTGATGTAGCATGAATAGAATTTGAGACGAGAAAAGCATAGACAGCTAGAGGGGGTTCCTAGGCATTCTTGTCCATCCATTTGGCAAAAGAATAGAAGAGCCAAGCAATCAAAGCAACAAATGGATGTCCTCGAATGAGAAAAATATGCATTCAACATGCTCACACTATAAGATAGCAAATGAAACATGTGGCAAAGCATGCACAACCACTCTAGCATCTATCAGGCAATTGGCGATGACTAGGTCATCTATATATGAGTATATTGACTTAGGATTCAACTGAGAACATTTGATCATAGGTCATACTCATCGTTTAAGAGCAAGTGGGGTTACCACTTTTACATAAAGCATTGTTGTGTTCACATCATTAGAGTTGCTTTAGCTCAATTGTTAGAGCAAAGCTCCCCCTAGATGTGATATCCCCCCTAAGAGGGATGAACTAACCTTGGGTTTTGTTGATGATGACTTCATGTAGGTGTTGAAGATGTAGATGCTCAATGTTGATGTTAATCATTTGGAGCAATCCATTGGAGTGAGTTGCACTTTCAATACCTACAGGGGTTAGTCCCACAAGGAACAAACAAGGATACCCATAGACATAGAGTGAAATGCACACATGATGATGTCCACGAAAGCATTAGGTTACCCTGTCCCTTGTCTTACCAACAAGAGCGTTTGTGACTCCTTGAACTAGTGCAAGATTTGAAAGTTGTTTGCACTTGTCCTTTGCCAAAATGATATGAGTGAAAGTGTGTTGGCGGATGTCGGGGGAAACTGTCCTCCCACGAGCACCTATGGGACCGGAGCCCCTTCTACGTTGCGGTAAGGGAGCGGAGGGAGCACGGAGAGCAGATCGAGGGGCGCACGCGGGCAGTTTACCCAGGTTCGGGCCGCGCGGACGCGTAACACCCTACTCCTGCTTGGATTGTATTGAGTTCTTGAGCTCGGGAGCTTGAAGAGCTAGCTACACCGAGCGAAAGAGTTGTCTATATTCCGAACCTTCTCTACGTTGTGCATGGGCCTCCTTTTATAGCTCAAGGGGTCACCGACAGGTGTCAACGTAGAGGAGGGTAAAAGTGTAACTTTGGTGGTAGTTGTAACAGTGCATGAACAGTGGATGAACAGTGGTCTTCACCTAACCTTGACAGTGGGGGACAAGGGCATTAAATGCCCATCACCGTCGACCCCAAAAGCGTCCGTCCATGCTTCTCCGTTCGCCACGGCGGTAGCCTCGTCACCGTGGCTTGCCACCGTGTCCCCCAGGCTGCACAGCCATCTGCCACGCGCCCCTGGAAGGGCCCCAGGGCGACGCGTGGGCCGATGAGCTGGAGCGCGGGCACACAGCGCAGGCTCCCCCGGCAAGCACCTTGCCGGGGTCTTGATCTTGCCGGGCCCGGAAGCTTGTCGCTCCCCGGGTCCTGCTGGGGCGCGTGATGCGCCACGACATGTCTTCTGAGATGCTGTTTTCTGGTCTTCCTGGCAAGCTCCTCTTGCCAGGGTCTTGAGTTAATGTGATAATCTTGAGACTGGTACGGCCTTCCCGGCAAGCTCCACTTGCCGGGGTCTTGATCTTCTGTCTTGTATACTTTGTTCTTGAATGGCTTCATAAGGACCGAAAAGGTTTCCAGCGAGCACGTGGTAAACCCTGCCGCGGGAAGCTGCTACTGCCCATGCACAAGTTGGGGTACTAAGGTACCCCTATCTTAGTACACCGACAGGAGCCCCCGGGCCTGGGCCACACACGGTGCCGGGCGCTGTTGGGCCAGGCCCAAGACAGTGCACGGGCACGCGCGGCCCACGGCACGCCGAATCTCCTTCCGTATACGCCGCATCCCCCCCCCTAACGGCACGCGTCGATTGCGGCGTCGTGGGGGAGATCGTGGCCTCGTTCTTTAATGGGAAATGCGGAACGTCCCCTACTTCCACCTTAAAAGTAGAGGAAGCAGGGGCAGTTCCTCTCCTTCGTCTTCATTGCGCTTCTCTTCTCCAGAAAGCTCTGCTGCTTCTTGCCTCCGCCCCTCCTCCGCCGTCTTCCGCATCCGCGGCGCCGTCGAGCTCCTTGCTTCTTCCCTCGCCGCCCCCACCATGGCTGCGAAGAGCGACAAGGCGAAGAGCGACAAGGCCAAGAATGACAAGGCCAAGAAGGAGAAGTCCGAGCAGGCGGCGAAGCTGGCCGCCCTTCGGAAGAAGTCCGTGGTCTTCACGCCGAGGCTTGGCGCGAGGGAGCTGCGGAACAAATATTATTTGTTCTGGGCGAGGGAGACAAAAGCCCATCCCCGCACCAGAGTCTTCCCCGCCGTCGCCAAAGATATGTTCCCCGGCGGGTATTTCTTCTTTGCTGCATTCTTCCACTGTGGATTGTGCCCTCCGTTTTCGGAGTTCTTTTGTGACATCATGAACACATACAACCTCCACCTCCTAGATTTCACTCCCAACGCCATCCTTACGATGGCCGTTTTCGCACATCTGTGCGAAAACTATGTTGGGATTTATCCCAATGTCGCCCTTTTTCGCCATTTCTTCATGCCTAGAGTATAGGCTGGCGCTCCCCTTTCCGGCGGCATCTCCTGGATCTTCAGGTTGAACAAGAAGGATTCGTACCTGAAGGGAGAACTCCGCGGCAAGTGGGAAGAATGGAGAGTAGATTGGTGTTGGGTGGTGGAGGACAAGTCGGAGCCCTTCACTGCGCCGCGCACAACAGCCATAGTGCGCGGCAGGAATTGGAGCGAATTGGCCCCGGAGGACAACAAGCTCAGTATTGCCCTCGTCAGAATTATTCATCTCCTAGTAGCCAAACTGACCATCGGAGAGGTAGGGGCAGATTTCCTCCGCCGCCGCATTGCCCCTTTACAAGAAAGGAAAAGGCCCGCATGGGAATTTGGCAACGCGGCGGATATTATGAGGCTGCGCCCTGGGTTGAACTACAATTTCACTGCCTTGGAGTTGAAAGGAATGGTCCGGGAGCTTTTCAGGCACGACCCGGCCCACCCGGAGTGGTTCAGACCTCCCCGGGGAGTGGTGCCGCTGTGCAACAGCACTGCCCGGGATTCCTTGCGCGCGATGATGCCTGCGTGCGACTCCCATGGCGTCGTCCCCACCTGGATCGAGCCTCCGCCGGACACCGTGCTGAGCTTCTTCGACAACTTGGTCGAGACGCCCAAGAACGCCGAGGAGAACAAGGGCCTCACCCGGGCCACTACGGCGCGGGACATAGCTTACATCGCTTCCAGGATGGAGGAGGCCGCTGCAGCTGCAGCGGCGGGGGAGTTTGGGTATACTGTGGACGAGGCACAGGCCGCGGACGAGGTGAGCCAAGCAGAGGAGGCGGAGATCCTCAAGCTGCTCAAGCTTCCGCCCGATGAGTTTGCCGGGGTGCCTACCCTGAAGTTTGCCGGGATGAGCGAGGTCGCCGGAGAGGACGAGGTCGCCGGAGGGAGCGAGGTTGCCAGAGGGAGCGGGGCCGCCGGGCATGGTGCTGGGTCCAGCGGGCCTGCCGGGGAGAAGGACGTCGGGGCCGATGAAGACTCCGGTGGATCTCTGGGACTTGACGAAGATGCCTCCTCGTCCTCAGAGAACTCCCCGCCTCCAGCAAGCCCCAAGCAGCAACCAAGGAAGCACCTCCGCAAGGCAGCTGAGACGGCGAGGCCGCATGCGCCCCGACAGCAGCCAGCGCGCCGCACGTCGCGCGCCACCAGGACGAGCGAAGCCGTCGATGAGGCGCCGCGTGCTCAAGCGCCAAGCGGAGGAGGGTCTTCCCGGAGCGGAACGGGTGCTCCACCTGCTCCTCGGGCCCCGGCGACGACGGGGGCTGGGTCTTCGCAGCCCGCAGCCCCGGAGACCGCCAAGCGCCCGAGGGAGCCTTCTCCTCCGGCTCCCCGCGCGGGAGCAAACCAGGCGGAGTTTGACTTCTCTGCCCTCAGCTCCGACGACGAGGAAGAGGAGTGAGTACTTGTACTTCTTTAGTTTCTTTGATTCTGTCTTGACTTTCCTTGTTGATTCTGATCTTGTTTTTGTTTTGCTCTCAGGACCCTGACCCAGCGGATGGCGAAGAGGGCCAAGATCCCTGTGGTTGAGGTTGAAGACGACTCACCCGTCGCGGCGACTGGGGACATGCCAGCAGCGAGCTTGCCGGATCAACCTGCTGCTCCGAGGAGCAGCCCCCAGCGCAGCCCCCAGCGTAAGTCTGGTATTTGTCTTTCTGCTTGGCGGGCGCGCTTGAGGTTATCGCTTGTACTGATATTTTGTTGTCTTGTTTGTCTTGTGCAGAAGTGGAGCCGCAGCTGCAGGAGCAACCGGAGGTCACCCCCGAAGAGCTGCCTGTTCCACCCTCCCCGCCAAGGGTGAACTCTCCGGCGAGGGAGAATGCTCCGCCAAGGACGGGCACTCCGCCAAGGGCGGGCACCCCGCCAAGGGTGAGCAGCCCGACAAGGGCGAGCACCCCGCCAAGGGAGGGCGCGGGTGGCCCTCCGCCAGCAGGGGCCACCACTCCGCCGCCAAGGGTGAATTCCCCGGCGAGGGAGCCTGTCGTCGAAGAAGTCCGCGAAGGTAAGTCTTGTAGCTTTTTCTCCTTGGACTTGTCTTTTTGGATATTTGCTTGACTTTTTCTTTTCTTTTTCTTCTGCTAGATCCTCCCGCCCCAGAGCGGATGGAGACGGAAACCACCGTCGAGGAGGAGGTGCACGGCGGCGACGGCAACGCCACTGCCGCTGACGAGCCAACCGCCGCAGAGACCGCCCCGGCCGCCGACGCCGCGGCTGGGGAAGAGGCCGGCGACCACACTGCTGGCCCGGAGGTAGCAGGAGCGACAAGCGCTGCACCGGCCGCCGACCCCTCCACCACCACGGAGCGGTCGGGTGTCTACCTTGAGGCCCCCAACGGGATCTTTATACAAGTCCCCTGGGCGTCCTCATCTCGAGCACCCGTGGAGGGAGAAACCTTTGACGGAGAGGTCCTCGCCTCCGCGGTGTTGAAGGTCGTTGAAGCGCCCGGCGGCAGCGACGAGCCCGAAGAGGAGAAACTCCTTCGCCGGCTCCTGGCTCTGTACCGGGCCAGGCAGGCGAAGCTGGAGTCTCGGGAAGCTCTTGCCGCCAAGGCTGGAGTTAACTTGGAGAAGCGCACCGCGGAGCTTCGCGCCGACAACCAAGCGGCTCTCCGCCACCTGGTCGAGGAGCGCGACGAGCTCGCCGGAGCGCAGCAAGCCTTCCTCCTGGAGAAGGCCGAGGCGGACGAGCAGCAACGGTTGGCCGCCGAGGAGCTGTCCCGGCGAGAAGGAGTGCTCAACCAGCGGAAGGTCGACCTCGACGCCCATGAGGACGACCTCACCGCCCGGGAGCAGGCCATTGGCGGAGCCCTGAAGGAGGCGAAGGCCGCCGCAGCCACCGCGGAGACCGCCAAGAAGGTTCTTGAGGCCAAGGTGGAGCAGCTGGAGCGGTACCTGAAGGCGAGTGCGGACAGGATCACCGCGCTCAATGTGGAGCGGGAGAAAGATGCCCACACCAACTCTGACTTGCAGGTACGTCTCTCCAGAAAGGGCGACGAGCTTACTACCGCCAAGGACACGATTGCTGACTTAGAGTTGAAGGTCTCTACTCTGACTGATTCGCTCGACGCCGCCCGGGACCGCGAGACGAAGCTGAAGGACGAACTCCGCAAGGAGCGGAACTTGGTGGAGAGCGCCGCTGTCTCAGCGAACAACTTCAGCCGGGCGGTGGAGCAGTGGACTGATGATCTGGTCACCTCCGCTGCCAACATCGACAAGGAGATGGTGGCGCTGAGGTCGGAGCATCTCGCGTACTCTCCGGACGAGAACCTCCTCCACAGCGCCAAGTTGAGTCTCTTCTTCAGGGGAATAGCACCGGCACTTGCGAGGCTGTAGGAGAAGATTCCCGTGCAGCTGGCCGACGAGGCGCGTCGGCTCTGCATGGGCACCTTGGAGCGGGTCTTGACGAAGATCGTCTACCGCAACCCCGGCATCAACCTTGTCAACGTCCTCCGCACCTTGCCGGACGACGCTGATCAGGAGGCATTGAAGGCGCAGGTTGCCCACATCGTCGCCAAGGTGAACAAGATCACAAGGCGTGAAGGCGACCGCGTAGATTAGATTTCTCTCTTTCTGTTTCCCTTGCCGCTGGAAGGCATGTTATGAACAAGAATCTATTAGTATTATGGCAAGTTATCTTTGTAATATACAATCTTATTTTGATCAGTCAATGCAGTGTTATCTCCCTTGCTTTTGGTCCTTCACTTTGTATGCTTTTTACCCTACGCTTTCAGGGGACTCGCCGGCAAGGGTCTCTTGCCGCGAGCGCTGAGTGCTGGACTCTTAGCAGCCTGCTGGAAAAAGACCTCGTCGGCAAGTAACCTTGCCGTAGCTAGTCGCAGCACACTTAAACTGCTGAGCGAACTCGAAAACGAAGTAAGGGCGCGACACTTGTCGCAGCTCACTTAAGCCGTTGAGCGTGCTCGAAATAGAGTAAGGGCGCGGCTAGCCACGGGTAGGTTCCTCCGCGCACAGGTTTTCCATACAAAGTGTGGTTGTTCAAGGAAGACAACTAAAATTTTAAAAATTTGAATTACTCAAACTTTGGTAACTTAGCTTTCATAAATTGCTTGTTCCCCGGCAAGGCTTCTCTTTCTTGAACAGTACTTGGTTGATCCTCCACCTCCTTCCCCCCCGGTAAACTTGTGCGCGAGGAATGTTCCTTCTGCTTAAGAGGGGAAGAAAAAGAGGAGGGAAAACAAGTATATAGCTTCTCGGCTTGCTAGTGCTTACCGGGGATGTGCGTTGCACAAGGTGCGAAACAATGCATGCAAATATCAAAGAAGAGCATGGAAATGGCAAATAATGCAAAGCACAAAAACTTTACTGATGCACGGGATCTGCGCCCGGCTTTGTACAAAGGTTTACATGCAACAGCGGCAACACTCGTACAAAAGGTGGTTGCCGGAGCGGATCACGGCAACCGCGCCTTATGGGTGAAACTTGCGAAGATGCTCTATGTTCTAGGAATTGCTCACCGGTAAGCCTTCTTCGGTCTCAAGGCGGACAGCGCCGGGCCTTGTGACTTGTCTCACCCGATAAGGGCCTTCCCACTTCGGCGTCAACTTGTTGGAATTCTTGGCGGACTAAACACGCCGAAGAACAAGGTCGCCTTCCTCGAGACTCCTGGCCTTGTCCTTGTGGCTATGATAGCGACGCAAGGCTTGCTGGTATCGAGCAGCTCGTACAGCAGCCTGGAGACGTTCCTCCTCAAGGAGCAATGCGTCATCTTGTCGCAGTTGCTCTTGCTCGAGCTCATCATAAGCGAGCACTCGAGGAGATCCGTATACGAGTTCCGTGGGGAGAACTGCCTCTGCTCCATAGACAAGAGCAAAGGGTGTCTGTCCGGTGGCTCGACTTGGTGTTGTCCTGATTGACCAAAGAGCCGCCGGCAACTCCTCTATCCAGTTTCTCCCGCACTTGCGCAGCCTGTCGAAGGTTCTTGTCTTGAGTCCGCGCAGCACTTCAGCATTGGCCCTCTCCGCTTGACCATTGCTCCTCGGGTGAGCAACAGAAGTGAAGCAGACCTTGGCGCCAAGGTCTTGGACGTACTGCATGAAGGTGCAACTCGTAAACTGTGTGCCGTTGTCGGTGATGATCCTGTTAGGGACTCCGAAATGGCAAACAATATCTCTGAAGAACCTGACTGCTGACTGTGCTGTCATCTTTCTCACTGGTTCCAATTCTGGCCACTTTGTGAACTTGTTGATTGCTACGTACAAGTACTCAAAGCCCCCGACAGCGCGGGGAAAGGGGCCGAGGATATCGAGCCCCCAGACCAAGAAGGGCCAGGACAAAGGGATCGTCTGGAGAGCTTGAGCTGGCTGGTGAATTTGCTTGGCATGGAACTGGCACGCTTCACACTTGGTTACCTGTGCAGTTGCATCTTGGAGGGCTTCTGGCCAAAAGAACCCTTGCCGGAACGCCTTCCCGGCAAGTGCCCTTGCGCCAATGTGGTGGCCACATATGCCTCCATGTATCTCTGCCAACAGCTTCTGTCCATCTTCTCTGGAGATGCACTTCAACCTGACACCATTGAGTCTTCTTCTGTACAGTTCATTGTCGACGAACTGGTACATACTTGACTGCCTGGTTATTCTCTCTATTTCTTCTGGTTCGTCGGGAAGTTCTCCAGTTTGCAGAAAATGGACGATCTGTTGTGCCCACGCTGGAGCCCGAGGCTCGACGGCGAGGACTAAAGGCATGAGGGCTGCTGCGGGAACCCCAGCTTCTACGGCAAGAACCTCCGGTTCTGCCGGAGCTGATGGTCCCCCGGCAAGCCTGCCGGGGCAAGGCTTGTCTGGAACGCCTGCTTCAACTGTACAGATCCTTGGACCTGCAGGAGCAAACTATTCCTCAGCATCTTGGCCGTTGATCTTGGGGACCTTGGCGGCGGCTTCGGGAAGATCCGCCGGCAAGTAGTCCCCGGAGACCAACTTTCTCTTCTTGTTCTGCCCAACTGATGGTGTAACGGATGGTTGAGTTAGCTTAAGTAGGAAGGTCCCTGGTTCCACAGGTAACTTCATTGCAGCACACTTTGAGAGGCCATCTGCAATATCGTTCTGAGCTCTTGGGACGTGCTCCATTTGTAGACCTTCAAAGTGCTCTTCAAGTTTCCTCACTTCATCGACATAAGCTTCCATCAAAGGGCTCTGATAACTTTTATTCACTTGTCGGACCGCCAAATGTGAATCTCCCCGCACAATCAACTTCTTGATCCCAAGCTCGGCCGCCATCCTGAGGCCGGCAAGCAAGCCTTCATACTCAGCAGTATTGTTTGTCGCTTGTTCCTTGGGAAAGTGCATCTGAACAACACACTTGAGGTGCTCTCCGGTGGGCGCTATGAGTACCACGCAGGCACCGGCGCCTTGCAGCGAAAAAGCACCATCAAAGTACATTACCCATTCGCTGGTCGCTTCTTGTACGGGGACACTTGTCTCTTGGACTTCTTCATCTGGCGTCGGGGTCCACTCCGCTATAAATTCTGCCAAAGCTCTGCTCAGTATGGTTGAAGTACTCTCAAACTTGAGACCAAAGCTTGACAGCTCCAGCGCCCACTCGACGATCCTACCTGTTGCCTCTGGATTCTGCAATATCCTCTTCAACGGAAAGCGAGTGACCACTATTATCTCGTGTGCTTGGAAGTAATGGCGCAGCTTTCTCGAGGCCATGAGGAGGCCGAAAAGCAACTTATGCACCCCAGAGTATCTTGATCTAGCCCCTTGCAAGAGGGAACTTACAAAATACACTGGGCGCTACACCATCCTCCTTCGCACTTCACCTTGCTCCTGCGCAGACTTGTCCTTGTCGGGGCCAGAGCTTGTCGGAACAGCCCCCTGCTTGTCGCTAGAAGTACTCGCCGGGGTTGTGGGCTCTTCCTCTGCCTCCCTTTCCGCTACCAACGCAGCACTAACCACTTGATTGGTTGCCGCTAAGTACAGCAGCAACTTCTCTTGTGGTCTAGGTGCGACAAGTATTGGAGTGGAGGACAGGTATCCTTTCAGGTCTTGCAGCGCTGCCTCCGCTTCCGGAGTCCATTTCATAGGACCTGCCTTTTTCAAGATTTTGAAGAAAGGCAGGGCGCGTTCTGCAGACTTTGAAATGAACCTGCTGAGGGCAGCCACACAACCAGCAAGTCTCCTCACGTCCTTGGCGCGTTTCGGGGCTTCAATCTGCTCGATGGATTTTATCTTGTCGGGATTGGCTTCAATCCCCCTTTCAGACACAAAGAACCCGAGAAGCTTGCCGGAGGGGACTCCGAAGACGCACTTCTCGGGGTTCAACTTGAGCTGGATCTTGCGCAGGTTCGCAAATGTTTCTTCTAAGTCTTGGATCAGGGTATCCTTGCTCTTACTCTTGACCACTATATCATCCATTTATGCTTCCACATTTCTGTGTATCTGTGGCTCAAACGCAGTGTGCACCACCCTTGCAAATGTTGAGCCCGCATTCTTCAATCCAAAGGGCATGCGTATGAAGCAATATGTGCCACATGGAGTAATAAATGCGGTCTTCTCTTCATCTTCCTGGGCCATGAATATCTGGTGGTAACCTGAGTATGCATCATGGAAGGAAAGCAGCTCACATCCAGCGGTGGAGTCAACAATCCGGTCAATACGCGGCAAGGGAAATGGATCCTTGGGACATGCTTTATTCACATCAGTGAAGTCTATACAGAGTCTCCACTTCCCATTGGCCTTGCGTACGACAACTGGATTGGCCAACCACGTGGGATGGATCACGCCTCTAACCAGGCCTGCTGCTTCTAGCTTCTTTATCTCTTCGGCGATGAATTCTTGGCGCTCCACGGCTTGCTTCCTGACCTTCTGCTTGACGGGCCGCGCATGAGGACAGACATCAAGCTTGTGCTCAATTACCTTCCTGGGAACGCCAGGGATGTCAGATGGTTGCCACGCAAACACATCGACATTCACCCGCAGGAAGGCAACGAGCGCGCTTTCCTATTTGTTGTCGAGCGTAGCACTAATGGTGAAGGTACCACCAGTGCCGTCCTCCTTGGCAGACACCCTCTTGGTTGCTGGTGGAGCTGCCATCCCTTTCTTGCACTTGCCGGTGAAGCTCGATGGTGCGTCCTCGATGGCAGCGCAGCACTCCGAAGAGGTGCGTTTGCCGGAGTGGGCCCCAGAGCTCTTGCCGGACTTGGTCTTGGTCTTCCCCCCGGGAGCTTCAGCGGCAAGTGTGTTGCTTTCTGCTGCGGCTGCTGCATCCCGGTAGATCTTGTCGGCGCAGATAAGCGCGTCCTTCTTGTCGCCAGGGACAGAGATGACGCTTATCGGCCCCGGCATCTTGAGTACGTTGTAGGCATAGTGGGAAGCTGCCATGAACTTGGCGAGGGCAGGACGTCCAAGTATCCCATTGTATGGCAATGGGATATCGGCAACGTCAAAGGTTATCCTCTCCGTCCTGAAGTTGAGTTCCCCGCCAAAGGTCACTAGCAGAGTAATCTTCCCCTTCGGCTTGCTTCTTCCCGGGTTTATTCCTTGGAACGACCCGGTCTCTTCGAGCTCGCCGTCTGGGATCTGGAGTTTCTTGATCACAGCTGAGGAGATCAAGTTCAGGCCGGCCCCGCCGTTAACCAACATCTTGGTGACCTTGAGGTTGCGGATAGTTGGTGAGACCAACATCGGCAAGCACCCGACCGCCGTGGTACGGTCAGGGTGGTCCTCAAGGTCAAAGATAATGGGCGTGCTGGACCACTTCAGCAGCCTGCGTGACTCGACGGGCGGCTCAGCTGCATTCACTTCCCGCACCCACTGCTTGAGTTGGCGCTGGGAAGTGTGCAGAGAGGCGCCTCCGTCGACACATAGAACTTCTGTGGCCTTCTGGAACTCCTGCTCGCTGTTATCTCCTTCCTCCATGTCGTCGTCGTCGTCTTCTTCCTCGTCCTTGTCGCGGCCCCGGGGAGGTCGATCACCTTGCCGCTGCTTGGCCTTGCCGCGGCGTCCTCCCCGGCCATTGAATGGCCGCTTCTTGCTTGGCTCTCCTCCGCCACCTTGGGCCTTCTCCTTGTCGCGACGCTCGTATTCAGCCTTCTGCTGTTCTACGAGGTACTCGACTCGCTTGCAATTCTGAAGATCGTGGCCCTTGGTGCGGTGGATCTTGCAGTATTGCTTGTCGGAGCCGTCCTGCTTGTCGGCTGCCGCTACAGGAGCAGCCTCCTTGCCGGAACCGCCAGCCTGTGCCTTCTTGGCGGGAGCCTCCTTGCCGGACTGCTCGACGACTAACACCTCCTTGCTCTTCTTCTTTCTGTTGTTCCGCCGCCGGCTCTTCTTTTCCGGGGCGGCATCCTCGCTGTCGCTTCCTCCTGCGCCAGCATCCTCTCCGGGGAGTCTCCTCACCTCTTCGGCGCGCGCGCACTTGTCAGCCAGAGCGTAGAGCTCGCTGACATCCCGGATCTTGGTCATGGCCATCTCTTCCCGCATGCGGCGGTTACGCACGTTCTGGTGGAACGCGCTGATAACCGCGGCAGGGTGGACGTCGGGAATGTTGTGTTGCACGCGGCTGAACCTCTGGATGTACTTGCGCAGGGACTCTCCCTCCTTCTGGGCCAAGATATGGAGATCGCTCTCCTGGCCGTGGGGTTTGTGGCCGCCCGTGAAGGCGCCAACAAACTGGTGGCACAGATCTGCCCATGAAGAAATGGAGCTTTCCGGCAAGTGCATAAGCCAAGAGCGGACGTTTGGCTTAAGCACTAGCGGGAAGTAGTTGGCTAGTATCTTCTTGTCGCGTCCCCCGGCAGCCTGCATCGCGATGGTGTAGATGCTGAGGAACTCCGAGGGGTGCGTCTTGCCGTCGTACTTCTCGGGTACGTCGGGCTTGAAGTTTTTCATGCTGGGCCACTGGACTCGCTGCAGCTCATGGGTGAACGCAGGGCAACCTGCCGCGTACGGCAAGTCGCCTGGCTCACCGGGCGCGTACGTGTCGACAGCGGTCCCAGCGCGCTGATCTGATTGTCGTCGGGCTTCTCGTCGGCGCTCGAAGCGCGTCCGAGCGTCTTCTTGTCGCCGGTCGTCGAGGACTTGGCGCTGGTCCCGACGAGCCCGCGGATCCAACGACGCCGTGGAGTCGTCGTCGATGTTAATCCGGCGGGGTGGCGTCTTCTGCTTCCGCGGCGGGGAGTGCACGGTGGTCGCACCCCCGCCGGTCTTGTCTCCATCGGCCTTCGTCTGGTCCACTTGCCGTGGCCGCGATGTCGCCGGCTGCTGCGGCGTGTCGTTGTTGGCGAAGGCGATGAGGCTTTGGATCGTCGCCCTCCAGTCCTCGGCTTTATCTGCTGCTGGAGGGAAATCGAGGAGCAGTTGTGCTCTTGCTAGAGCTTCTGCTGGAGAGGAGGGGAGCGGCGGCGAGCGGTGCGAGGAGCGAGATATGCTCGGACTTCTAACAGGGTTAGAAGGAGCACTTTCTCGCCCCGGCGATCGCGCCTTGCTCGTACCAGGACGGTGGCCTTGAGCGTCCCGCCATCCTTCGGTTTGTCCTTGCCCCAGCAAGCGAATGGTACCTACTGTATCACGGCGCTGCTGGCCTGGCGTCTGCTGAGAGAGACGCGGTGCGTCCACGGACACCGAGGCTTTGGAATTTGCCCGGTCGTCCGTCTTGTCCTTGGACTTGGTGGCGCCGTGAGTTTCCTCGCCGGCGACCACCCTTCCGCCGGCATCTCCTCCACCAACCGTTGGTTCTGGTGGTGGTGGGATCGACGCAGACGGGCCTGCGACCTCCGAAGCCTTCTTCTTCAGGGCCATGTTGTTGCAGTTGGTGAAGTTGATGAAGCTGGAGAGGTTGATGAAGAATGCGCCCGCGTGAGCGCCGGATCATGTTCGCACAACCTCGACGCCCCCTACCTGGCGCGCCAAAGATGTCGGGGGAAACTGTCCTCCCACGAGCACCTATGGGACCGGAGCCCCTTCTACGTTGCGGTAAGGGAGCGGAGGGAGCACGGAGAGCAGATCGAGGGGCGCACGCGGGCAGTTTACCCAGGTTCGGGCCGCGCGGACGCGTAACACCCTACTCCTGCTTGGATTGTATTGAGTTCTTGAGCTCGGGAGCTTGAAGAGCTAGCTACACCGAGCGAAAGAGTTGTCTAGGTTCCGAACCTTCTCTACGTTGTGCATGGGCCTCCTTTTATAGCTCAAGGGGTCACCGACAGGTGTCAACGTAGAGGAGGGTAAAAGTGTAACTTTGGTGGTAGTTGTAACAGTGCGGGAACAGTGCATGAACAGTGGATGAACAGTGGTCTTCACCTAACCTTGACAGTGGGGGACAAGGGCATTAAATGCCCGTCACCGTCGACCCCAAAAGCGTCCGTCCATGCTTCTCCGTTCGCCACGGCGGTAGCCTCGTCACCGTGGCTTGCTACCGTGTCCCCCAGGCTGCACAGCCATCTGCCACGCGCCCCTGGAAGGGCCCCAGGGCGACGCGTGGACCGATGAGCTGGAGCGCGGGCACACAGCGCAGGCTCCCCCGGCAAGCACCTTGCCGGGGTCTTGATCTTGCCGGGCCCGGAAGCTTGTCGCTCCCCGGGTCCTGCCGGGGCGCGTGATGCGCCACGACATGTCTTCTGAGATGCTGTTTTCTGGTCTTCCTGGCAAGCTCCTCTTGCCAGGGTCTTGAGTTAATGTGATAATCTTGAGCCTGGTATGGCCTTCCCGGCAAGCTCCACTTGCCGGGGTCTTGATCTTCTGTCTTGTATACTTTGTTCTTGAATGGCTTCATAAGGACCGAAAAGGTTTCTGGCGAGCACGTGGTAAACCCTGCCGCGGGAAGCTGCTACTGCCCGTGCACAAGTTGGGGTACTAAGGTACCCCTATCTTAGTACACCGACAGCGGAGTCACCCTCAAGAACTTTCTAGTTCTTCTTCTTATGGATCCACACCATCTTGATGGGAATCCTTGGAGTTGTAGTCGTACTTGATGAAGTAGAACTTGATGTAGTCTTGGTGACCAACTTGACCAAGGCCTTAGGAGCTTCTTCAAATGCATCAATCTCTTCCTGAAGCTTATCCTTGCCCTTTAGCTTGTGGTCTTGTGGTGGAAGATCATCTTG
Source organism: Secale cereale (assembly GCA_902687465.1). Classification (NCBI taxonomy): domain Eukaryota; kingdom Viridiplantae; phylum Streptophyta; class Magnoliopsida; order Poales; family Poaceae; genus Secale; species Secale cereale. Next base: position 88,335,749 of record LR738713.1, on the reverse strand, counting down.
TGCTTGTGTCCCTTGAAAACAAGTAGGATCATACTTCTCTTGTTGAGGAACAAACTTCGTCTTGGGGTATTGATCGTCCTCCCACTCAACTCCATTGGCATTGAACTTTTGTTGAAAACCAACACCTTGATTCTTCCGATGTCTTCCTTGCTTCCGTAGAATCTCCTCAAATTGCTTACTCCCGGCAAGACTCTTGTAAACACCTTTCTCTACAATTCCCTTCAATAAGCTATTTTCTTGGTCAAGTGTAACTTGGCTAAGAGAGTCATTAGTGGAATCAAGAGAACTACTAGAAGCAACATCATTGGATTTAGCATGATTATTGTTACTACTAGAGGAAAAATCTTTCTTGTTCTTGTTGCTAGATTTTACTTGTGGCATGTAGGTAGACAAGAGTAAACGCTTGGCAATGTAAGAAGAACTTTTCTTGCGAAGATCATCATTGATTGCCTTTAAGAACTCATGCTCTTGCTCAAGGTTGAGCTTTTCGAAGCGTAACTTCTCATGAGTCTTTAAAAGTTCTCGATGATCTTCCAAGGTAGTTTCATGAGCTAACTTAAGAGTTTTTAGTTCTTTAGTTAGACGCTCAATCTTCTCCTTATTACTGTCATTCATTTTATCTTTATTAGTATGATTAATAGCAATTTCATTATAGTTTTCATCAAAAGTTTCATCACTATTGCTACCAACAAGTAAATCATCATCTCCTAGCAAGTCATCTTCATCACTATCGAAATCAAGATACTCGGGGTGTGATACCTTAGGGCCTTTAGCCATGAAGCATCTTCCAATTCCTTCATTTGGTGAGTCAAATATGTCGTAGGAGTTGGTTGACACAAGAGCAATTCCGGAAACACCTTCATCTTAATTACCTTCAAAGTCGGAGTAGTAGCTTCTCTCATAGTGGTTATCGGAGTCGGAACCGGATGTCCATTCACCAACATGAGCTTGGTGTCTTCGTCTTGTATAGCTCCTTGATGATTTTTCCTTCCTTTCCGAATCTTTGCTTCTCTGAGAAGGTCTTCGTTCATAACGATCATCTCTACTCCTTCTCTCTCTTGGTGGTGAATCTTCTCTTCTACTTCTCCTTTTAGGTGAGTCTTCTCTTCTCTTGTGGGGAGCCGTACACTCATTGGAGTAGTGTCCGGGTATTCCAAAATTGTAGCAATTCCGATCACGACTTAAAGATCTCTTGTCATTGTAGGACCTTGACTTGGAACTTCTCTCTTTGATTCTACTCTTGTAGAACTTCTTGAAGTTCTTCACCATTAAGCTCAATTCTTCATTCAAGTCTTGTTTCTCACTTGATGATGTAGGAGCGTCACATGAAGCTTTATAAGAACCACTAGACTTTTTGTGAAGCTCTTCTTTATCTTTGAGTGACATCTCATGAGCAACAATTCTTCCAATGACTTCTGTTGGCTTGAGATCTTTGTAATTTGGCATCATTTGGTCAATGTACACACGATATCGTATTTTCCATCCAAGGCTCTTAGGATCTTCTTCACTTCCTAAGCCAGCAATCTCATTTGTGATGAGAGCAAGTCTAGAGTACATTTCAGCGACACCTTCACCATCCTTCATGTTGAACTTGTCAAGTTGACTTTGGAGCACATGCAACTTGGATTCCTTGACGGAGTTAGTACCTTCGTGCATATCAATCAAAGTATCCCAAATTTCCTTTGCATTCTCAAGATGGCTAATTTTGTTGAATTCTTCAGGGCACAATCCGTTGAAGAGGATATCGCAAGCTTGAGCATTGTATTGCAGCATCTTCAACTCTTCCGTGGTAGCTTCACGGTTCGGTTCCTTCCCATCTAAGAATTCACCTTGCAAACCAACACACACAATAGCCCAAACGACGGGGTTATGTCCAAGAATATGCATTTTCATCTTATGCTTCCAACTAGCAAAATTAGTACCATCAAAATAAGGACCTCTATGGTGGTAACTTCCCTCGCTAGACGCCATACTCTCCTAGGTTGTGAAACCAAGGTTGTGGTCACCAATGCAATGGAAATCACGGCAAATGGAGACCAAAGCTTTGATACCACTTGTAGGATCGAAAGTATGTCTAGAGGGGTGGTGATTAGACTACTTGAACCAATAAAAATCTAGCCTTTTCCCAATTTTAATTCTTGGCAGATTTTAGCAACTTAGCACAAGTTAAGCAATCAACCTACACATGCAATTCTAAGAGTATAGCAGTGGAAAAGTAAACAATTGCATATGAAGGTAAATGGAGGAATTTGGAGGGAGCAAACGCAAGTGAGGACAATGATTTTTTTTGTCTTGGTTCCGATAGGTGGTGCTATCATACACCCAAGTTGATGGAGACTTCAACCCACGAAGGGTAATGGCTGCACGAGTCCACTAAGGGATTCACCCATGAAGGGTCCTCGAAGAAGCAACCTTCTCTATCCCACCATGGCCATCGCCCACGAAGGACTTGCCTCACTAGTGGTAGATCTTCACGAAGTAGGCGATCTCCTTGCCCTTACAAGCTCCTTGGTTCAACTCCACAATCTTGTCGGAGGCTCCCAAGTGACACCTAACCAATCTAGGAGACACCACTCTCCAAAAGGTAATAAACGGTGTGTTGATGATGAACTCCTTGCTCAAATGCTTCAAATGATAGTCTCCCCAACACTCAAACAATTCCTCATAGATTTGGATATGGTGGAAGAAGGATTTGAGTGGAAAGCACCTTGGGAAGGCTAGAGAACAAGATTCGTATGGTAGGAATGGAATATCTTGATCCCAACACTTGAGTATGTAGTTCTCTCTCAAAACATGAATGATGGAAGTGTAGGTATGTTATGATGGCTCCTCCACGAGTGAAGAGTTGGTGGAGGGTATATATAGCCTCCACACAAAATCTAACCGTTACACAAAATTTACCAAACTCGGTGGGACCGATTCAAAGAACTCGGTCAGGCCGATTTAGTTCATAATGTGACCGTTAGGTATTTCGGTGGGACCGATATGATCAACTCGGTAGGACCAATTTCATTAGGGTTAGGGCATAATGTAATCTCGTTGGGACCGACTACACAAACTCGGTGAAATCGAGTTTGGTAATAAGAACACAGAGAGTTGGTCAGGCAAACTCGGTGGGACCGATTCACTCATTTCAGTGAGACCGAAATGTTACGAAGAGGCAACAAAGAGTTTGCCTTACAGACTTGGTGGGACCGAACGCTCATCTCGGTGAGACCAAAATGTTACGAAGGGAAACAGAGAGTTTGCAATCCCATCTTGGTGAGACCAAGATCCCTTTCGGTGAGACCGAAATGATTAGGGTATCTGGCAGTGGCTATGTCAAATGAACTCGATGGCGCCGGATAGATGTTTTCGGTGGGGCCGAGTTAGACTTTTGGTTTAGGACATATGTGGATGTGGGAAAGTGGTTGAGGGTTTGGAGCATATCACTAAGAATTTTGAGCAGGCAACCCATTAAGCAACACCTCATCCCCTTTTAATAGTATTGGCTTTCCTATGGACTCAATGTGATCTTGGATCACTAGAATGGAAAAATGTAGAGTCCTGAGGTTTGAGCTCGAGCCAATCCTTTTGTCCTGGGCATTTTGAGGGGTCCACAATCCTAATCCATGCCATGCCAAACATTGAACTTTCCTGAAATATTATCTTGATATAACATTAGTTCAATGAGCTATATGTTCTTAGTAATTACCAAAACCACCTGGGGATAGTTGCACTTTCACTTTTATTTTCAGATCTACTAAACCAAAAACCAAAAAAATACCTTCCTGGAATTTATCTTATTTATTATCCAATCTATCAATATTTACAACTCTATCACGTCCATTACCCGAAAGGGATTGACAACCCGTTTTACACGTCGGGTTGCGAGTATTTGTTATTTTTGTGCAGGTGCCGTTTACGTTGTGTTGCTTGGTTCTCTTACTCGTTCAATAACCTTGGTTTCACATCTGAGGGAAATACATACTGCCGTTGTGCCGCATCATCAATTCCTCTTTAGGGAAATATCGGTGTAGCTTTAAGCGACATCAAAAGGAATTTCTGGCGCCATTGCCGGGGAGCACCTTCAACATATACTAGGTTCCTAATCACAAATCTCATCTCCTCACAATTTACATTATTTGAATTTGCCTCTCGTTTTCATCTCCCACACTTCACAAAAATTTGCCGTTTTATTCGCCAACTTTTTCGTTCGTCGTTCTCTCGTCAGATATACTCTTTGCTTGCCATCATGAGTGATTTCGGTATGGCACCAACTGATGATGGCCTTACTCCTAAAATTGGACATACATGCAATATGGATGCTAAAAGTTTAATCTTGAGGCAAGGGAATGTTATGGGAAAAGAACGCATCCAAGAATTTTTCAATTGTGTTGGAAATCTGAGCCTTGATGATGCTCCTATACATAAAACTACTAGATCTTATGCGGATGCTATTTCAGCACTAGTTCTGAAACTTGAAAGTAAATTTATCCGCACTGATCCTACTTTGCAAATATTGTTTTTTGAGCTTCCCGAAATAAAGAACCTAGAGATAAAAGTTAGCTACTCTGGTCCTTATGAATAAATTTGATTACATAATACGGGAAGCTAGAGAAATCTTTGATTTTTATGGTATGAATCATGAAAAACCTATGCTAGATGAAATTATTTACAATAGTCATTATGCTTTAAGACATTTTCTTGGGGATAATAGAATCTTTCATGAGAATCTTATGAAAGAAGTCCTCGTTTCAGATATAATCCAACAAGTTTTTAATAATGTTGAACAACATTACTCTTGGATTGTTGCTTGAAATCAATGGGGTTATGATGAAAATCAACTTGGAAATTCTAAGGTGTCTATGGATAATATGTTCTACATTGTATTTACAAAACCCAATGATAAGGATACCCCTAAGGAAATTAAAGATAAATATGACAAAACTTAGATCCTTGCATTACGCCTAGATAAGGGCGTAAAACGATAGCGCTTGTTGGGAGACAACCCGATGAATAAATTCTTATTTTGCTTTTTGCTTTCTGTTATTGAGTGTTAGCACAATTATGCTACTGGTATGATTGTGTTTTTTGTGTTTTAATTAGTGTTTGTGCCAAGTATAACTGATAGGATCTTCTTGGGTGATAGTTAATTGATCTTGCTGAAAAAGACAGAACGTTTGTGCTCACGAGAAAAATTCTCATTTTTTATAGAAAAGTGCTTTTTAGTTGATTTTTTGCAGAATATTAATATAAAATTTTCCCACATGGCCCTATTTTTTCAAGATTTGTAGATTTACAAAAGTATTCGAAACTTCGAGATTACTATAGACTGTTCTGTTTTTGACAGATTCTATTTTCATTGTGTTGTGTGCTTATTTTGATGGCTCTATGGTTTTCTTTGATGAGTTTTTTCCAAACAAAAGTTGGAATATAGTAGATATAATACAAAAACAAAATATTAGTTGGTTTGACACATCACTTATATTAGTAGTTTGCTTTCTTATACTAACGGATCTCACGAAGGTTTTGTTGAAGTTTTGTGTGATTGAAGTTTTAAAGTTTTGGGTTATCTTACGATGGATGAACGAAGGATGGAAGATCCTAAGCTTGGGGATGTGCCGGCATCCCAAGCTATTATCCAAGAATGAGCAACCAACTAATCTCGGGGATTCCCCCGAGTGGCATCCCCGCTTTCTTCCAACAACTATCGGTATTTCACTCGAAACTATATTTTTATTCATCACATGATATGTGTTTTGCTTGGAGAATCTTGTATGATATGTGTCTTTGCTTGTTTTATTTTGCATTTTAAGTCTTCAATCCTTGCTGTACACACTTATTTGAGAGAGCCAAAATTATCCCATGACTTGCTAGAATTGCTCTCTATGCTTCACTAAAAAAATTATGAGCAATGTACTTGATCTAGTTCTTCACTTATATCTTTTTGAGCACGCTGTGCTTATTATTTTTGAAGAAATACCCTCTTGATTCACTTAGATTTATTTGATGGTTAGTAAAATTTGAAATAAATTCTCTCTTGCTTCACTTATATTATTTTGAGAGAAAGTAAGAAAAATTATGCTCATGATCTTCACTTATATTTGTTTGAGCTTATCAAAAGCAACACATGAAAATTAGTCCCAAAGTGATCATTGCACAAAATAAACTTGATTCCTTGTAATAGTTTTGAGACATGATGATGTGATATGTGAGTTATGTTGATGAGTAATTGTGCTCTAGTAAGAATATTAGTGTTAAAGTTTGTGATTCCCTATGCAAGCACGAAAGTCAGTAATTATGCAATTAAATTATATCCTACTTGTGGTGCATTATTTGGTGTTATTTATGCTCAATGTTGGCTTACGAGATTATTTGTTTCATGGTTGGTCGCTTCCCAGTCTTTTGCTAGCCTTCATTTTGCACTAAGTATGATCTCTACTTGTGCATCCAAAATCCTTTATCCTGGTTTTGCCACATGAGTCCACCATACCTATCTATATGTGGTATTTACTTGCCGTTCTAAGTAAACTTGTATGTGACATCTCTAATTTTCAAAATAAATTTCCCTTTTGTGTGCCCGTACTGCTCGCGAGGCGGTGAGGGGTGGCAATATTTTCCATGCTAGATGTGTTATTCTCACGATGAGTGTTTATTCACTTTTCATTGCACGAGAGTAAGGCAAAGGTATTAGGGATGCCCAGTCCCAAAATGAAAAACAAATTTACTTTATGTTGTCAAATAATAAATTCCTTGGAAAGTGTTGGTATGGAAGGCAACCGTGGATTCAGCTAGCCATGGCTTGTGAAAGTTTGGTGGAAAAGGAATATACTTTATTTTTTGTTTGGGAACCGCCTATGATATATCTAGCATGGAAAGTGTTGGGAACCTCAAGTCGTTCTCGTTGGTGGGAAAAGTATACCTCCAAAAAAATTATCTCTCAATTTAAGCTTTGAGCTCTAGCACCTCTACAAATCACTACTTCCCTCTGCGAAGGGCCTTTCTTTTACTTATGCAATTTTTATTTTTGAATTTGAGTCTCCATCTTCACTTACAAGCACCAACTAGGAAGCACCATGATCATACTTGAGCATTGGGTGTAACTAATATGCGAGTGTGTTTCATGAATGGATCAATGGTAGAGCATAATGGGCTAAGGATAACTCATTTTAGCATTGATATTTTGAAAGACATGATTGCTTGTTGATATGCTTGAGTATCTAAATTATTATGTCAAAACTAGACTAATGCTTTTAACCATATAAAAGTCCAAATGTCCATGCTATAAAAAAAGAATATCATATGACATGATAGGCAGCATTCCACATCAAAAATTCTGTTTTTATCACTTACCTACTCGACGATGAGCAGGAGTTAAGCTTGGGGATGCTGATACGTCTCCAATGTATTTATAACTTTTGATTGTTCCATGCTGTTATATTATCATTCTTCGATGTTTTACAATCATTTTATAGTCATTTTATATCATTTTTGGTACTAACCTATTGACATAGTACCAAGTGCCAGTTGTTGTTTTCTGCATGTTTTTTACATCACGAGAAATCAATATCAAACGGAGCCCAAACACTGCGAAACTTTTTGGAGAACTTTTATGGGCCAGAAGACACCTAATGGGCCAAGGCAGCACCTGGGGAGTGCCCCGAGGGGGGCACAACCCACCAGGGCATGCCAGCCCCCCTGGCGTGCCCAGGTTGGTTGTGCCCACCTCGGTGGCCTCCCGCATCGCCTCTTGGCTCTATAAATACCACAATATTCCAGAAACCCTAGGGGAATCGACGAAATATTTATCCAGCCGTCGCAGAGTCTAGAAACACCAGATCCAATCTAGACACCATCACGGAGGGGCTCACCACTTCCGTTGGTGCCTCTCCGATGATGCGTGAGTAGTTCCTTGTAGACCTTCGGGTCCGTAGTTAGTAGCTAGATGGCTTCCTCTCTCTCTTTTCATTATCAATACAATGTTCGCTTGGAGATCCATATGATGTAACTCTTTTTGCGGTGTATTTGTTGGGATCCAATTAACTTTGTGTTTATGATCAAATCTATCTTTTTATATCCAGGAAAGTTATTTGAGTTTCTTTGATCTCTTATATGCATGATCTCTTATAGCCTCGTATTTCTTCTCCAATATTTGGGTTTTCTTTTGCCAACTTGATCTATTTATCTTGCAATGGGAAGAGGTGCCCGGTAGTGGGTTCGATCTTACAGTGCTTGATCCCAGTGACAGAAAGGGAACCGACACGTATGTATCATTGCCACTAAGGATAAAATGACGAGATCCATATCTAACGCCACAGATAAACAGATCTTGTCTACATCATGTCATCGTTCTTAATGCATTACTCCGTTTTTCCATTAACTTAATACACTAGATGCGTGCTGGGTAGCGGTTGATGTGTGGAGTAATAGTAGTAGATGAAGGCAGGAGTCGGCCTACTAATCTTGGACTTGATGCCTATGTAATGCTCATTGCCTGGATATTGTCATAATTATTTGAGGTTCTATCAATTTCCCAATGGTAATTTGTTTACCCACCGTTTGCTATTTTTCTCGGGAGAAGCCACTAGTGAAACCTACGGCCCCCGAGTCTTCTTTCTCATATATTTGCCTTTGCGTTCTATTTGCCTTTCCTTTTATTTTCAGATCTACTAAACCAAAAACCCTAAAACACCTTGCTGAAATTTATCTTATTTATGATCCAATCTATCAATATATACAACTCTATCACATCTGTTAACCGATAGGGATTGACAACCGCTTTTACACATCGGGTTGGTAGTATTTGTTATTTGTATGCAGGTGTCGTTTACGTTGTGTTGCTTGGTTCGATAACCTTGGTTTCACATTTGAGGGAAATACCTAACGCCGATGTGCTGCATCATCCCTTCCTCTTTGGGGAAATACCAACGTAGCTTTAAGCGACATCATGGCCTCCTCGGAAGAGCTGCGTGACTTGTTCATTGCGCGCTTTGCGGCGCCGGCAACCAATGCGGTCACGGTGCTCCTCGGCGGTATGCGTGCGCCGGCGTCGGATTGTCACACCAAGCAATTCATCTGATAGGTGGGAGTCATGTAGTCACCCCCAGGCTGGGCGCCCCCTGAGTCCGACCTTGCCTTCGACTCAAGTGACCACCCCGAGACCACGGTCAGCGTGGGTGCGCTCCCTACGCTCTGCACCTCCACCATATGCAATGTGGCTGTCACCAGGACCCTCATCGACGGTGGTGCCGACCTGAATGTCCTTTCCGTAGAGGTGTTCAACCTCCTCCACGTCCCCTACGGTCGGCTCCGGCCCCACCAAGCCTTTCTCTGGGGTCATCAACGGCTCCACCTGCCCCCTGGGGCAGATCCGCCTCCCAGTCACCTTCGATACGCGCTACAACTACCGCACTGAGCTCATCGACTTCTACATCGCCCGCATCAGCCTACCGTACGGCGCCATCCTGGACTACCTGATGTTGGCCAAGTTCATGGTGGCGAGTCATTCTGCCTACAACCTCATGAAGATGCCAGGAAGCAGCGGCGTCCTCACAGTCGCGAGGGACACCAATGGCGCGTCTTGGCCCTCAAGCGCGCCTTCAAATCTGAAGTAGCCGCGCGGCCGGACAAGGAAGGAGCCCAGAGGCCCCAGGGGTTGCGCCTACAAAGAAGAAGTAGTTGCTCTCCCAAGATCGGGCAGAAATGAAGCAGGTGCCAGTGGACGAAGTCGGAAGATCAGGCTCCACCTTCACCATAGGCGTCGGCCTCCCCCCCAGACCAAGAAGAGGCTCTAGTCCGCTTCCTGCGCGCGAACAACGAGGTGTTCGCGTGGGAAGCGACAAATCTGGTCGGAGTTCTGTGAGGAGTAATCGAGCATCACTTGATGGTGTGCCCGAACACGCACCCAGTAATGCAGAAGGCACGGTGGCAAGCTCTAGAGAAGCAGTCATTCATCACCAAGGAGACCCACTACTGGAGGCGGGCATCATTCGAGAAGTGCGGCACCCGGACAGGCTCGCGAACGCAGTCATTGTCCCCAAGAAAGGTGGGAAAGAGCATATGTGCATCAACTTCACCAAAATCAACAAAATTGCCTACCCTCGGGACCCTTTCCCACTCCTGCACATCGACCAGATCATTGAATCTACCGCTGAGTGCAATATGTTGTGTTTCTTGGACGCCTTCTTGGGCTATCATCAAATGAATATGGCAATACAAGATGTTGAGAAGACGGCCTTCCTAACCCCGTGCGGGGTATACTGCTACACATGTTTGCCTTTCGGGCTGCGCAATGCAGGAGCAACTTTCCAACTGTTGATGCACATCGCCCTAGGGGAACAGCTCGGGAGGAATGCAGAAGCGTATGTCGATGACATAGTGGTGAAATCTCAAGAGGCAAGAACTCTCATTGACGACCTATAAGAGACATTCGCCGGCCTGCGCAAACTGGACCTGCCGCTCAACCAGAAAAAATGTGTGTTCGGCATTCCATCAGGCAAGCTGCTAGGTTTCCTAGTGTCACACAAAGGGATCGAGTCCAACCCCTAGAAGGTCAAGGCCATAGAAATAATGAGTCCCCCGAAGACCCTCAAGGAGATGCAGAAGTTGGCAGGCTACGTGACGTCGCTCGGGTGTTTCATCTCCAAGCTAGGGGAATGCGCCCTCCCTTCTTCAAGCTAATGAAAAGGAAAGGCCCGTTCGAGTGGACTCCAAAGGCGGACACAGCTTTTGAAGACCTCAAGAGATACCTCACCAACCCACCGGTGATGGTAGCTGCTACCTCTTGAGCATGCGTTGGTTTTCCCTTGAAGAGGAAAAGATGATGCAACAAAGTAGTGTAAGTATTTCCCTCAGTTTTGAGAACAAAGGTATCAATCCAGTAGGAGACAACACACAACTCACCTAGTACCTGATAAACAATCAAGAACATTGCAACCAACGTGATAAAGGGGTTGTCAATCCCTTCACGACCACTCACAAAAGTGAGATCTAATAAAGATAGTAAAGTAAATATTTTTGGTATTATTGTTGTATAGATTGGAAAGTAAAGATTGCAAAATAGTAAACGAGATGTGAAGTAAATAAAGAAGATTCAATATAATAGGAAAGAGACCTGGGGGCCATAGGTTTCACTAGTGGCTTCTCTCAAGATAGCATGTATTACGGTGGGTGAACAAATTACTGCCGAGCAATTGATAGAAAAGCACATAGTTATGAAGTTATCTAAGGCAATGATCATGAATATAGGCATCACGTCCGTGTCAAGTAGACCAAAACAATTCTGCATCTAGTACTATTACTCCACACATCGGCCGCTATCCAGCATGCATCTAGAGTATTAAGTTCATAAGAACGGAGTAACACATTAAGCAAGATGACATGATGTAGAGGGATAAACTCAAGCAATATGATATAAACCCCATCTTTTTATCCTCGATGGCAACAACACAATACATGCCTTGCTGCCCCTACTGTCACTAGGAAAGGACACCGCAAGATTGGACCCAAATCTAAACACTTCTCCCATTGCAAGAAAGATCAATCTAGTAGGCCAAACTAAACAGATAACTCGAAGAGAGTTGCAAAGATATCAAATCATGCATATAAGAATTCAGAGAAGAACCAAATAATATTCATTCAGGGAAGAACCAAATAATATTCATAAATAAACTTGTTCATAAATCCACAATTCATCGGATCTCGGCAAACACACCGCAAAAAGTATTACATCGAATAGATCTCCAAGAGAATCGAGGAGAACTTTGTATTGAGGATCAAAGAGAGAGAAGAAGCCATCTAGCTAATAACTATGAACCCGAAGGACCATGGTAAACTACTCACGCTTCATCGGAGAGGCTATGGTGTTGATGTAGAAGCCCTCCATGATTGATTCCCCCGCCGGCAGATCACCAGAAAAGGCCCCAACACTACAAAAAAAATACACTTCCGTGATGATACGTGTTTGTCACAGTAGGTCACATTTTCTGTCATGCATGTACATCCATGACAAATTTATGATAGAATAGTCATACCTATGCTGTCATAGAAGTGTTCCATGACATTACCAAAATTATCATCACAGAAGTGTCCACTTCCAAGACAATAAATCGCGCGTCACAGAAGTGCTTTCGTCAAGGGTGACTGACACGTGGCATCCACCGTAATGGAACGCCGTTAAGCTATCGGGTCCAGTTTTGGATCCGATAACCCATTAACAGCCCCGACCAATGGGGATTTTCCACGTGTAAAATCATCATTGGCTAGAGGAAACACGTGTCCGCTCACCGTTGGGACAGATGTCATCCACTCATTGGACCCAAAGCGCCTATGATACATCGACACGTGGGACGGCCCAACATAGGCCCATTCCTGTGAAAAGGCCGGCCCGTTTGACTTTGTCAAAAGGTGGCGGGTCGGCCCACGGCAAGCCTGTGAACGGCCTGTTCGCATATAGCCCATTTACAGCCTGCTAACCCAGGGCCCGTTTACGACCTATCCGAATTAGGCCCAGTAGCGTCATCTAGGCCGTCCAATATAATTCCAGTCTGTTTTAACTTCCAGCCCATGTATGGCCCATGACGTCTTTCGGCCCATATGAGGCCCTTATTACTCTCGGCCCATTAATGGCCCGTGGTAAAACTGGCACGTAATGAACAGTGTATCACTTTATACCCATTAACGGCACGTGGTGAAACTGGGCCATAATGAACAGTGTATCGCTTTATACCCATTAATGGACCATTATTCCGTTGGGCCGTTTCCAGCCCATGTTATCTTTCGGTCTTCACGGGGCCCATTTATTCTTGGGCTCATTTCCACATTCGTTTACTTATGGCCCGTTACTGTCATTTTCTACTTGTGGTTACAGTCGGCCCGTTTGTGGCCCGATAATACGGTGTGCCGTTTTCATGTAAAAAAAACCGTTGGGTTGTTTTCATAGAGTTATCAAATACGGCCTATTAACGGCATGCTATTGTCCATGAATAGTCTGGTCCATGATTGGCGAAATGATGATAAGTCCCATAGAAGGCCCATGGATCCTACGGCCCATAAAAGGCCCATGAATCTTACGACCCGTAGAAGGCCCATGGATCCTACGGCCCGTATGGAAGGCCAATGGATCCTACGGCCCATACAAGGCCCATGATCATACGGCCCGCAGGAGGCCCATGGTTACAACAGTTCGTGTGTTGCCATGATTATTTTGGCCTAGTTTCCAAAGTTAGGTTATTGTGGCCATTAGAAAAACACAGAAAAAGAACTGCAGTAACTACTAGAAAACAACTAAACAAGATAATAAGGAAATAAATAAGCAAGCAATTAACGCTAGCCTATTACCGCTATTACACATATTACATCCACTGGACATCAAAGTTCGCCACCAGTGCAAATATAGGGAACAAAGCAGCATATTACATACACTGGCCGTCAAAATTGGCCACCAGTGCAAATAAATGCGGCAGCAAAACATGAGCATAACTGAAACAACTTCAGAAGAGCTCAAGAAACGTGGTATCCAGCATGCTGGCAATAAGCTTAGCAAGCTTATTAGCTTTGTCCTGTTTGGTGCTAAAATCCTCGAATGCTTGCTGTTGCACCATAAAGTATGCATCTGAATGCTCCAGGGACTTCCGCAGTCCTTCTGCTTCTTGTCGCAGCACAGCTGATCGATGTCTTTCAGCTTGTAGTTGATACTTAAGAAACCGAACTGATTCAGACAGTGAGTTTGAATAGCTTGTGCAAGCGGTAGTGGCCAGTAACTCCAACACTAAACCAAGACAGGACTTTGGGGTTGTCTCACTGTCTTCGAGATAGTCTTCCTTAGCTATTTTATCAGCTTTGTGGCAGACCAACAAAGATGTGTCACTTTCCTGAACCTTATCTACATTACTTCCTTTACCATTGCTTAATAAGGCACTCTTCCCCAATATTCTGTCAGCATTCTAAAAGAAGAAACAAGCAGACACATAACAGTTTAGCATGTACTAGTATATGAAACTCATTTCGGTGAACAAGTTCATTAGTAAGGTGGACAAGATTAAACTACCAAGTCTTCTATTGCCAAGTACTAGTACATAATAAAAGCATCAAACAAACATATATCTATATCCTTTGGTCACTTCATTGTCTTGCCAAATCAAAATAGAGACACGGTTCAAATCATATCAGTTCAAGACAAAGTAGTAGAGAAAGAATACAAAGCGTGGGAAACTACACGGCACAACAAGATTTCAGATGGGTACCACGGGTCTACATGTACAACAACACTATTTGCTTTGTTGTGATGCTAGTAATGTGCATGATATGAGAAGTCAACTGTATACATAATTGAAGTTGAAATCAACAGAGCTATTGATAAGAGAAAGCATGTTAAAGAAACATGCGTGAACATACATGTTGTGCCATTGGAGTTTCGACTGAATCCTTCAATTTAAAAATAAGTTTGTATGAGTAAATACAGTGATACTAGAGCAAAGCAGTATGCATGATAGCAATCGTAGTTAAAAAAGGCGCGCCTAAACGAGCGCTTAAGCGCGCCTAGGCTCTAGGCGTTGGCGAAATGCATTGTGCATTACTACGCTTAATCTGTGCATAACTGCGCATAAGCATGCGCTTTGGTCAATAAAGCGCAAGTCGGTGGCAAAACGCACAATTAATGCCCATCGCTTTTTGGAACTATGATCACAATGGAATCTTAAATTAGAACAGTTGTTCTTCAGGATTAGGCACTTGTTCTACATGAACAGAGTAAGGTGCAAGAATATAGTACTTAAAAATAGAAAATGAGCTCATAGACCTTACCACATTCTTCGTTCGGGACTAGTACAGAACAAGGCGTTCCCAGTCATCGTCCAGTAAACGTGTCTCAGGAGAATGTAAGGGAATTTGATGAGTTTCTTTGCCGGTGATGTACATTTTCTTCAGGTAATTTCGATACTGCCACCAAGCATTCTTGAAGATACCAGAGGTATTAGCACAGGTTACCTCATCCTGAGTTTCCAAATCGGTCCTTCCCTATAGAGAAAAATGGGAAAATTTGTTGTATTCTAGCCATCATGGAGGTAGGATGTATGGGACAAAGCAAGGTAATTGCCATGAATAACATTAATTACACATAACTCCTAGAAAAACACCTGCAACTGGCATTTTCCTTCATCTTCAGTATAATATTTCCAAGATGGTAACATACGCACATACGATTTAACAACATCAAATGTGATAGATGCTAAAGTACGACTAGCTGGTTGTGCTTCCTCCATAGGAATAGGCGTACTAACTGGTGGAGTTTGGGTTCGCCGTGGTAGTACTGGCCCTTTGGGCACTGGAGCTACCTTACTAATTGCTCTTGTTTGGGAGCTCTGTGGTGGATATGGTGCTGCGTCAATAGGAACTGGGTTACTATGTGTTGGGGTTGGGGTTAGATTGGGTGAAGCTGGTTCTCTGTCCATCACAGTAGGGGTACAAACTGCGAGAGTTTGGGTTATGTGTGGTAGGGCTGGTTCTCGTGCATGTACAACCGGGGTGCTATCTCCACCAAGAGGTAGCACTATTTTATTTGAAGACCGTGTTTTTAGTCCGCTAGATTCTGGCATCAATCGCTCCAATTCAAATGGCTGATAAACTGGAAACATAGTTGAATGTACATACATTGTATGAGAGATAGATGCAATAGATAGTGTGGAAAAAAGAGGACATGAAATAGTTGACATGTATATTCTTTAACTAAAACGAATAGCATGACATAATTTCACATATATGATGTCTATCTAAACTGGATAGCATAGCATAACATAATTCAAAGATATGATGAATAACTAAAACGTCGTGCCAAGTTAGAGCATACACCTCGGTGGGGGAATAGGACTGGTCATCTATCTCTGAATCCATCTCTGAGTAGCTATCGGGACCCAACAAGTGATCTGCTTCGACATGTAGCACTGTCTGCTCTGTAGGCCTTGTTTTCACTCTAGATTTTTCAATCTCCCACCCAAATGGCTGATTCACAGGAAGAGTAGTTTAATGTACAAACATTGTCGACAAAAGGAAATGTAATGAAGAAAAGTATGGGTAAGATATCATTCAAATATACGATGCCTGGTTAAACAGGATGGCATTGCACATTTCACATATATTATGGCTGGCTAAAAGACATGAGACTACATAATTCCCATATATGATATAGAAACTAAACAGGTGGCGACAGAACATGTCTAAACTAAGCAGATGACATATATGATGTAAAAAGTAGGCACTGCAGGGCAACATATGCATGATATGACTAACATCATCATGCCAAGGTAGAGCAAAAACCTTGGGGGTAAATAGGAGTGGTCAGCGGCGTCTGAATCTGCCTCAGAACAGATATCTTCCTTTGGATAACAATCTGGAGAGGGTGGGGAGGATTTGCCATTGAACCCACCATGGAGCAATGTCTGCATGACATTGTATTGCCGCGCAAAACTCTTCTCTTTTTCTCTACATGTTCAGCATGACTATGTACAATATCTGATATGCATACGAAAAAATATGGTGAGATTATGTAAGGAGAGCATGCAGAAATTTAGAGAGATCGTAACAACCAGTGGATGGATCCAAAAATAATGATAGCAAGCTGATGATTGCTTTAACTTAATAAAAAGACAATGATGATCACTTTACTATTTGTTTCCCACCCAAGATGAACAACATAGGCATACCCTAGGTGAACCAGATATTAGACAGAGATACTATTCATTGCTTCCTCGATATGTGCCCCACAACTAATTTAGAACTCAAGTTTGAACATTAATTTGGACCTGACTTGGAGTCCAAGAGGTGAACATGATGATAAAGTAGTAGGTAATTTTAAGCAATGCATAACATAAGCAGAATCAAAAGAGTGTGACCTCTCTTGTGGACCCGTGTACTCCTCATGTTCATCTGCTGAGTCGATGATGGTGATGCCGTTGCGGTGGGTGCTGGCGGTAGGGAAGGAGACCTGAGTTAGCGAAAGACTGTCAGGAGTCATGATGTCTGGTTTGGTGGATGTTTCTGTCGATGGAGCACCTGAGGTGAGGTGGACGACGTCGCGGCAGGAGCAGGAAAAACCACACAAAGTTCCCTTCGACACCTACGTGTAACTGAAGTAATTCTGTAAGGGCTCATTTGGCTTACATGATTCTAAAAACGCAGGGATAGGAAAAACACCAGAATAGGATAGGAATGCACATGGTAAAGAGAGCATTTGTAAACATAGGGTTTATATCAACTTGGGTGTTTGGTTTACAGGAATTGCAAGAGCAGAGGAATGCAAAGAAACATGGCCGAAATAAAGTGAAACCATATGAAAGCGTGTACAGTTAGAATGTTATTCTGCCACTAATGCACTTGGTCTTGTTTTCATGCATAGGATTTTGAAAAGTAGGTCCAGGTGGATGTTTTGCTTCATTCCTTTCAACAAAATGCATGAATAATTGAATAGTAGAGTGCCATTGGAAAAGTCCCTATTGCTATGTTTTTCCATCGAACCAAAATAGCCCTAATGGATCGACATGAATGTATAGTAATAAGTGATGCAACAAGTGTACAACCTCTTTGCCGTAGCCATGTCAACCTCAGCATCATTGGGTTGGTCGCTGAAGCAGTTGAGGCAGAGGTGGCTATCGGAGGTGTGGAGGAAGATCTGAGGAATCTGTAGATGGTGTTCAGGGCACTGCTCTGTTGTGATGGATCGTTATGTCGTTGGAGCAGCCCCGGTAAGCCATAAGATGTCAAGGCTGAAGCAGCACAAGACATACATCGTCAATCTCAAGTGGGATTCTAATAGCATCTCCAATAGATGATGTAAAATAGATGTAAATTTTACATCACCAAAAACCACTTGACTACAACAGATGAGGTAAAAACTGTTGAATCTGAACTTAACTGTCAAAACTGAAATTTATTGTGGAATCTGAATGTTACTGTCGAAACAGAACACAGTGGTAGCAGAGAGGCACTTGACATGTAGTTTAGGGAGGGCCTGCAGTTCATCTTCAACCTGCACCCCCCTGAGCCGCCAGCCACCACCGGCCGAACCTCAGGCCCCAACGCCGCCTCACCGCCCTGAAACAACTCCCCACCGCCGGTCCACCGCCGCGACGACCAGCCCCATAGGCCCCCCCGCCCCCACCCCGAACCCTAATATAGATAATGGGGTACCTCTCCGGCGAGCCCCCGGCCCTACTGCAGGTGGTTCTTCCTTAACTCCGGCGAGCCCCCCACCCCTTGAAAATCGACTGACCCAAAAGTTGATTCAGTCCACTGAAGTGTAGCTAAATCGGAGCAGAGCAGCATCACGAGTTAGGGGGAGAGCAGCAACAGCAGCGCGAGCGAGCGAGCGAGAGCCAGAGCAGCAGCAGCTGGGCAAGCGAGCGATCGAGCGAGAGCCGGAGCAGCAGCAGTAGCACGAGCGAGCGAGCAAGCGAGAGCCGGAGCAGCAGTGTCGGTGGGAACGACACCTATGGGATCACAAGAATCCCTACTACAGTTAGCGGGGCGCGGGGTTGAGAGAAGAGCGGATCAAACAGATAGCACACGGTTCGTTTATCCAGGCTCGGGCCGCGAGGAAGCGTAAAACCCTACTCCTGCTTTGGTGGATTGTATATTTGTGTTCCTCAGCTAGCTATGGGGCGTGAGGAGCTCCAAAAAGCCGAATCCCCCTGCTGGTTGCCTCGGGCCTCCTTTTATAGAAAAATGGGTTGCCACAGTGGCACAGAGGAGGTGGAAAGGGTATAGTGATGCGAGTTTATCCCTCGCATTACATGACAAGGCGCATTTAATGCGTCTTGCTTAGGTGTCCTTGCTTTATCGGGGACGGGGGAGAGATCTGTCTCGTCCGTCGCCGCTCCTTCTCGTGTTGACACACGCCCTGGCCAGCGATGCCTGAGATGCCATGTAGGTAGGCAGCCAGCTGAGGTGGCACAATGGTGGGTCTTCACGAACATCTGCATGTCGCCATGCAGGTGCCTGCCCAGCTGGTTGGGTCTGCAGCTGCATACGGCGGTGGAAGTTTAGTCGGTGTGGGCCTGATGGTGGCCCTGCGGATGTCCTTGGCAAGAGCCTTGCCGGTGCTCCGGCAAGGGCCTTGCCACGGCGCCAGCTGCCATCCCCGGCAAGGTGCTTGCCGGAGGTCTTGTGGTCTTCCTTGGCTGGGATCCCGCCAAGGGCCGTCGTCTTCTTAGTGCTTATCTGATCTTGAATGTCTTCACAAAGATCTGCATGCCCCTACGGGGACGTCTCCCGAATCCTTGCCCCATGGGGGTAGTGGACTCAAGGGTGATTTGCTCCGTAGGCGTGGGGCGAGTTGCTGCGGCAAGGGTCTTGCCAGGGCTGCTAAGACCGGCCCCGACAAGGATCTTGTCGGGAGAGCCCATCTCGTACCTTGGCTCTTCGTGGTCTTGTTCTTGGTGTTGCTCCAGTTCCATCGAGCTTCGGTCTCACCCTGGCTCACCTCCCTTGCCTTGCTTGGTGTGGTGGTGCCCGCGGCTCAGACTGCCCGTGCACAGTTATAGGGGTACAAAAAGTGTTCCCCTCTTTTTGTACACCGACAGGAGCCCCCGGGCCTGGGCCACACATAAGCGTGACGCGTTGTTAGGCTAGGCCCAGAACGGTGCGCGGGCAGGCGGGACGGTTTTTACCGTGGTAAGACTTTTCATGCGTTGCGCCTCCCACGATCCTCGCGCGTGGCGTGGTGTGGAGGGGTGTGCGTGACGTGGGCGGCATGCGTGGGGTTGGTTCCCGCAGGCATGCATCACATCACAGTTAAGGGGCGGTTCGCGCCTTCCCCATGAACGGAGGGAGGCGTGGAGGCGCGGCCCATTTATTGAATGGGGCTGAGGCGCGGTCCTCAAGGCGTCCACTCCCCACGATCACGGGGTGGGGAGAGGTCGCTTCACCCGTCCCCTCGGTTCTGCATGTCTGCCATGTGTCTCCCATGCGCTTGGGGTGGCAAACGGTGGAGCCGGGAAACCGGGCCGTCGCTGGTTGGGGCGGTGGGTCGGTCCTGCCTCCCTGCGCCTTCCATGTCTTGATTGGCTGAGCGGGGCGGTCGATCCCCAACCCCGTTCCTTTATAAAGAGCGGGAGGGGAGGGATGGCGTCCCGCATTTCTTCCATCTTCTTCCTCCTTCAGCTTCTGCTCCTCCCTTCCATTTGTCATGGAGAGAGGAAATCCCGGCCCTTCAACAGTGGCAGCGAGGGTCGCCGCTCGACAACTTGTCCCTCCTTCTCCTGCGCCTGCGGTGGCAGAGCCGACCGCGAGGGGAAGGGGGAGGGGGCGAGGCCGTGGGCGAGGCCGGGGCGCTCGGGGAAGAGGAGGACGGGGTGGCCCGCCGGCCTCGTCCCCGCCAGCAGCTCCTCCTCCAATGGAGGGCCATGTTGGGGATGACCCTTGTGAGTACTTCGTCAGGTTGCGCTGGCCGCCGCGCCGCCGCCTTCGTCTCCCGACTCCATTTGCGCGGGAGATGGAGCTGGATCCGCCGGAGTCATTGCGGCTACACATGAGGGGCTGCGGGATCAGTGGCACGCGGGTCTGCGTCGACTTCCCTGCTCCTCATGTGATGTATCTTCGTCGGGGATGGAAGACGTTTGCTCATATCCACAGCTTGACAGAGGGGCTCACTCTCCATTTTAAGCTAATGGAGGGTGGCCTTCTCTCCATCAAGGTCTTCGGGCACTTCGGGACTCGCGCAAGGTGCTGCGTGGAGAGCTCTTCTGATGATGAAGATTCCTCCTCGAGCGAGAGTGATGAGGAGGACAGCGACAGCGACGACGAGGGTGGTAGGCGGCAGGATGACGGGTCCGACTAGGTGTCGGGAGCCGTTCCATGCGGCACCGGTGACCCCATCATCCGTGTCGCCGGCTCCTTGAACTTCTCGGGGCCGTCTCCTTGGGCGGCTGGCGTTGGGGGGCTGCGGAAGAGGAACAGTGCTGGCAGCAAGGCCGTCAAGTCGGAGTACGCGGGCACCGACGCCTTCGACGCGTACTGACGTCCTGCCGCCTTGTCTTCGAGCTCTGCTTCCGGCGCTGCCATCACCATCCAGCCTTTGGGCGGCCACCAAGATGTTCTCTCGGTGTCTTTTGCCACCCGTAGCTCGCCTAGGCACTCCTTTTGCCCTTCTCGCCTCCTTGTCCTGCCTCCTGAGGAGAGGGACAAGAAAGGGATTACGGGCACCTTATCTCTTTTTAGTTTGTAAGCCTTCAGGCGTCTGTTAAATTTAAAACTTGTAATCCCCTTGTTCATGTTTTTCATTCCCTATGGACTGTACCTGAGTGGAATGTTTTTAATGAAAAAGGGATGTTTGCCGGGTCATTTGTTTGTGGGTGAAACCCACGACAAGTAATAAATCCTTGATATCTCTAAGATAAACATTTTCTTGCCCGGCAACAGGCCTCGCCATCCCCCCACTTTATTCGACCTTTCTCACGCCTTTGGCGGAGGCAGGGATGAAGTGGGTTTAGGCTCCTTGTTTTACCCTTTCGCTGCCGCGACTACGACCAAACTCGGTCCCAGGAACGAGCCCCGGGGCCTAGAGTTAGGGGAGCACGGTAGCTTAAGGAAAAAAATGAGGTTTCACGTGCCTCAGTCCATAATGGAATGCATGATAAGGGATGAAGAACTTATCTGAAGCTGCAGCTCCCGACAACCCTGGTTTGCCGTGGGTGAATCTTTGCTCTTGCAGCCCCCGACAATACTGGCTTGCCGGGGCCTAGATGCTGGTCTGTTCCTTTTTTTCTCCCCAAGTGGTTTCGGCAAGGATATCTGTGTGCCCTGTGAACCAAAGAAGATAAAAGAAAGACAAAGAGATGCAAACTCGACCTCTAAGCTAGGGGTTAGCCGCCGCTAAGCACTATCAACCCTAACCAAGGACGAGACTCGACATAGCATGCATGCTATAACTTAGGGCGCCAGCGCTTCATTTATTTATGCTCAGTGTCTGTGCCTGGCTTTGTACAAATTGTTACGTGCCTAGTCGGCAAGGCTTGTACAAAAGGTGGCTTGTCGGGGGGCCCAGCAAGCCACGCCTCACGGGTGAAACTTGCGAAGATGCTCAATGTTCCAGGAGTTGCCCACTGGAACGGCATTTTCGGTCTCCAGGCGGACTGCGCCACGCCTGGTGACTCGTATTACCCGATAAGGGCCTTCCCACTTCGGCGTCAACTTGTTGGTATTCTTGGCCGATTGAACGCGCTGAAGAACAAGGTCGCCTTCCTCAAAGCTTCGGGCACGGACCTTGCGGCTATGGTAGCGGCGCAAGGCTTGCTGGTAGCGTGCTGCTCTCACAGCCACCCGAAGACGATCTTCCTCAAGGAGCATTGCGTCATCTTGCTACAGTTGCTCTTGCTCAATCTCATCATAAGCGAGCACTCGAGGTGACCCGTATATGAGTTCAGTGGGGAGAACTGCTTCTGCCACGTATACCAGGGCAAAGGGTGTCTGGCCGGTGGCTCGATTTGGTGTCGTTCTGATCAACCAAAGAATCGTTGACAACTCATCAATCCAGAGCCTTCCACTCTTGCGCAGCCTATCAAAGGTCTTTGTCCTTAAGCCTCGCAGTACTTCAGTGTTTGCTCTCTCAGCTTGACCATTGCTTCGTGGATGAGCAACGGAAGCAAAACGAACTTTGCTGCTGAGGTCTTGGGTATATTGCATGAAGGTGCGGCTTATGAACTATGTGCCGTTGTCGGTGATGACCCTGTTGGGTACACCAAAATGGCACACTAGTTCCTTGAAGAATTTGACGGCTGACAGAGCTGTGACCTTCCTCACTACCTCCACCTCTGGCCACTTTGTGAACTTGTCGATTGCGACGTACAAGTACTCAAAGCCCCCGACAGTGCGGGGGAAAGGGCCCAGTATGTCGAGCCCCCAGACCGAGAAGGGCCAGGAGAGAGGAATGGTTTGAAGGGCTTGTGCCGGCTGATGAAGTTTCTTTGAATGGAACTGACACGCTTCACACCTGGTGACCAGTGTCGTCGCATACTGGAGGGCAGTGGGCCAGAAGCAGCCTTGCCGAAATGCCTTGCCGGCAAGGGCTCTTGACCCTATGTGGGATCCACATATGCCTCCATGTATCTCTGCCAACAGCCCCAGTCCTTCTTCTCGAGGGATACACTTCAATTTCATGCCGTTCGGTCTCTTTCTGTACAAGACGTCATCGACGAACTGGTACATAGCAGATCGACGGTCTACTTTTTCCGCTTCTTCCTGCTCCTCAGGAAGTTCCCTAGTTTGGAGGAATCGGACGGTATGCTGTGCCCACGCTGGAGCCTGGGGCTCGACGGCGAGGACTAATGGCATTTCCTCCGCTATAGGAGCGGCTGTCTCGACGACAAGAGCTTGATGCTCCGCCGGAGCTAGCCGTCCCGTGGCGGGCTCAGTGTCCCCGGCAACATCCTTGCCGGCGGCTCCGGGGAGCTCGGCGGGAAAGTACTTGCCGGGCCCTAATTTCCTTCTCTTGTTTTGCTCTGTTGATGGATCAACGGATGGCTAAGAAAGCTGAAGCACAAAGGTACCTGGTTCCATAGGTAACTTGAGGGCAGCGCGCTTTGACAGGTAATCGGCGATGTCGTTCTCTGCTCGGGGAACGTGCTCCGCCTGTATATCATCAAAGCGCTCTTCCAGCTTTCTCACTTCATCGACGTAGGCCTTCATCAACGGGCTCTGGTAATCTTTGTTGACTTGTTTGACGACAAGCTGCGAATCGCCCCTGACAATGATTTTCTTGATTCCGAGGTCTGCCGCGATCCTAAGACCAGCAAGCATCCCCTCATATCCGGGAGCATTGTTCGTTGATACCTCCCCGGGGAAGTGCATCTGGCCCACGTACTTGAGGTGCTCTCCGGTGGGCGCCACAAGCAGTACGCCAGCCCCGACGCCCTGTAAGGAGAAAGCTCCATCAAAGACATGATCTAGTTGCAACTCGCCTCTTTGCCGGGGAGAGAAGTTTCCTGTGCTTCTTCATCAGGCGTCGCGGTCCATTCTGCAACGAACTCCGCCAGGACTCGGCTTTGAATCGTCGAGGTACTTTCAAACTTGAGGCCAAAGCTGGACAGCTCCAGTGCCCACTCTGCAATTCTTCCCGTTGCATCTGGATTGTGCAATATCCGTTACAAAGGGAGGCGACTGACGATAGTGAGCTCGTGTGCCTGGAAGTAGTGTCGCAGCTTCCTCGAGGCCATAAGAAGGCCGAAGAGCAATTTCTGCACACCGGAGTACCTTGATCTAGCCCCTGCAAGAGGGAGCTTACAAAGTAGACCGGGTACTGCATCATTTTCATCCTTGGCGGCACCCCAACGGGCCGTGTCGTCTCTGCACCAACGGCATCAGGCTCTGTCGCTGCTATCTCCTTGTCATCAATTTCTCTCGGTGCCACTAGTGCGGCGCTGACCACCTGGTTCATTGCCGCCAGGTATAGCAGCAACGGTTCTTGTGGCCTAGGCGCAACTAGTACTGGCGTGGAGGAAAGATACCTCTTCAAATCTTGCAATGCTGCTTCGGCTTGTGGCGTCCACTCCATTGGGCCCGCCTTTTTCAAAATCTTGATAAAGGGGAGGGCATGCTCGGCAGACTTGGAGATGAATCTGCTCATGGCGGCAACGCGTCCAGCAAGCAGACGCACATCCTTGACCCGTTTGGGTGCTTCAATCTGTCCTATAGCTTTGATCTTGTCCGGATTGGCCTCTATCCCACGCTGTGACATAGAGAAACCGAGAAGCTTGCCGAACGGGACGCCAAAGACGCACTTCTCAGGGTTCAGCTTGAGATTGATCTTGCGTAGGTTTGCAAACGTCTCTTGTAGATCCGGTATGAGGGTTGCCCTGTTCTCGGTTTTGACCACTATATCATCCATATAAGCCTCCATTTTTGTATGGAGCTGGGGTTCAAAACCAATCTGGACTGCCCTTGCAAACGTTGAGCCAGCACTCTTCAACCCGAAAGGCATTCGTACGAGACAATACGTACCACATGGGGTGATGAATGATGTTTTCTCTTCGTCTTCTCTTGTCATGAAGGTCTAGTGGTAGCCGGAGTAGGCATCGAGAAATGACAACAGGTCACACCCAGCCGTGGAGTCAACAATCTGGTCGATGCGCGGCAAAGGGAAGGGGTCTTTGGGACAAGCCTTATTGATATCTGTGTAATCAATACACAGCCTCCACTTCCTATTTGCCTTGCGCACTACCACTGGATTGGCCAACCACGTTGGATGGAGCACTCCTCTTACCAAACCCGCTGCTTCCAGTTTCCGGATCTCCTCTGTGATGAACTCTTGCCGTTCCAAAGCTTGCTTCCT
Organism: Secale cereale; assembly: GCA_902687465.1. Classification (NCBI taxonomy): domain Eukaryota; kingdom Viridiplantae; phylum Streptophyta; class Magnoliopsida; order Poales; family Poaceae; genus Secale; species Secale cereale. Next base: position 88,310,452 of record LR738713.1, on the reverse strand, counting down.
CACCTTCTGCTTGACGGGCCGCGCATGAGGACAAACAGCAAGGTGGTGCTCAATCACCTCCATGGGAACGCCGGGGATGTCGGATGCTTGCCATGCAAACACATCGACATTTGCCCGCACGAAGGTGACGAGTGCGTCTTCCTATTTGTCGTCAAGGTTGGAGCTTATGGTGAAAGCCCCTCCTGTGCCGTCCTCCTTGACAGAAACCTTCTTGGTTCCCAGCGGTGTGGCCCTGGACTTCTTGTTTCTGCCGGTGGAGCTGTCTGCCACGTCCTCGACGGGAGCACGACACTCTGAAGAGGTCCGCTTGTCGGAGTGGGTGTCCGAGGTCTCACCGGTCTTCTTCTTCTTACCTCCCGGGGCTCCAGTGCCAGGAGCAAGTGCCCTAGTGGCGGCAGCTGCTGCAACTGCTTGTTGGTAGAGTTGGTCAGCGCAAATCAGCGCATCTTTCTTATCGGATGGGATGGTGAAGATCTTAACAGGCCCTGGCATCTTCAGGGTGTTGTAGGCGTAGTGTGACGCTTCCATGAACTTGGCCAGCGCTGGGCGGCCAAGGATCCCATTGTAAGGCAAGGGGATCTTGGCGACATCAAACACGATCCTTTCTGTCCTGTAGTTCAGATCACTTCCAAAAGTCACGGGCAGCCTGACCTTCCCTTTCGGTTGACTTCTCCCCGGGTTGACCCCCTGAAACGTGCCCGTCTCTTCGAGGTCTCCGTCAGGAATCTGCAGCTTCTCGATCACGGTAGGTGACATTAAGTTCAGACCAGCCCCACCATCGACTAGCATCTTTGTCACCTTGAGGTTGCGTATTGTTGGTGAAACCAACAATGGCTAGCACCCGACCGCAGTAGTGCGGTCGGGGTGATCCCCAGTGTCAAAAATGATAGGCGTGCTGGACCACTTGAGCGGCTTTTGGGCGCCAGATGAAGGCTCCGCCGCTGTAATCTCACGCGCCCACTGTTTAAGCTGGCGGTGAGAAGTATTCAGCAAGGCGCCGCCATTGACGCACATGGCCTTCGAGGCTTTTTGAAACTCTTGGTCGCCGGACTCGTCATCCTCTTCATGATCGTCGTCTTCTGCTTTCTGTCACGGCCCCGGGCGGGCCTCTCCTGCTGTTTATCCTTGCCGAGACGGCCTGCTTGGCCGTCACGCTTCTTGCCGGACCCCTCAGCACCGTCCTGGCCCTTCTCCTTGTCCCGACTCTCATATTCAGCCCTCTGCTTCTCAGCAAGGAGCTCAACCTGTCGGCAGTTCTGGAGATCATGGCCCTTGGTGCGATGGATCTTGCAGTATTGCTTGTCGGAGTTTCCTGGCTTCTCGGCAGCCGCCAAGGCCCAGAAGGCGACACACCCGGCAATTTCCTTGCCGAGGTCATCCGCCTTGGTTTTCTTGGCGGAGCCGGCGTCATCAGATCCCTCGACGGCAAGCACGGCTTTACCTTTGCACTTCCTGTTGCGGCGCCGACCTTTCTTTGCCGGGGCGGCAACATCCTCATCTGAAGAGTCGGTTTCCATGCCGGCATCTTCGCTGGGGTACTTCCTTCCCTCTTCATCCCGGGCACATCTGTCAGCAAGAACATAGAGTTCTGCCACGTCTTTCTGAAAGTGCAACTAATCCCCGGGTGGTTTTGGTAATTAATAACAACATATATATCATTGAACTAATATTATCTTGAGAATCATTTCAGAGAAGTTCGATGATATGGGTATGGAAATGTCTGAAGAAGTGGACCCCTCAAAATGCTAAGACAAGCATTGGCAAAAGCTCAAGACTCCATTTTTGGTTTAGTGATCAAAGATCACATTGAGTCCATAGGAAAAGCCAATACTATTAAAAGGGGATGAGGTTGTGTTAATGTTCTTGTTGCTCAAGTGCTTGGTGATCTAACTCCCTCAACTATCAGCACTATTCACTACTTAACACACACCCATAAGTAATCTCGGTCAAACCAACTCTGTCTCACCGAGATGAAGTTATCTCTACAAACCCTAACATCTCGGTCACACCGATTTATCCAACTCAGTCCCACCGAGATGAACCTCTTCAGTTGTTTCTCAAAACCCTAGCTTCTCGGTCAAACCGATTCTGAGTTTCGGTCTCACCGAAAAAGGGCTGCCAACCTTCTGTGATCAGTTGACATCAATTCGGAATATCCGAGTTTATACTTTCGGTCTCACCGAGATGGCAAACCCTAACCTTTGACTCACTTTCGGTCCCACCGAGATGGTATTTTCGGTCCCACCGAAAATCCCAACGTTCACTATATTTGAACTTTCGGTCTGACCGAGTTTTCACTTCGATCTGACCGAGATTGGTCAAATGTGTGTGTAACGGTTGGATTTTGTGTGGAGGCTATATATACCCCTCCAGCCCCTCCTCATTCGTGAGGAGAGCCATCAGAAAGTACCACCACTTCTATCATACACTTTCTGAGAAGTGAACCACCTACCCTTGTGTTGAGATCAAGCCATTCCATTCCTACCATATGAAACTTGATCTCTAGCCTTCCCAAGTTGCTTTCCACTCAAACCTTTCTTCCACCACAGCCATATCAGTGAGGAGAGTTGAGTGTTGGGGAGTTTATCATCTGAAGCACAAGAGCAAGGAGTTCATCACCATCAACACCGTCTATTACCTTTTGGGGGGTGGTGCCTCCTAGATTGGTTAGGTGTCGCTTGGGAGCCTCCGTCTTGATGATGTGGAGTTGAACCAAGAAGTTTGTAAGGGCAAGGAGATCGCCTACTTCGTGAAGATCTACCCCGAGTAAGGCTAGTCCTCCGTGGGCGTAGGCTGTGATGGAATAGACAAGGTTGCTTCTTCGTGGACCCTTCGTGGGTGGAGCCCTCCGTGGACTCGCGCAGCCGTTACCCTCCGTGGGTTGAAGTCTCCATCAACGTGGATGTACGATAGCACCACCTATCGGAACCACGACAAAAATCTCCGTGTCACCAAACTGCGTTTGATCTTCTCCACCTCTCTTTTACATGTGCAATTTACTTTCCGCTGCATAAACTCTAGAATTGCATGTGTAGGGTGTTACTTGAACTGATCTTGTTTGTGAAACTGCCAAAAACATTGCATGATCTAAAGGCAGAAATTTTATATTGTCAAGTAGTCTAATCACCCCCCCTCTAGACCTACTTTCGATCCTACAAGTGGTATCAGAGCTTTGGTCTCCATTGCCTTGGTTTCCATTGCATTGGACTCCATAAGCTTGGTTTCACAACCTAGGAGAGTATGGCGTCTAGTGAGGGTAATTATCGTAGAGGTCCTTACTTTGATGGTACAAATTTTGCTAGTTGGAAGCATAAAATGAAAATGCATATTCTTGGTCATAACCCAGCCGCATGGGGCATTATTTGTGTTGGTATGCAAGGTGATTTCTTTGAAGAAGGAAAAGTTCCGGATCGCGAAGCTACACCCGAAGAGTTGCGGATGTTGCAAAACAATGCTCAAGCTTGTGACATTCTCTTCAATGCTTTGTGTCCCGAAGAGTTCAACAAAATCAGCCGTCTTGACAATGCTAAAGAGATTTGGGATACTTTGGTTGAAATGCACGAAGGTACTGAATCTGTGAAGGAATCAAAGCTAGATATTCTTCAAGGTCAACTTGACAAGTTCAAGATGAAGGATGGTGAAGGAGTCGCTGAAATGTACTCTAGGCTTGCTCTCATCACAAATGAGATTGCTGGCTTAGGAAGCGAAGAAATGACCGACCGATTCATCATTAAGAAGATTCTCAGAGCTTTGGATGGAAAGTATGACACCGTGTGCACTTTGATCCAAATGATGCCAAACTACAAGACTCTCAAGCCAACTGAAGTCATTGGAAGAATTGTTGCTCATGAAATGACACTTAAGGACAAGGAAGAGCTTCACAACAAGTCAAGTGGTGCTTACAAAGCTACAAGTGATGCTCCTACTACCTCAAGTGACAAGCTAGTTTCCAATGAAGAGATAAGCCTAATGGTCAAGAACTTCAACAAGTTCTACAAGAATAGAGGCAAAGAAAGAAGCTCAAAGTCTAGATCATATGATGGAAAGAGATCTTCTAGTCGTGATCGAAACTGCTACAATTGTGGAAGACCCAGACACTTCTCAAATGAGTGTACGGCTCCCCACAAGAGAAGAGAAGAATCTCCAAGAAGAAGAGCAAGAGATGAGTCACCTCGGAGAGAGAGAAGGAGTAGAGATGATCGTTATGAACGAAGACCTTCTCGGAGAAGCAAAGATTCGGAAAGGAAAGACAAGTCATCAAGGAGCTACACAAGAAGAAGACATCAAGCTCATGTTGGTGAATGGGTCTCCGGCTCCGACTCTGACAGTCAATCCGATGGAAGCTATCACTCCGACTCCGACTATAGTCAAGATGAAGGTGTTGCCGGACTTGCACTCGTATCCTCCAACTCCAACTCCTACGACTTATTTGATTCACCAAATGAGGGAATTGGAAGATGCTTCATGGCTAAAGGCCCCAAGGTAACACACCCTGAATTCATTGACTTTGATAGTGATGAGGATGACTTACTTGGTGAAGATGAGCTCTTGCATGATAAATCTAGTGAGCTTAGTAATGATGAAAATGCTAGTAGTCTTTATAGTCGAGAAGAGTCGAATGACAATGCTATGAAGGAGATTGAGCGTCTAACTAAAGAATTAAACACTCTTAAGTTAGCTCATGAAACAACTCAAGAAGATCATAGAGAGCTCCTAAGATCTCATGAGAAGCTACGCTTCGAGAAGCTCACTCTAGAGCAAGAACATGAGTTTCTAAAAGCGATCAATGACGATCTTTGAAAGAAGAGTTCTTCATATCTTGCCAAACGACTTCTCTTGTCTAATTTCTTGCCACCTATTAAGACTAAGCATGACAAGCATAAGAAAAATTCTTCCTCTAGTAGTAACAATAACAATGTTAAATCTAATGTTGTTACTTCTAGTAGTTCTCTTGATTCCACTAACAATGTTTCAAGCCAAGTTACACTTGAGCAAGAAAATAGCTTATTGAAGGAAATCATAGAGAAAGGTGTCTACAAGAGTCTTGCCGGAAGCAAGAACTTTGAGGAGATTGTTCGCAAACAAGGAAGACACCGGAAGAATCAAGGGATTGGTTTTGAGCGAAAGTTCAACGCCAAAGGTGTTGAGTGGGAAGAAGGTCAATACCCTACTCCACAGTTTGTCTCACAAAAGGAGAAGTATGATCCTACTTCTTCCAATGTGGAACAAGCTCAAGATGACCTTCCACCACAAGACCACAAGCTAAAGGCCAAGGACAAGCTTCAAGAAGATATTGATGCATTCATTGAAGCACCTCAAGCCATGGTCAAGTGGGTTCCCAAGGACACACCAAGTTCTACTTCGTCAAGCTCAACTACAACACCAAGGATTCCCATCAAGATGATGTGGATCCCAAAGAAGAAGAACTAGTAGGTTCTTGAGGGTGACTCCGCCAACAAACTTCACTCATATTCATTTTGGCAAGAACTTGTGCAATCAACTTCCACATCATGCACTAGTTCATGGAGTCACAAACCCTCTTGTTGGTAAGTCAAGGGACAAGGTAATCATTGCTTTCATGGACATCATCTCTTGTGTACTTCACTCTATGTCCATGGATATTCTTGTTTGTTCCTTGTGGGACTAACCCATGTAGGTATTGAAAGTGCCCTAATCCAAGGATAGCTCTCAACTCTTGATGATCTACATCAACATTGAGCATCCACATCTTCAACATCTACATGAAGTCTTCTACGACAACCCAAGGTTAGTTTGACCCTTTAAAAGGGGTTCTCACATCTAGGGGGAGCTTTGCTCTAAAAATTGAGCTAAAGCATCTCCAAATGATGTGAACACATAAATGCTTTATGTAAAAGTGGTAACCCCACTTGTGCTTAAACGATGAGTATGACCTATGATCAAATGTTCTCATTTGGCTCCTAAGTCAATATACATAGATGACCTAGTCATCGACAATTTGTGTGCTAGTAGCTAGAGTTTTGGTTGTGCATGTTTGACACATATTTCAGTTGCTATCTTATTGTGTGAGCATGTTGAATGCATGATTCTATTCATTCAAGGACATCCATTTGTGGTTTTGATTGTTTTGGTTTCTTTTTCTGGCCAAATGGATGGACAAGAATGCCTAAGCACCTTCCCTAGCTATCTATGCTATCTTGTCTCAAATTCTATTCATGCTTATATCACAACTTTGAACAAGTCTTTTTCGGACAGTCCGAGTGAGGAGCACTCGGAACCACCGATTCGTCTAAGGCTGACTTCCAAAACCTTCTAAGTCCATTTCGGTCTGACCGGCTTCCCAATCTCGGTCCAACCGAAACACTTAGATTGATCTAGGTTTCATCTCGGTGAAACCGAGTTCAAAATCTCGGTCTGACCGATATGCGTAACTGCACCGCAATTATGCATCTCGGTGACACCGAGTTTTTCAACTCGGTCCCACCGACAGCACGGGGTTATATATACTGAGGGCTGCGCGCGATCTATTCCTTTCAAACGTTCGCCCTCCAAGACCCCTGCTGCCGCCGCCCTGGTCTACGGATCGTCGCCGTCGTCACCTGTGCGCCCTCGCCGCAGGTCTCCGCCGCCGTCAACGGTAATCTTCTCCGCCGTTGCCGCCGTAGAGGGACACCACCAAGTTAGGGTGTGTCCCGATCCCTTTCATGCTCCACTTCTGATTCTTGCATGATAGGACTGCCCTGATTCAATCCACGTTTGATATGATCCCAATACATTGTTCAGATCTTCTAGTTTCGAGGAAAATTCTTAGGTTTAGGTTTCCACGGAATGCATCTCGGTGAAGCCGATTCCTGAAACTCGGACTGACCGATTTGGTCTCTGACCATTGCACTACATAGTTCGGTCTGACCGAGTTGTGGAAATCGGAATGTCCGAATTGAAGTTTCTGTGAAACCCTAAGTTTTCGGTAGGACCGAAACCCATTTCGGTCTGACCGAAAGTGGTGTGTAGGTTCTGTTGAACACTTCGGTTACACCGAAACTTGAAATCGGTTTGACCGAAATACATTATGTGAAAACTCAAAACTAAGTTTTTAAACTCATTTTTCTTTGCAAAAACTTCTGCAGTTGTGATAACTCTTCTACTCTGCCTACACCTTATCTTTTCACAGGTTTTTCAGCCATGTCAGATGTCAGTGACAGCCAGAACAGGTCTGAATCTCCATTTGCTGAAATTCCAGAGGCAGATACAAGTCCTGCAAGCAGCTCTAGTGATGATGGTGAGAGGAGCACCCCTAGTGGTTTGCCTCCCGCAGCTACGAGAACCAGGAAGAAGAGAACTTTGGATGATGAGGACTCCGACTTTGTTGCTGAGGAAGTTACCTCCAAGCCCAAAAGGAATGTGGTTGCCAAAGAGCAGCAAGGGCAGCAGCCAAAGAAAGGCACAAGCAAGGTAAAGCAGTCTGCAGTTGCTAAGAAGCTCAACTTGGAAGAGCCTGCTCCAAGCAAGGTGAAGAAGACTTCCAAAAGGAAGAGGGTTGTTTATGCTGAATCTCAAGTTGATGCTGCTGAAGAAGAAGAAGAAGAAGATGCACCCCAGCCTCCTCCTCAGAAAGCTAAGTTCATGGGTGATGCTATTCGGGCTCAAGCCTCCTCCAAGCCCAAGAAGCCTGCTCAAGCTAAGGCAGCTCCAGCGAAGCCAAAGAGGACAACCAGAAGCATTCCAGCTTCTGAGAAGAACAAAGATGCCACCTTCTGAGTCAGATGAAGAGCATGTGTTGCTCAAGCTCCGTCCCAAGTTGCCACTCCACAATGATGCTCATCCTCAAGCTGAGGACATGAAGGCAAGGAAGGACAAAGGTCTCAGGCTATGGAGACAGTCTGATCCATATGCCGTAAGAAGAAGGACTGCTGTGGACCCCAGATTCCACACCAGAGAGCAGCAGGATTTCTATGAGACCGTGCTAATGGATAAGAAGCCCATTGTTGCTGACACCAGGTATGTTGACTGGAAGTATATTGACAGTAGAGAGCATCGGGACTTCTTTCCCCATGTGCATGAGAGCTTTACTGCATGTGGAGTTGCTGATTTTGTGGGTCAAGAACTGACAGCATGGAATGACGAGATGATCATGCAGTTCTATGCCACAGCCCACTTCTATCCTGATGGCAAGATCACCTGGATGACTGAAGGTCAAAGGTTTTCTTCAACTGTTGAAGAATGGGCAGAACTTCTGAACGCTCCAGTGCAGAGAGAGGACGACATTGATGTCTATGGGATTCCTAAGAAGAGTCATGATTCTATGAAGAATATGTACAAGGAGATCCCAGCTGCTGATTTAGAGGGATGGAAGCTCGGCTCAGTGTATTATCTCCAGGCAGGTCTGACCACCACTAACACTATTCTGAGGCATACTTTGATGCCTAAGTCAGGTGACCACCGGATGATACGAGGCTATTCTATCAACATGCTGCACATTCTCGATGAGAAGGCACCTTTTAAGGTGATGGACTTGATGGTAGAAACCATTAAGAGGACTGCAGCTGACCAGAAGAGGTCGTGTGGGTTTGCTCCGCAGATACAGATGCTCATCAACGCCAAGTTTGGCACGGGCAAATTCATGTTGGATAGGAAGCACTTGCCACTGCAGCCAGAGCATGAGGACAACGTAGTTGTGATGGATGAAGAGGATCCCACCTCAGTTGAAGGGCAAGCCAAGATCGAAGCTGCGAAGAAAGCCAAAGCTGACAAAGAGGCAGCAGCAGCAGCAGCTAAGCCAAAGAGCTTTGGAGAACAGATTCTTGAAGCAACCCAGAGAATTGAACAACGCCTGGCCAGCATTGAGCAATCTCAGGAGAGCCTTGAGAGGATTGTCGAGGACAAGATCCATGCTCTGGACGTGAAGCTGACTGAGATTCAGGTGTCTGTCAACAAGCTTGAGGCAGACATGGAGGAGACTAGGCAGGAGAGAGCAGAGCTTGTGCAGGATGATCTAGTCCAGGACTCTCATCGCCAGGCTGCTCAGGTTCCCAGAGGATCCAGATCTGCAGCTATCCCAGTGACAGACTCCAGGGCTACCACTTCAGCACCAGCTACAGCTCCAGCAGTTCCTACAGCTCCAGCATCCACTCCTCCACCGCAGACATCAGCAGAGGTCTTCACAGATGCAGCTATCTCTACACCGACATCGACCCAGACGGGAGCAGCCAGCCGAGCCCGCAGTGACGTTTAGCTCTATACCTTTTCGAACTTTTTGGTAACTTGTTGCCAAAGGGGGAGAAATTGTTATAGATCATAGGGCTTCGAGAGAGAGAGTGCTCTTTCGTTTTTTCGTCTTTTGCCGGTTTCTCTGTGATACATTGGTTTCTTTTGGTTCCAGATACTTTATGTGTGCTTGCTACTACGTTTGATGCTACCTTAATGAGTGCTTAGTCATACTATGCTTTAATGTGTGCTTATTGCTTATCATATGCTATTCCTTATTGTATGGCTATTTACTCTTGTCTTGGTGATTAAGTGCATGTTGTTCATTCTTATCATTTTGTGCGCTCCACCAAGATGTATGTGACATGGAAGAGTGACCCATAATCCTAATCGATTGTGCATTTGCATTCAAACGCAAATTTTAAATAATGCACAAATTTAGGGGGAGCTCTTGTTTATCACATACTTCTCAAAGCGACGATATTATTCATTGATTATATCTTTTGTCGAAGCTTTGATCTATATGTTGTCATCAATTACCAAAAAGGGGGAGATTGAAAGTGCAACTAATCCCCGGGTGGTTTTGGTAATTAATAACAACATATATATCATTGAACTAATATTATCTTGAGAATCATTTCAGAGAAGTTCGATGATATGGGTATGGAAATGTCTGAAGAAGTGGACCCCTCAAAATGCTAAGACAAGCATTGGCAAAAGCTCAAGACTCCTTTTTTGGTTTAGTGATCAAAGATCACATTGAGTCCATAGGAAAAGCCAATACTATTAAAAGGGGATGAGGTTGTGTTAATGTTCTTGTTGCTGAAGTGCTTGGTGATCTAACTCCCTCAACTATCAGCACTATTCACTACTTAACACACACCCATAAGTAATCTCGGTCAAACCAACTCTGTCTCACCGAGATGAAGTTATCTCTACAAACCCTAACATCTCGGTCACACCGATTCATCCAACTCAGTCCCACCGAGATGAACCTCTTCAGTTGTTTCTCCAAACCCTAGCTTCTCGGTCAAACCAATTCTGAGTTTCGGTCTCACCGAAAAAGGGCTGCCAACCTTCTGTGATCAGTTGACATCAATTCGGAATATCCGAGTTTATATTTTCGGTCTCACCGAAATGGCAAACCCTAACCTTTGACTCACTTCGGTCTCACCGAGATGGTATTTTCGGTCCCACCGAAAATCCCAACGTTCACTATATTTGAACTTTCGGTCTGACCGAGTTTTAACTTCGGTCTGACCGAGATTGGTCAAATGTGTGTGTAACGGTTGGATTTTGTGTGGAGGCTATATATACCCCTCCACCCCCTCTTCATTCGTGAGGAGAGCCATCAGAAAGTACCACCATTCCTACCATACACTTTCTGAGAAGTGAACCACCTACCCTTGTGTTGAGATCAAGCCATTCCATTCCTACCATATGAAACTTGATCTCTAGCCTTCCCAAGTTGCTTTCCACTCAAACCTTTCTTCCACCACAGCCATATCAGTGAGGAGAGTTGAGTGTTGGGGAGTTTATCATTTGAAGCACAAGAGCAAGGAGTTCATCATCATCAACACCGTCTATTACCTTTTGGGGGGTGGTGCCTCCTAGATTGGTTAGGTGTCGCTTGGGAGCCTCCGTATTGATGATGTGGAGTTGAACCAAGAAGTTTGTAAGGGCAAGGAGATCGCCTACTTCGTGAAGATCTACCCCGAGTAAGGCTAGTCCTCCGTGGGCGTAGGCCGTGATGGAATAGACAAGGTTGCTTCTTCGTGGACCCTTCGTGGGTGGAGCCCTCCGTGGACTCGCGCAGCCGTTACCCTCCGTGGGTTGAAGTCTCCATCAACGTGGATGTACGATAGCACCACCTATCGGAACCACGACAAAAATCTCCGTGTCACCAAACTGCGTTTGATCTTCTCCACCTCCTTTTTACATGTGCAATTTACTTTCCGCTGCATATACTCTAGAATTGCATGTGTAGGGTGTTACTTGAATTGATCTTGTTTGTGAAACTGCCAAAAACTTTGCATGATCTAAAGGCAGATTTTTTATATTGTCAAGTAGTCTAATCACCCCCCCTCTAGACCTACTTTCGATCCTACACTTTCACCTTGGTCATTGCCAGCTCTTCGCGCATCTTGCGGTTATGCACGTTCTGATGAAACGCGATGATGATGGCGGCAAGGTGAACATCAGGGATATTGTACTGTACCCGGCTGAACCTCTGTATATACTTTCGCAGACTCTCGCCTCCCTTCTGGGGAATGATGTGCAGGTCACTTGCTTGGCCATGGGCTTGGTGACCTCCAGTAAAGGCGCCAACAAACTCATGGCACAAATCCGACCAGGAGGAAATAGAGTCTACCGGCAAGTGCATCAACCACGACATGGAGTTGGGTTTAAGAGCCAATGGAATGTAATTCGCAAGCACCTTATCGTGGCGGTCTTCGGCAGCTTGCATCACGATGGTGTAGATGCTGAGGAACTCCGACGGGTGGGTCTTGCCGTTGTACTTCTCGCCAATGTCAGGCTTGAAGGTGCGGGGAGTGGGCCACTGGAACTGCCGCAGATCACGGGTAAAAGCCGGACAGCCTACCTCGTAAGGTAGACCTCTAGGGCTCTCCGGTGCTGGGCGGTTCACAGCAGGCCTTGCTCGCCTGTCTGACTGGTGGCGCGCTCCGCGCCGGCGCTCGATGGTGGTTCGAGCGTCTTCATGAGCTCGCTTTTGAAGAACTTGACGCTGGTCGCCGTGAGTCCGTGGGTCGGACGACGCTATGGAGATGTCGTCACCCGCAACATCTCGACGAGTCGACACACGCGGTACCGGGCAAGGAGGAGGCGAACGCACCGTGGCCACGGTGCTGCCGGTCCTCCCGCCACCAGTGCGTGGGACCCCATCGGAGCGTCGACCCGGGGGCCTCGCTGAACTTGGTTCATCCTTGTTGGCGACCGCAACAAGGCTTCGGATGGTGGCTCTCCATTCGTCGAGTTTCCCCGTAACGGGAGGAAAGTCGAGGAGCAACTGCGCGCGCGCCAGGGCTTCTACTGGGGTTAGCGGTAGTGAAACCTGCACGGACCGCGACACGCTTCGACTCCTGACCATGTGAGGAGGAGCTTTATCACGATCCCGCGGTCGCATGCCGTTTTCACCAGCACTTCGGCGGGCGGGCAGGTCTTCTACGTGTCGGGAGTGGCGCTCGGGGCTCTTCCCGCGGCGACGCCCGGGATCTTCGGTGTGATGACGCCGTTCGTCGCGTGCTTCTTGGGAGGAGCGCGCCGTTGGTGCCGGCGTGGGAGTCCTGGAGGCCCTTGCGTCGCCTTCGGATGATGCGGCAGCGATCCTGGAGGGCCCCGCGCCACCCGCGGAGGGCCTGGCTCCGTCTTTGGATTTGGCGGTGTGTGGCCCGTTACCAGGCGCACAAACATCGCCACCTCCCAAACTCCGGCTGCTGGGACGGTGTTGGTGTTCGCGAGCAGTGCCTCGGGCCCTTTTCGCGACCGGTCCGCTGCTCGCCCGTGTCGGGACGGGCTGTCCGGCTTCCGACTGGCCAACCACCACCGTCGTCTTCTTCTTGCGTGCCATGATGAAGAAGAAGTGTCGAACTAACTGCTAAAGCCGATTCTCACAACTGCGCCCCCTACCTGGCACGCCAAAGATGTCGGTGGGAATGACACCTATGGGATCACAAGAATCCCTACTACGGTTAGCGGGGCGCGGGGTTGAGAGAAGAGCGGATCAAACAGATAGCACACGGTTCGTTTATCCAGGTTCGGGCCGCGAGGATGCGTTAAACCCTACTACTGCTTTGGTGGATTGTATATCTTTGTTCCTCAGCTAGCTATGGGGCGTGAGGAGCTCCAAAAAGCCGAATCCCCCTCCTGGTCGCATTGGGCCTCCATTTATAGAAAAAGGGGTTGCCATAGTGGCACACTGGAGGTGGAAAGGGTACAGTGATGTGAGTTTATCCATCACATTACATGACAAGGCGCATTTAATGCGTCTTGCTTAGGTGTCCTTGCTTTATCGGGGACGGGGGAGAGATCTGTCTCGTCCGTCGCCGCTCCTTCTCGTGTCGACACGCGCCCTGGCCAGCGATGCCTGAGATGCCATGTAGGTCTTCACGAAGATCTGCATGTCGCCACGCAGGTGCCTGCCCAGCTGGTTGGGTCGGCAGCTGCATACGGCGGCGGAAGTTTAGTCGGTGTGGGCCTGATGGTGGCCCTGCGAATGTCCTTGGCAAGGGCCTTGCCGGGGCTCCGGCAAGGGTCTTGCCGCGGTGCCTGCTGCCATCCCCGGCAAGGTGCTTGCCGGAGGTCTTGTGTTCTTCCTTGGCTATGATCCCGCCAAGGGTCGTCGTCTTCTTAGTGCGTATCTGATCTTGAATGTCTTCACAAAGATCTGCATGCCACTACCGGGACGTCTCCCGAATCCTTGCCCCATGGGGGCAGTGGACTCTAGGGTGATTTGCTCCGTAGGCGTGGGGCGAGTTGCCGCGGCAAGGGTCTTGCCGGGGCTGCTAAGGCCGGCCCCGGCAAGGATCTTGCCAGGGGAGCCCGTCTCGTCCCTTGGCTCTTCGTGGTCTTGTTCTTGGTGTTGCTCCAGTTCCATCGAGCTTCGGTCTCACCCTGGCTCACCTCCCTTGCCTTGCTTGGTGTGGTGGTGCCCGCGGCTCAGACTGCTCGTGCACAGTTATAGGGGTACAAAAAGTGTACCCCTCTTTTTGTACACCGACATGCAGTAGCAGCGAGAGCGAGCGAGCGAGAGCCGGAGCACGAGCAAGAGGTCCGATAGGTATGGACGCCGCCGCCGAAGGGGCCTTGCACTGGGGGAGAGCCACCATGGGGATGTCGCCCACGGCACCGGCTTCAAGGTAGCCGCTCCATGGGGGTGCGGGATGGAGCACCGTCAGTGCCGGGAGGTCGAGCTAAGGAGAAGGTGCGATGCAATGAGTGTACAACCTCTTTGGTGGCGCCGAGTAGGCCTCGGCTTCATCTGAGGAGTCGGTGAGGATACTGCGGTTCCGGTGGAGTAGGATAAGGCGGCGCTGTGGGGATGGAGCAGCCGCGATAGACAAGGCGATCGTCGGAGCAGGTCCTTGGAGGTGGAGGACGGGGAGGCTGAACCGGCAGGACGACGATATGGACGACGGATCCTCATCCGGGGAGGTAGACGAGGGATGTCGAGCTGTTGCGGTGGACGACATCGTCGGGGAAGAGGCTTTGGCTGGGCAGCGGTGAGGTCGCGGACGGAGCAGGGTGGGGTTTCGCGACTGGAGCGGAGAGTTTATGGCCTCCAGGGATTTCGAATGGAAAAAAGGAGGCAATGGGAGGGGTGAACCATGACTTAGGGACACACTTGTCCAAAATGTAGGGTGTGTTACAAAAGTACCCCCACCGATTTGAACTAGCGGCCCTTTAGGCTCAGGGTTAGAAGGGGGATTCCACGTGTCGGAATTTGGCAGCTCGAGGGAGTTTTCGCGCGCGTTGTAGTTTCGGGACAGTAAGGTGCGGGTTGTGAAGGCGCTAGTTTTGGGAGCATGATATCTGAATTTTCGGGATATAACAAGGCGCGGGTTGAATTTTAGGGACAAGCCTAACGTGTAATATTGTACTTGTACGTACCAAATCAATTCGCACTTCCCTCAACCAAAAAGAAAACGAAAAAAATAAATCTATTCACACCACACAAAGAGAGAGTCTTGCCCCGTTTTACTATAAAAATGTTATTTAAAGCTACTCATACCAAGAATTTAGTGCAATTAAACGCTATTCGGTAGTATGAATCCATGTTATGTCCAATTAATTTTTTTCGCTTGCTGTATAATGCATGTAACCAACTCATACCAACATTTTAGTGCATTCCAAATGTCTATACTACCGCTGCAATTTGAATTGAATTTGAATTCATTTCTCTGTTTCAATAACAATCTACAATCATGATTGTTGACAACTTCAACCATCATTCATGTATTACCTTAATAACACACCACATGATTACTATAGAGATAGATATGAACTATTTGTACTACATGAACTCGAATTCTATTTTTTGAATACACTTGATGTTGAGTCCAAATAATAGTACATTTAATGTACTAACTATATAGTCATAATCTAAACCATGTTCCATATGTGTACACCATGTTTATCATACATAGTATAGTGCCCCGCCCCCTACATTATGACAAGTATTTAGACCTGAGCTACAGAAGCCACACATTAGCCCAAATTATGATCAATGTTCTATATATTATACGTAGTACTAGAAAGATGCCCATGCGTTCCACAGAACATCAACATGATCAAGGGATGGCCTAATTTGCAAATATGGAGAGGGGTGTGCGTATGTTTTTTCAAAATTGCCATAGTTTCCTTCCTATCCGTCAGATATAAATCGGACGGCCTATATTGCAGGATGGTAGGCACACGATCATCAACAACTTCGTTTTTTATAAGAGTAGAAATAAAATATATTATATGTAGTATAATATGTTCATAACCACACCATGTGTATCATCGTTATATATATTCACACATGTGTCGGTTTAAAACACTATGATAAATTCTTCAAATATCTGAATTCGCTGTTTATAATGAAGTATGATCTATGTTCGTCTTTTACACCCACACAATCCTCTTATCTTTGTAGCTATCTAGCGATAACTTTCTCTCATGCATGCACACAACTGCATCCCTCTCACCCTCCCTCAGCATTCTCTAGCTCCATCGCGCAAATTCGCCTCTTCACTTTAGGTCGTTCGACCACGGTATGTGTAGGCCCCCTAGCTCTTTCTTTATGGCACACATCGATCGATATGCCTCTCTAGCCAGGTGTGTCTAGCACAAACACAAGCTTCCCCTCTTCTATTATCACCATCCATGCCTCACTCCCACCACTCTTTTCATCGATCTCATACTCGCACACTCCTTCCCCCTTGATATAGTATGACTCTCGCACCACCTCCTAGATGCATCCCTCTCTCTCTATCCTTCTCCCGGTGCCTCGTTTGCTTCTAACCCACACATGCATGTATACCGATCGATCTCCCAACATATACCTAGGTCGACTTTAACTATTCCCCCCCCCATCGATGAACGTACCTCATAAGTTATGTCTCTCCTTTCTCTGACAAAGCACGATTGGTCTTCCAATGTAGTTATGTCTGCTTACCACAGCCATATCGTCCCCCCTCATCATTTGTGCATGCCTCCTGACTGGTCTCTCACACGCACGTGCATAGACAGGCAGCCATCCCCTCTCTTATTGATATTGCAGGCGTGCCCTCCGGTTGTCTAGCAAGCCTATCCCACCATTTGTTAGAAGCAACTCCACTACCACCCCCTCCAACACTCTAGCTCTGTCTCTCTCCCAACCTAATTCCTCTCCTACACATATGCATGGATGCCGATCGATCTCCCTTAATACATGAGGTAGATCGATCTCCCTTAATACACGAGGTAGGCCTCTCTCCTCCTCCACACATATACCAGCCATTGTACCTCTATAGTTAATTAGGCCTCCCTCACCCCCCCACCACACACTGATAGTCGAGCATTGTATGTAGGTATCGATGCCACACAGACAAACTGCACCAGTCCCCTCTCTCGTTCTAGTAGGCCAGCCACTCTATATCTTTGATGTGGGCACACACAAATTCGATGGCACTCTTTATCGACCGTGCGCACACACACACACACATCATCCCTCTCTTCGATTCTATGGACACCTCAAGTCGATGATACCTCCACTCTCTTCTCGTGGATCGCTGCCTCTATATATATGATATATCTAGGACTCAAGTTCACACACATTGCA
>LR738713.1:88273954-88293363 GCA_902687465.1 Secale cereale | reverse complement strand
CCCAAAAAAAACTCTCACGAACCCCCACCCCATATCTCTCTACGTTTGTATCTCTCTCACACAACCCCACGTAGGTAGTGTACGTATACAAGAAGAGAATAGGTGCACCGTGCACGTACTCACGCTTCGTGCCCAGCCACACCCGCGCGGATACACGATGGAGCTTATTTCCGTACGAAATGGCAGCCCACGTGCTAATTTGAATGCGTGTAGCGGTTGTTTACCTACGGAGGTCGTGTACCACACATGCACGAAACAAAGTTCGACTTGATGCGTTGGCGCATTATTTTTAAATAAAGTTATATTGCTCAATGGCACGTACACAGAATATAAAACGATTTTTTATCGAGAAAAAGGTAGTCTGCTCCACTATATACAATGGAGCCTCCCTGCCTGGTTTGTCTCTCTTCAGAGTATCTCACACAAGGCTGCAGTGGCCTCTCTCCCTCTCTCACCGTTGGTCACTGATCCGGCCGCATCCCGTCCGCCGGTGGAAAGGGAGGACGTGCATCGTTTCTCCGTTCGACGGCGCCGAGGCAGCACGTCCCAATCTGCGGTACACGCCATTCTCTCTGACCAAGCTCCCGCGCGATAGGGCCTACGCCACCTGCTCGCTGCCGCAGTATGGGCAGATTCCGCCCGCCGCCGCTCACCTAGTTATATCCCGACGACCTCCAGGTATCTCCTCCGGCCTTGTTCCATTGCCCGTCTTCCCACGTCGCTGCATGTGGATCTTCCATAGTTCTTTACACAAAACTTAGCTCGTCCGGCATACTTTCCATATTGCAATCTCGTCCTCACACCATTTTAGACAAACACAACCGTGTTGTTTTCTTCCCTTAGGACAAGGAATATGCTTCTTTTTTGTCGTCGCAACTGTCATCAACAATATTTGTCTTTTTACAAATTTCAAATGGGCATATTTTAGAGCGTAGATTCACTCATTTTGTGTCGTATGTGTACTCCCTCTGTTCCTAAATAATTGTCTTTCTAGAGATTTCAACAAGTGACTACATACAGAGCAAAATGAGTGAATCTACACTCTAAAATATGTCTATATACATACATATGTAGTAGTCCATTTGAATCTCTAAAAAGACAAATATTTTAGTAGTCACTCGGTGAAATCTCTAGAAAGAAAACTACTCCGGAGTATATTTAAGAACCGAGGGGGTAGTGCACAGTCGCATGGGAGACTCAGACCGGTCTTTGCACTGCATTAATAGTGAGTAATGAGCAGTCAAATCATAAGCCCCACCTTTCCCACTGTAAGTTGCTCGGAAGAAGCAATCATCAATACACTCTTCTTTGAATCCACTCGTCCTACTCCATCCGTCGCTGTTTATAGAGCGCTCTTCAGAAAAAGAGAACATCTCTGGGACCAAGGCGACTAGCGATCAGCCTGAAAAATAACATTGGCAGTTATAGCACGACATCTATTACTAGAGGAAATAATACATACACACATGCATGCAGTGCTTCCACCCAGGGTACACACATGCATGCACTTACTCCACTCCGTAGTACTACATCGAGAGAAAATTGCGGTTACCACGCCCTAATTAATTGAGCATTAAACCAAATGCGTCTAAAGTCTCTCCGATGGTGGAAATGCATTGAGAGAAATGCATCATAATGAAGCGCGCCATGTAAACTGTGATGGAGGGAGGAGTACTATGAAGGTGAAAAACCAAGTACGCGTACGGCCAGTCAGTCAACGCACCTCCTCTTGGCATATCACTGACATGTGGGACCGGAGTGTGAGCAAACCGATCTCAATTGACGGCAAAATGGCCAACCCGCCGTTCCTTGAGAGAGACGAGGAGTGAGAACACACAGACGGGCTCGCACGGAGGCCAAGATATATTCGAGCATGGTTGATCGATATCATCATTACATGTTGGGCTGCCATTTTCCGCCCTTCTCCGGAATAAATGTGTACTTTATCAGAGATTAAGAAAAATAAGAGTACAGAGCCTCCACCATGCGGTTCTAGTAGTAGTACTACTCGTACTACTAAACCTTGCGCTTGGCTCTTTGCCTCTTCGTGAAGTCAAACAATGATGGTACTCTTCATGTTCAGAACTATAGTGTATGCCTCTGGCAATCTAACATCGAATGAACTGATGCATGTCCAACACCTGGGCGAGGGTACATTGTATTAGTCAAAAGGCGTAAGCGAGCTTCACCTTGTCCTGCAAGCTTCTCCTCGTTTTGCGAGTTGACGAGACACACCAACATGTAGTGCTAGTCCATACTCCCTCCTTTCTGGTTAATATGGCTTAATCTTTTTGTGCGGGTAAATGAGAGAGCTTTATTCATATATAAGCATTCTTAGGACGATCAACCAAGACACTGGTCACTAGGAAGTGAGGTACCCCGCAAAAAAGAAGTAGGAAGCGAGGTGTTTCATCAAGCCAGCTCTCGGCCACATTCAAAGTGCAGCAAGCACGGTTCGCACAAAGATGCGCTGCAAGGTTTGCTGACCTGTTTACATGCTGAATAACAAAAAAGGAGGATATATTACCGAGCGCTCCTATTTGTAACAGGATTAGAGCCAGAATTAAGCGAGAATTGTGGTGAGTGTTCCAAGCAATCAACTTCCATTATCACATGCGAGAACCCTTGAAGAGAACCAAATGTGTTGAAGATTGCTTTATCACATTTTAACAATATAATAAGAGAGCGGACGCTCCTCCATCCGGTTCCTAGTACTACTATAGTAGTACATAACTCTATAGACTATAGTAGTAGTACTAGTACTAGTAAACTTTGCGCTTGGCCGTTCACCTCTTCGGGAAGTGCAACAATAGTAGTACTACTAGTATAGTGTATGCTTCTGGCATTCTGACACCAAATTAACTGTTGCATGTCCACCGCCTAAGCGAAGGACATCATTAGTCAAAAGTTTCTCCTTGTCCTGCTAGCCATCGCGTGCAAGTTTCTCCCGTCATGCAAGCTTCTCCTCGTTCGGCAAGTTGACGGGACACAGCAAAGTAATGCTAGTCCATACTGCCTCCTCACCGGTTAATATGGCTTAATTTAAAACGAGATAAATACACTATCTGTCACTGTATATTTGTAAAAATACGATCAGTGGACTTCATAATACGCTCATTGCGCTCAATATATACATTTTCTGGTGTTTATACGGTCACTAGCTCACCCTGGCTGAGTATGTGTGTGCATGTACGTGTAGGTTGAGCACTTGAGCGTGACCATGTGTGTTTCGTCGTGTTCTCAGACATGCATGCATTAGGGCATCAGGCGCGTTTATGCGTCCATGTGTACGTGTGATTGTTGCATACACGTAGGGGGAGTACGTGTAGTAGCCACTAAAGGAGCAGTCAAATCACTCAGTAAGTTAGTCGGAAGAAGCAACCATCATTTCACTCTTCAATGACACGTACGCAATATAAAATGGTTGATATGGAGAGAAAAAGAAAAACACTATATATACACTAGCAGGAGCCTAAGCTACAAGCCTGCTTGCTTGGGTTGCTGTCTTCACAAGCATAGAACGATGGTGGCCAAACCGCTGGTCACATATCCGGCCTGATTCCGCAGCTGGGGGGAGGGAACAATGTTCTACGTAGGCGCGGTCGACATCGGCGAGGGAGAAAATCCATAGTCGGTGCGTCCCAATAGGGGGTCACTTCAGTATGGGCCGATGCCGCGTCCCAACCACCCTTCTAGCTACAGTCCGATGTCCGTTTTGAAAATATTTGTGCATGTCAACAAAAATTATACTAGTATCGCTGTTCTGTTTCGGAAAAAAAGCATATAAGCTATTACTTCTTACTCAAAGGATCTTTATATCCAATAGACACAAAATATCCATTCGACTGTTCGACATTACTTTCACTACGGATCTGATGTCGAGGTAATTGCTGCATCGCCACCAAAACCCACCATCTCTTAAGCTAAAGTAGACCGAGCTAACCCTATATTAACATATTACTAAGATAAACAGAAGGCACTGTAGAATCATCTAGGACGTGAGCATGTCAATCTGAATGTGGAGGGACACCAGCTTAGCCCCGGCCAGCAGCTTGGGAGGAACTGTGAAGGTCAGCTCCTGCACGGCGATGTCACCGGGATCCGTGCTTCTTGTCACCTCCATTTCCACCTTGACGGCGTCGGTCCTGCCTTTGGGCTCCCCCGGCGGGCCGTTCGCCCACGGCTTGGCCACGTAGTGTGGTAGTGGGTACGCCCCCGCTCTGATACAGACAACGGACACGGCGATAGGCGCGCAGATGTCGAGCATGTCGCCGACCAAGAAAAATGCGCGGCCATCCTCCTCCGCAAACAGCAAGAGCCGGGGCTCCTATAGTGGCACTTGCAGCTGGAGCACCTTGCCGTACTGGATCCTGTGCATTGGCATGGGACGCACGGTGCTAATGTGGTGGGAGACCACC
This sequence comes from Secale cereale, assembly GCA_902687465.1. NCBI lineage: Eukaryota > Viridiplantae > Streptophyta > Magnoliopsida > Poales > Poaceae > Secale > Secale cereale. The sequence goes on along the minus strand of LR738713.1, from coordinate 88,288,945 downwards.
GGCGGCGGGCCTTCGTTGCCGCAGACGAGCATGGGGCATTTGCAGGGCGCGAGCGGACACACGCTCTGGTGATCGGCGAGCTTGTGGTAAGTGACGTAGAGCCCACAGCCTTCGTGCGGGCACTCCACCGAGGAGAGGACGGCGTCCACCGCCGTGTTCCGCACGTCGAAGCCACCGCCCCACTCGCACTTCTGGCACTGCCGCTGGTTCCCTGGGTGCTCGACGCGGCCGTCCGCGCAATCCAGGTGTCGTCCCTTGCAATGCACAAATCAATGGAACAACACATCAATAAAGAAACCTGCACCTTGTTCGATCAGCCGAACGGACGAGGTGTATCCGAACCTCATACACTGGAGGCTTCAATGGGCGGAGGCACAAGGGGCAGTGGAGCAAGGTGAGGTCCATCGAGACCATGGAGAGCTCCATCGTCAGGTCCTGTTCCGTATGCATGATCTGGCCCTCCTCGTGCACAACCATCTCTCGCTTTATTAGGGCTGGGTCATTACGAAGCTTTACCGTCACATATTCATACTACTTCAAGGTGCATTAAATCAACACATGCAAGTATCAAAAGGAGAGTCACGGCATGCATGCATGCATTGTAATTAATGCATCGGTAAACGCAAATTATTGAAATATATCGAGTGCAGTGCTTTGATGTGCTGCGTCAACTCGTACAAGACCGAGAAGTTTTATTACTACAAATCCCTCTCACCTTAACCGCACCTACCTTTGGCTGCATGACAGGTGGGCCACCGACCTGTTGGGACCACATGTAATGCCCAGTATGCGACTATGTCTCCTACGTGTCGAGGCACGACTTAAAGACATAAGCGCATACTAGAATGATCTCAAGTATGGTATCTTTGCACATCTCATGTAAATAGTTCAGGGATGAAATTGTAAAAGATAGTTGGCTTACACTCGCCACGTCACACAATGAATACAATGGCATACATCATCCAAGAACACAGGGTCTGACTAAGGATGAAAACCGAAATGAGAAAGATACCAAACACAAGGCCTGATCGCCCCTAGTAGGAACAACTACTGATCGTTGAAAACGTCACATACATACGGCCACTATCTTCATTGAGCTTCCAATGAAGTTCTGAAGCATCTCCTGCATTGATCTCAGCGGTACCTGCATCTGGTGTGTGTTGTAATTTGTGAGCCACGAGGACTCATCAATCCCGTTCCTGGGTATCAAAACTAACAAAGCCTTTAGGTGAGGAAAGGCTATAAAAGTGTCTGCAACAAGCACTAAGCATCTAGCTTACGAGTTTAGAGCGAGAAGAGAACAAGTGCGAACGGTCGCCAAAGATGATCAATAAGTGATCCTAGCTACTCACGATCAAACATAACCCCACCGTGTTCACTTCCCGAAGCCCTTCGGAAAGAGACCGTCACGGTTACTCACGCAGGTAGTGTATTCATGAACATGGTGTCAAGTTATCTACAATCGAATATTAACAAATTCCCATCTTCCACATAACCACGGGCACGGCTTCCGAAAGTTCAAACCCTGCAGGGGTGTCCCAACTTAGCCCATCACAAGCTCACGATCTGCGGAGAAGCAACTCCAAGGTGGGAAGACCCGATTATTCTCGGAATCCCGTGCTCAAGATATTCCGAGAAAGGTAAAACTAATCCAGCAAGACCTCCCAGCATGCCGACACCCTGATAGTAGCCACGCGTATCTCGTCTTAGGCCACGACCGGATGGGACATCCTACAGGTGTATACCAGCCCTTGAGTTTCCTCGAGGTGGCCCTGCAGTCCGCCCAGTTCGGACCAACACTCACGACGAGCACTGGCCCGGGGGGTTGATTAATAAATCCTCGGGTTAATTACTCCCTCCGCAAGTTTTAGTTGTTAGGCAAATGTAAAACCAATGTTGGGCCTTGCTAGAAAAGCTTTAGCACTGAGCGAGTTATCAAGGGGGGCCCATAAACCCCAACTGTGTTAGGGACGCAAAAATCAAGGAACATAACACCGGTTTAACGGTTCCTAGGGTGGCATGAGTGGAACAAAACACCAAGCAAGAGGCTTAGCCTGCCACCCATTACCAATATATAGGTGATTTAGTTTAACAAATTATATATTGTGATATCCCAACAATAACTTCATCACGAAGCAAGAATCTTCGAATCTTCACCTGCAACTATCAACGCTATAAGAGGGGCTGAGCGATGCGTACTTAGCCAAACAACGGTTTGCTAGGAGGGTGGTTAAGGAGTTTCGTGGCAACAATAGGAGGGCTGACAAACAGACATAGGCATCGAGGCAATATCTAAAGAGCGAGACATCTAGCATAGGCAAAGATAGTAGTGATATCTGGGAACGATTATCTTGCCTAAGATTCCACAAGGAAGAAGAACGAGTCCATGAAGTAGTTGAACAAAACCTCACAACTCCGGAACGAAACCGAAGCTAACGAGAGAAGCATACCAGAAAGAAGCAAACAACAAGGTAAACACACAAGCATAAGCATGCAATGATGCACAAGCAAGTATGATGCATGTCCGGTTTAAATATGCAAGGCATGGCATGGCAGAGTGCACAGGCAACACTACCATTTAAGTGGACCTCAATATGCAACGAGTTGCATATTGACAAAACACCACATTATATTTACTTAGTTGACTCTCGTTTATTTACAAGACAAGATTATTTTTTATTATTAAACATGGCAAGAGGTGAAGCGTGAGCAAAACTACACTATCTAGTCATTTTAAATGATGCCGGAAATAACAACAACAATTCCGGAAACTCCCCATGTCATTTAGCAATTATTGAAGCAAACAACAATTTAACATTAAAAGGTTGTTATCATGATGCGGATGACATTTGCAAGTTTTATGCAATTTTAGTTAAAAGTTGACAAGAGCAAGATATGAAGCATTTGTCACCGTGGTGGAAAGAAAAGGGGCCACGGCGGCGATAACCGGAAACGGTGCCACGACAACGTTCCGATGATCCGACACCTCGTTGAGATACCGATGCAAAAGAAGGGTGGGAAGCGTGTCATGCAAGAAGGTGGGTGAGCTCGTTACTGGGTTCCCATGGGTTGGTGGAAAAATAGGGGCACAACGGACACGGCGCAAACAAGGGATGCATCTCATACAACCACACAATCGTTCACGGGCATCATTCCGACGGTATACCTTTGGAGCGTGCGTTTTGAAGCGGACCGATTTCGTCGAGGGAAGTAGTGGTACTCACGGTTCGTAGTGGAAGTAGGCGTTCACGTTTCGGCTGTAGTTGTACACGCGGTCTTCGGCGACGGTAGTTTTTCACTCGAAGGTCTTCACGACTGTCGTCATACACGGTTCGTAGTCGTTTTCAGGGTCGATACACTTGGCGCAAATACACGGCGACGGTAGTGGTACACATGTCATAGAGGAACTTGTCGTTTCGGTCCATAGTTGTTCATTTGTCGTCGGAAAGGGTACTTGTAGCGTCGTCGGACGTAGTGGTACTTGACGCACCACATCGTGTGGTCATTCATGAGGGTCTTGACGAACCGATGGGGTACTTGTGGTGTCGATCTTGGCATAACTTGGGTCTTTGGTCGTCGTTGTACTTGGCGACAGAAAAACATGGCGGTCTTGGCAATCTAAAACAAAGCAAGGCCAAGGGCCTCGGATGGACAACAACTCGAAGCAGAGCAGCGGCGGCACGAGATGCAGCAAGGTCATGGGGCACGAGACTTGGACGCCGGCTGCAGGTAGCTCTGGGCAGCGCTCGGCGGCGGGGCCGACGTCAGGAGGCCGGTGCTCGGGACGGGCGAGGTGCGACAGCGGCGATGGGCTTCCGAGGCGGCAGAGCAGAGCTCAGCGAGTAGCGCGAAGGGCTGGACGGCGTAGTCGGCATCACGGTCGCTGGACCCGGTGGAGGGGCGTCGTGTGCGGGCGACGGTGCAGAAGGAGGAGGAGACGCGGGCGCAGCCTCGGTGGCCATCCATGGTGCTGGAGCAGGAAGCCGGGGTGAAGCTTACGACGGCGGCTGTGGAGACGGGGGGCGAGGCGCGACGGCGCACGGTGAGGAGGAGGTGCGGAGCGGCTGGCTCGGGGCGGCGGCCTGACGGGACCTGCGGGGCGATGGAGGAGGAGTAAAGGGCGGCGGGGCGCAGGTGCGCCGACTGTGAGGTCGGAGCACAGGGAGGCGACGACCTAGCGCGGTGGCGTGAGTGAGAGAGCGGGAGGAGGGAGATGGGATTGAGGGAGATGAGGTGTGCGGCACTGGGAGGGAGAAAGCGACGGGGAGAGGGACGAGAGACACGAACGGGAACGGGCTCCTGGCGGCTAGGGTTGGAGGGGAGTGCGGCTGGGCCTAGGCCAATTTGGCCAGCCTGGCTACAGGTGGAGAGGGGGGAGGCGAGGAAGCCAGCGGGCTAAGGGGAGCAGCATGCCGGCGGCTGGCCTGGCTGCTGTGCTCTCTCTTCCTCTGGCTCTCCTTTTCTATTTCTCAAATACAGAAAAATAGCAAAGAAGAAAAAAATGAGAAGAAAGGAAGGGTTAGATACAAAATTTGGACATGTGGTTGATTTTCTCGGACTCATAAAAATGAGCATGACCCAAGAAAAGAAATAGAAGGAGGCAAGATTGAACGATGAAAATGCAAACTCATTTGAATTTTATTCAAATGGGTTTAAACTAGGACTTGGTTTTTGAAGTGTCCAAAAATGTTCGGATTTTTGGAGGAACCTCGATAACAGAGATAAGAATTATAGACAAGGTTTGAAGGTCAAACTAGAAGTAGAAAAGGCATGCGGGATATATGCAAGTGTGTTTGGGTTAATTCCAACCCATTGGAATATTTATAATAGCTCCATAATATTGGGAGGATATGTTATAAAGAGAAATAATTATTCCCTTGATTTAAATGGATCGAAGATCCATACAGTTTATTTAGTTGAGTTGCAAATGATTTATGACATGATGGCATGATGCAATGCAAAAATAAATAGAGCAAGCACAAATAAAACACACGGTGAAGCAGCCAGCATAGGAGAACCCTCTGACAAAGAGCTTGGCTTGGATGATGGCGACTCCCACCTCTCCACCGCCACCTTAACCCTAGCCACCACCACCACCGGCGATCTCCACATCTCTCCGTGGATTTTGTCATCTGATCGACTCATCATCTCCGGCGCTCCTTCCTCTCTCTTTTGGTTATCATCTTCCGCATGGTGGTCCTTGCAGCGATCTCCCTGGGATTGGATTTCTCCCCGGGGATGAAGTTGGCGTCCGAGATCCAACGCGTCTTCAGGAAATCAGTGCATCCCACGTCGGACACAGGCCATTTTACTATGGTGGCCTCCTTTGCACGACATACTTTCTGGCTGGATGAGGAGAACATGGGGCTCGCTCTAGAGGCGGCCATTGGAGGATATTGCTCACGTCCCAAGGTATCGCTCTTCCACCATGGCTTTTCTCCTTCAACGTTTCTTGCAAGGATGTGGGTTTTTTCATTCTGCACCAGAGGAGTTTTGTTTGTGATCAGTTTAAGTGTTTCTTCCGCCTCTGGGGTCATGGTGGCCCAGATTGGAAGAAAGAATTTCGTCTTTGGCAATCTGAATGCCAAGAGGAATGGGTTTTAGTTAGTCCTTCTAAGAGAAGAGCTAGACTTGGTTTACAGGCCATGCAACATGCTCCAGCAAAGTCTTCTCTACGAGCACGCACGGCCAAAGTTATGCCTAGCAAGCGTGCTACGTTTGCTATGTTCATGCAATATCCCGCACGTAAGGGTTATAGCTATGGCCCATCCGCCGATGAAGTGGCCATGGTCCACGAAGCTGGTTATCATGTATCATCCCATGAGGATGTGAACGCGGAGGTTTCTTCTCCGGTGATGACCTCACCGCCGGCCAAGCTTCTAATCCAGTTTGGAACAGTTCCACCTTCCCCGGAGGGTTTATCTCCTTCCCGTTTAAACCCAGGATCTTCGGGTAGTCGTTTGATTTTTGCTTTGGAAGGTTTGGATTCTCCGCCTAAGTTGGGCTCGTGGGGCCAGCCCATTGAACTTGCTGATGATGACAGTAGCAACCCTTCGCCCCTAGCTTCCAAAACTCCATCTCCTCGGGATATTATCAATGATCTGCAAAGTTTTGACGAGATGATTGAAGATATGGCTGCAAAATATTGGGATTGTCAGAACTGTTTGGCTATGCGTCACACGTCAAAGACATGCACGAACCCGGTCCGATGCCGTAATTTTTTTCGTTCGGGACACGTTAAAATAAATTGCCTAGGCCTGCCGCCTGACTTGTCCGTCTGGGTGCCTAAAATCCCATCACCGGGTTTTGGGAAGCGGGACCGAAAAGAGGACCTTTCCTCCCCCGTCTCTCCAGTTTCCCGAGACCAAACGACTTCGGAGAAAACCCCATCCTGTGCTCCTCCGCCGCAACCATCTCAGCCTCCGCAACCACCACCACCTTCACGCCCTGCCTTGCATTGCCAAGCTTCCTCTAGCTCTGGTCCGGCTACTTCCTCGCAGCCTCCAATGGCGGTGTATGCGATTGACCCGCATCGCTTCATCCCTGCGGGCTTTGACATTGAAGATGGTGGAGCGGACAGTCTGCCCCCCACCTTCTACACGCCGGCTGCCCCAGCACACCGGGTGGCCATTGTGGAGCCTATCCCACCTCAAGAGTTGGTGGGAGTTCACCGCCAATAGGTTCTGGATTTCTTAATTCAAGTGATGCATGTCCCGGTTATCTCTGCCCAGACTTGGTTTCAAGGTGTGGGTCTGTTTGAGATGGAAGATCCAGTTGTTCGGGGATCATTTACTCCGCACCCACCGTTTCCGTTAGGGGTTGATGAGGAAGGCAATGAGTTATTTGTCCGTTTTATTCCACACAACCAGGGAGAGGGCTTCCGTGCCGTTCATGGCCAACGGACGGGATGGTTGATGTTTATTGGTATACCGTTGGACTATAGGAACACTGAATACATTGCGGAGATGGTTGGTACTTTTGGACAGTTCCATTACTGGAATAGCACTGACAGGCGCAAGGTTCAAGCTTTGGTCCGTGCATCTTTCCCGGATAATGCTTTAGTCCCTCGATCGGTCACCTTTAGGGAGTTTTCCAATTGGGGTGAAGTCATGGTGTCATGGTCTGCTGGCTGTTATATCTTATCCGGCGAATTTGCTGGCGCCATGATCCCTGCCATTGAATGGGAATCCTCATCCATTGCCTGGAGCTGAGGTGCCGCAGCCGTTCTGGGCAATGCCGCCATACCCTGCTCTTGGCTGGAATGCAGTCCCTCCGGGCCAAAACTAGGGTCAGAATGCCATGGCTGGGTCGGCTGATAATGTGCAACAGGAGGAGGGGTGGGGCCCATGGGAAGAACAGGCGCAGCCTATGCAGCAGGAGGACGAAGTTCAACCAGCCCAGGATCAGAATTCTATGATCCTGAATCCCTCTCTGGACTCCTCTGATGATGAGAATATGATTGAAGTCCAGCAGCCTCTTCCGATAGTGCAGTTGGACCCAATTCAGCTTGGTATGGTCAAGGTTTTCTATGGGCCAGTTCTTCCGCCAACAATGATCAGGGAGCGATCTTTCAAGTCCTTGTTGCCTGTATTTGCCACCAGAGATATTCACCCCTGCCTACCTGGGTTTGCTGCGTCAATGAGGCAAGTTTCCTTTGGCTTGGAGGATCTGCAGAACAAATTCTTGCTTTGGAATGCCAAACAAGGCCCTACAGAACCTGATATCTCTTCGGTGGTTATTGAAGAGCTGCCCTCAGATGATCAGTCATGTTTCAGTCCCTAGGCTCCTTCTGTTCCATCGCAAGACGATCCTTCTGCTCCTTCGCAAGACGCTCCTCATGACTTTCAGTTCAGGGCTGCCACTCCAACACCGCTAGGCAAGAGGCCACGTCGGTCTGTTCGCTCCAAGCGCTCTGTCACGCTTGTTGAGCCAGTGCTGGACTTCAGTAGCAGGAGAATGACGCGCAGTGCCGCCAAATGATCAGGCATGAAGCCGGCCTCGGCTATCCCGCTGAAGCCCACACCTCTCCGACGACCGAAGGCAAAGAAGCTTCGCCTCGAGGATGATTGTAGCCAGCTCCCTCTACCAGACCCGATGCCTATACCACCATTGCAGGCTATTGGAGTGGCGCTGGGTATTGCCCCGGAGGATCTTTCGGTTGAGAAGCTTATGGCTTCTCCATGTGCTGCTGAAGACAAAGATGGCCCCCATGATGATTGACGCCCAGCGAAGTTTGATAGAGAGTTCGGCACTTTTATTTGTGTGTCCGTTTTACCATAGTACTCTGTGTCTATGCGCATGTCTGAACTTGTTGGTTACCTTCGTTGGCACTACTTTTGTTACCTTGTCGATGCTATTAAGCAGCTGGATTTGCTATTACTTCGCAGTCCTATTATTTTATGGATAATCGCAATTATCGTAATGGAATGTGCTTTGCTGGAACGTGCGAGGACTGAATTCTGAGGCTAGGCAGCGGGATTTACGTGCTAAAATTGAAGAGAGCCACTGCTCTATTATTTGTCTTCAGGAAACTAAATGCGAGAGATTTGATATCCGAAAGATTAGATCCTTTTGTCCTAGGAGGTTTGATCAATTCGCGTTCTCACCTTCTGTTGGAGCTTGGGGGGGGGATCCTAGTCGTTTGGAACTCGTCGATTTTTCATGGCCAGCTTATTGACATACAAAGATATAGTGTCATGGTCTCTTTCCAATCCCTGCACAATTCTGAAAAATGGACCTTAGTCTCAGTTTATGGGCCATGCGAGGGTCTGCCTAGAGACGATTTCGTTAACTGGCTATATCATTTAATTATCCCTCCGAATGAAAATTGGCTGCTGTTGGGGGACTTCAATTTCATCAGGTCTTTGGACAATAGAAACCTTCCGGGTGGTGACCCCAATGATATTTTTCTTTTTAATGAAATAATTGGTCACCTTGGTCTTCTAGAGCTACCTTTGAAGGGCCGTAGCTACACCTGGTCCAACATGCAGCAGCAACCCTTACTTGAGCAACTTGATTGGTTCCTCACTACGGCAGATTGGATCTCTCATTATCCTAATACTGTGGTTAACCCTCTAGCTAAAACTTCCTCGGATCATGTGCCGTGTGTGGTATCCATTGACACTACCATTCCTGCAACGAAGACTTTCTGGTTTGAAAACTACTGAATTGAAATGCCGGGGTTCATGGATTGTGTAACCAAGTCTTGGAATGCTCCGGTTTTTTCTGACCTAACGGCTTCTGCAGTCCTCACAAAGAAGTTTAAACGGCTGCGATATGATTTGAAATCTTGGAGCAAACAGTTATCATACCTCAAAAAGCTTACAGTCAATTGCTTGAGGGTCATTCTGCACTTCGACCAGCTAGAGGAAGTGCGACCCTTAACCAGGCCAGAGCTCAACTTCAGACAAATTGTGAAACTCCACTATGTGAAGTTGTTGAAAATCCACTATATCTACTGGAAACAAAGATGCACCATTCGGTACGTAAAAGTTGGCGAGGAGAATTCGAAATTCTTTCATGCAATGGCATCGGAGCGCATTAGAAGGAATTCCATCTCGAGTCTAATGACCAACTCCATGGCTGCTCCCGTGACGGGTCATGATCAAATGGCGGGAATTCTCTAGGCCTCATTCAAATCCAGAATGGGCCAGTCACAAGGGATCAATATGGGCTTTGATCTCAGCCGTTTAATCCAACCCATTTCAGGACTGGAAGAGCTGTCCATACCTTTTTCGGATGATGAAATTAAAGTGGCCCTGAAAGAATTGCCGGTGGATCGGGCGCGTGGCCCGGATGGTTTTAATGGGATGTTTTTTAAGTGCTGCTGGCCTATAATTGAACAGGACTTTCTGCGGCTGATTCGAGATTTTTATGAAGGGAAGCTTTCGTTGGAAAATTTTAATGGCTCTCTCATTACACTTATACCCAAGATTGCTTCTCCGGTTGGGCCTGATGATTTTAGGCCAATATCCCTCACCAACACTTGTCTTAAATTTTTAACTAAGTTGTTGGCCAACAGGTTGCAGAAGGTTATTCTCAAGTGTATCCACAAAAATCAGTATAGATTCCTTAAGGGTAGGTCAATTCAAGATTGTCTGGCCTGGAGCTTTGAATATATACATCAATGTAAACAATCCAAGCGTCCTGTGATCATCCTTAAGCTGGATTTTGCTAAGGCCTTTGACACAGTTGAGCATGAGGTTATTATTCAGATGCTCCAGCATAAGGGGTTTGATGCCAAATGGATTTCTTGGGTGAAACAACTGCTGTCCATGGGTTCTTCGTCTGTGCTGTTGAATGGTATCCCCGGAAAGCAATTTAAGTGCAAGTGTGGTGTCAGACAGGGTGACCCCCTATCACCTCTATTGTTTGTCCTTGCAGCTGACTTTGCCTATTCAAACCCATGACAGAGATTTTCCTATCATCCAATATGCAGATGATACGATTCTGCTCCTTGCAGCTAAAGATAATGAACTTGTTGCACTTAAGAACATGCTGCTGACCTTTCAACAATCCACAGGGTTGAAGGTCAACTTTGCCAAGTCCTCAATGATCCCTTTAAATATGAGTGATGAGGAGGCTTCAAGGCTTGCTGCTATTCTGGGTTGCAAAATTGGCAAGCTCCCATTTACTTATCTTGGTTTGCCCATGGGAACCACAAGGCCAAGAATCATTGATCTAATGCCCTTGGTTGACAGTCTTGAGCGGCGATTAACAGCAAGTTCTTCCATGTTGAATCAAGGCTCTCGTCTGCAATTACTTACCTCTGTTCTCACTTCTATGCCCATATATTTTCTGTGCAGCCTCAGCATTCCACCAGGGATCATGAAGCAGCTTGACAGAATCTTCAGGCAATGCCTTTGGAGGGGCAATAGTGATGCTCCCAAACAGTCACTTGCTGCATGGGAGCTCGTTTGCAGGCCAAAGGACAAAGGGGGCTTAGGAGTTTTAAACCTGAACATCCAGAACAAAGAGCTACTTATCAAACATCTTCATAAATTCTATAACAAGGTTGACATTCCCTGGGTGACCTTAATTTGGAACAGTTACTATGATCATGGTGTTCCACATGCAACAGCTGCAGTTGAATCTTTCTGGTGGAGGGATATTTTGAAACTCCACGAGGCTTACATTCCTATTGCTTCGGTGCACATCAACATAGGTGACTCTGCTTTGTTCTGGACCGACTCTTGGCACATTGGGGGCTCTGCGCGGCCACTATGCTGGAGATTGCCAAGGTTATATTCCTTTGTCAATAATGATAGGATATCCGTTCAGGAATTCCTTCAATCCCAGGATCTATTCTCCATGTTTCATTTGCCAATTTCTAATGAAGCTGTTGATGAGCTGCACATTTTGGAAGGCTGGATCATGCAATTACAAAGAGACCCTCTTATACCTGATGTTTGGATATGGCCGGGCAAATCAAAGGAGTACACTGCCAAGAGATTTTATACGATCATGCATTCACATCTACCGACAATACATCCTTGCAAATGATTGTGGCAGAGTAGGTGCACCATGAAGATCAATGTTTTTGGGTAGCTGCTTCTCTTTGACAGATTAAACACCAAAGACATGTTGGTTAGAAGGCACTGGCGCTCTAATCAAGATGACAATCTTTGCCTCATCTGCAGCGAGCTAGTGTATGAAGATAGATTGCACCTGTTTTTTAACTGCGTCTTCAGCTGTAGAGTATGGAATTATCTGGGTATTGATTCGTCAGGAGGCTCTCATATTCGGCAATGTATCATGCATGCAAGGTCCAGCTTCAGACACCCTTTCTTCTTTGAGGTCATGCTAACTGCTGCTTGGAATATTTGGATCTTGAGAAATGGCAGAACCTTCAGAGCTGAGAGAGCCACCTTCAGTGCTTGGAAGTGCAAATTCATCCATGATATATCTCTACTTCCTCATAGGGTGAAGGATTGTATAAAACCTAAACTTCTGGCATGGGTTAATTCTTTGTTGTAAAGGAGGTAGGGATCATTAGCCTTAGGTAGTTTTTCACCTTTTTTCCTGTATACTTTGTATTATTGTTTGTACAGTTCTCTTTTCTTTGAATAAAGGGCTGTGGGGCTTTGCCTCACAGTAAATATTCAAAAAAAACATACAGTGAAACCCGAAACAGCTAGAAGTCTTCTGGAGCATCGGTCTTGGGACGCCACACCACATGTCATGGACGCAAAGGCAGGAGCAGTAAGTCAATGATGCTACGTCCCTCCCTCGCCCATGAGCATGGTGGCTGGCATGACTAGGAGAAGCTTTCATTCGCTACAAGCTCTCCCTCCCGTATGCGGTGGACATGCAGCAGTTCAATCGGTGTCAGATGACCAGAAGCATACTGTAGTACTCCTCCACTGCAATAGTACTCCCGAAGAGGCGAAGAGCCAAGCGCAGCCCATACGCTCGTGTGGCAGTTCCATGTGTAGAGTAGTCTAGGATAGCGTGCACCATGCCTGTAAGCTTAAAATCACTGGGGTCGGCTCCAGTGACAGAGCATCATTAGATTAGTTGGGCGGGCCATTCTAAAGAAAACAGCATAGAAAAAAGATGGGCATGTCAGTTAACAGGCTAGCTGAGCAGTGTTCTACCAGAGATGGGCGGGCCAAAGCACAGGTTGGCCCCAACGTAGCTCCGCCACTGGTCGGCTCCATGCTATATATTTTTGATTAAATAATATTCTGGCCCTACCTGGTATCCTGGTGATTCTAGTTTGCACGCTCATCTGTTCAAGACAGAAATATATATTTCAATTTGTGCTGGGGTAAATGTTAGAGGTTGCAGCAAATGGAGTATTGTACACTGTGGGTCTTTCAGCCAAGTTTAGAGGCAACCATGTGGGGCCAGTGCTATGATGTGTCGCGTCAACTCGTACAACGAGGAGAAGCTTGATTTTACTACTACACGCCTTCTCCCATGCCCATGCGCGCGGTGGCTTGCAGACGAGGACAGACTTTTGCTTATAGTACTACAACAAGCTATCCCTCCCGCTCATGGTGGACGGACATGCAGTAGTGGATTCGATACTGTAGAAGCAGTAGTAGTAACATCACTATTTGTCTTCTCGAAGAGGCGAAGAGCCAAGTGCAACCCGAACGTGGCAGTTGCGAACCTTGGAGCACACATATAGTCAGGCTCTAGCATGAGACAAAATTGCTATGTGAGCCCACTATTGTAGTACTCCCTCCGTCCAGAAATACTTGTCATCAAAATGAATAAAAGAGGATGTATCTAGATGTATATTAGTTCTAGATACATATTTTTTATCCATTTTGATGACAAGTATTTTTGTACGGAGGGAGTACTTGCTAGTATAGCCCTGTAAACCAGAGAGGAGTATTTGCCTTTCTAGAGATTTCAACAAGTGACTAGACTACACCGAGACGGAGTACATATGGAGAAAAATGAGTGAATCTACACCGTAAATAAATACGTAGTTCTCTCGTTTTCCTATCGGCCTTGGTCGCGGTGCACAATATTGAGTATACTAGTACTGTATCACCTTGAAATTTACGTAGTCACCATAGGCACCTCGTTGTCGATGGGAACGTCTCCTAACACACGATAGACGGGAGCGGTAGTCGCCTCCCTATGTGCTTGAATGCCAAGGAGGGAGAGGGTAGCGGTTCCCGAGATGTTGAACGGTCAATGATGCATCCTCAAATTACTCAACATGCAGAGGGAATTAATTGGAGAAGCAGAATAGAGCCAGCACGATGTGAATGCAACAGAGTTTTTATTCTCATATAAAGGCGCCCCACCACTCCAATCCATCTATTCCTTAGTCTCTGCGCAACACCGCTCACTCCAATCCAACCAAGTGCCCAGAAGCCAGAAGCACCTATGGAGGTGATGGACGCGAGCGGCAGTCGGCTGTGCCAAATCATCCAAGCCTGGCCTGCGGCCCCGCACCGCATAATGTTTCCAGACGGTGCTGGCGACCGCTGGCGTCGTAGCCCTCGCTGATGCCGGCTTCGCCTCTCGCATGGACGACATGATGGTCAACTCCATCTGCAAGTTCGCTGTCGTCAAGAAGTGCGTGGACGACCTTCCCGTACTGCTCCAGCCCGCGTGCCCAGGCTCCTCATTGCCTACCACCCTCATCGGCCTCCATGGTGACGAACTCTTTCAAGCCCAGGTGGCCCTTTAGTTGCCAGAGGTCGCGATGAAGAATATGCACCTCGAGATCGCGCTCGTCGCGTAGTGCCTCGCCATGCAAGAAACCGTCGACCTGCACATCCACGTCTACGAGGAAATCGTCTACATAGGCCACTACAAGGCCAGCGAGGATAGAACGATGTTGGCCTTCTTCCAGCGGCTAGAATCTTTGGACGCCATTGTTCAGAAGCACGTCGACCTGGCCACGAAAGCGGCTGCTTCTTAGCCACTGTTCGGTGGGCCGGCGCCCTGAGTCGAGAAGGTGGACGTCGTCGATGGATGCATCTCTTCTTCTTGCCTCCTGTAGCCAGCACTGCATCGCCTCGTGGCCTTAATGTTTTATTAGTATAGGAGTATATGGTATTTTTATTCCAGTAGTAACGTTTTCACTATGAGGTGGAGCCGCATTATAGGAAACCGACCATCGGAAAATCCCCACCCCGCCCACCGGGCATCAGCTGAGTTTAGAATTAGAAGAGAGAAATGACGTAGAAGAGCTAGCTGTAGCACAGACGCTGTTGTCAGATGGGACTCGCGTTGATGGAATAGGAGTACTCAGCACTCGTACCTCTTTTTTAGGGAAAAAGTAGTCGTATGTCTAGTACTACCACTAGTTGGGTGCGTGCGACTTATACCTGTCATCACTTTAGGTCTCCTTTTCAAACCACAGCTACGCTTCACCGTACATATTTTTTCATGCATTTATCCTCCTATATGTACTCCTAGGCTATTTCCACGTGCTCCCTTTCGCCGACATGTGGGACATAGAGCATGTGGTCGTAGTGCATGCACGACTCGGAGCATATGCCGGGGTACTTTACATTTCAG
>LR738713.1:88252367-88269089 GCA_902687465.1 Secale cereale | reverse complement strand
TGCAATGTAGAATTTTGGCGAGCTACAAGACCAAGATGAGCCAGTAAACTAGATGGATGAAAGTAGTGGCCAAGTTGCTCAAACCTCCCTCGGCACTAGGACACTATTGGAGGATAAACCTACAAGCAAAGTACAGATTGTCTATGCTGCCTCTTATGTACTCGAAAGGTTACTCGTACAAGCATTAATTTTAGCAACAAGTACCTCCGACTGAACACCATTTACCAGTCTATACCCTAGGTAATTATAGTTCATCCATGGATCATATTGGCTGTGATCTCAAACATTTGGATGCATAA
Organism: Secale cereale; assembly: GCA_902687465.1. Lineage (NCBI taxonomy): Eukaryota > Viridiplantae > Streptophyta > Magnoliopsida > Poales > Poaceae > Secale > Secale cereale. The sequence continues at coordinate 88,268,790 of LR738713.1, read as the reverse complement.
ATATACTGAACATGTGTATATCTGAATCTTTCTGTGAATTATCTATGAATATTGTTGTGTGATCTATCAATCATTTGGATCCATAGACATGCTGAACTTGTGTATATATGAATCTTTTGAGTTGTTGATAGCGAATGTTGGCTATGAATATGAACGTGTCCTATGAACCTGAGTTTGGTACGAATGTTTACCTTTTATGTTGTGCTTGTGTGTGAACTTGTTAGTATGCCTACTGTGGGGTATGTGACGTGTGGGTGTCAACAGCACACCTTCTTCCAGAGAAGAAATGCACCTGCTTTGTTAGTGTAGCAGCGGCGCATCAGCTATTTTTAATCTTTTTGCTCTGTCTTGCCTCCTCCCCCGCTCAACCCATGCCGTAATATTTTCGGCCTCAAAACAAGCATAGTACTGCGTTGTTTTTGGGGCTTGATGAAAAATCGAGTGCTGGTTTCTGTAGGTTGGCCCGCCTAGTAAATGGGCTACTGGTCCACCACGGACTAGGAGGCTAAAAATACAAGTTTTATGGTGTGGACGGAAGTAAAAAAAATGCCATCGAGATCCATCCACTGAAGAAGAAGAAATCGCTCCTGGTGTGCTTCTTCAGTCGTGCCGCCGACCCCCTCTATAATCCAGTTCGCTCTGGGATCTGGTATCGTTTTTTTCGAGAGGGCAAACAAGTATCAGCTTGGCCTAGGTTTTGTATTTTAACATGCGTAGCCCAAGTCATACGGTGACAGTGGTTTCAACTTATTTTTTGAGGTCCATACCGGCCTATGGGCTTTTCTCTTAAAGATCGGCGGCCCAATGTATTTTTTTAACCACATTATATATATTTATATTTTTACAATTATCGTATATTTTATAGAGACTTGTATATACATTATAAAAACATCCCACATGTTATTAACTTATAAAAGTAAATGTTTAATAGAAGTTGGCAAGGAAAATCCTGGTTGTTTTTGTCTCACCGACAAGGAAAATCCCGGTGATTGCGTACAAAAGCTTGCGAAGATTTTAAGGACCAAAGTAATAATAATGTGCTCATTTTTATTCTGAGAAATAACTCGCTAATTAGTTAATTATGTATATAAGAAATGTGCCTCTCCGGTTTATTTTTGATATTAATTGCTCCTTCTAACATAACATTATATATATAACGAGCCCAGCTAATTCGTGTATTTGAAGGAAGTGCGAATGGGCTGGGATTTCTTAGATAATATAAATGGGCCGCATTGATGCGAAATTATTTGTTCACCCAGCCCAGTAAATGGACTGTACATTCTAGAAAACATGGGTTAAATATATGCCACATTTTTGCAGGCTCATATGAGGGCCAATAGGCCGAAGACTACGCAGGGCGTTGTCAACTTGGTCGGCATGCACCTTCAATCTCTCGTCTTCTTCCTCCAGCGTCGCCGGGATCGCCTGGTCCGGCCTCTGGCGGCTAGCGGCTCTGCTCAGCAGGCATCGCTGTGAAGCGCTACCCCACCGCCGGCCAGGCTATCCCTCCACCCATCCACACCTCCTGTTATTCTCCACCGACTGCAGCCCCATGCCGCACGAGATCCAGGTATAACCCTTCTCCTGCACTCAATCCGCGACTCCACAGCCGTGTCTTCCCATCTCCGAGTCATTCCCGTTCGGGGCCTCACCGTCGTCCACCACCTCGCTGCGCTCGATGCGGCGTGGTCAACAGACGAGATTCATCGGAAGAGGACTGTATGTGGAGAGCATGACGGCTGGGAACCAGGAGGTCCATGGTCGCACGCAAGGAAAGTTCCTCCTTATTAAGCTGAAAAAAATGTTCCCCCACCTCAAAGCTAGGACCCACCGGCTGCATCTTCGCACGGAAGGAAGCGCCCCCTTGTTATGGGAAAAAAATTATTCCTCCCATTGACAGCTGGGACCCGTCAGATTTGGTGGCTGACTTGTGGCCCTACTAAGCGGACGTGTACGCAGGGCTTTGTCAACTTAATCAACAAATGATTCTAGCAACTTGACCGTTGGATGTTAATCCAACAACCGTGCTCCTTCTTCAACCTCTGTTCTTTCTCCTGTCTCCCGTGGGCGGCACCGCGGCTGTGCGGCCACGCACCCGAATCAGTCAAGTTTTCCACTCCTCTCCATCTGCGTCTCCACTGCCTCATCTTCCCCATCTCCGGTTCGTTCCAGTCTGGGGCCTCACCGTCGTCCACCGGCCTTTGGTGCGCTCGACACGATGTGGTAAACGTGGTCAACAACCGAGAGTCATCGGAAAATGACTGTACGTACGAGGCTGACAGTGGGGACGCACCACGCCCATGGATGCATGCATGCAACGGAACGCGGCGTGGTCAACATGGTCAAGGAATGACTTCCATCGGAAGTGTACTGTACGTGGAGAGGCTGACAGCTGGGTCCACAGCCGTAGCAAGGAAGTGCCTCCTTATTACGTGGAAAATAATGATTACGCCACCTAACAGCAGGGACCCACCGGACGGGCCACCGTAGTTTGCGGAAAAACGTTTCCCCCCTAACTACTAGGACCCACCGGATGGGTCACCGTATTTCACAAAAAAAACCTTCCCCCCACTGTCAGCTCGGACCCACCTGAAGTGCCTCCTTATTACGCAAAAAAAATGAATACCCCCCTGCTAGCTGGGACCCACCTTGGTGGGAGGCTGACTTGCGGGCCTACTAAGTTGACGGGGATGGAGGGCTTTGTCAATTTAGTCAATATGAACGATTCTAGCTCCAGTGACCGTATGATGTCCATCCAACGACCATAGTGCTTATTCAACCTCTGGTCTTTTGCTTCAGCCGCCCAAACCAGCGCTGGTCGTGCTGCATGCTCTTGCCTCCCGTGGCTAGCTGTGATGCCGCGGAGGCCTCACCGCCCCCTACTACTCCCACCGCTAGCCAGGCCATCCCTCTACTCACCAACCCCCCCACCCCAGTTATTCTGCGGCGACGGCAACCTCACATGGCATCCTAACTAGTGAAACCTCGTACTCCTCTCCGCGAGGGCATCCACTGCCGCATCTTCCCCGGCTCCGCGTCATCCCATTCCTAGGCCTCGCCGTCGTCCACCGCCTTGGTGCTCTCGGCGCGGCGTGGTTAATGTGGTCAACGACCGACTTCCATCGGAAGAGTACTATACGTGGAGAGGCTGACAGCTGGGTCCACGGCCGCAGCTGGGTCCACGGCCAGAGCCCAGTTTTTTTGTGATTTGCCAAGTAAGTCGCTTCGTCAGGCCTGTTGGGCTGCAAATCTTTCAAGACGAGGAGAGCTTCATTCGGCTGGCCGAGAAAATGGCCTATCAGTAATGTGAAATGGGCTGTACATTTTTTAAACACATCAAACCGGCAATTAGTTTCAAATTTCTTCTTTTTCATTTTGAGATTTCAAATTGCATTGATTTTTATGCGCGGACAATTTGTTGGATTTTATATTAATATACATACATTTCTAAAATCAGTTTGAATGTGAATCAAAATTTCAGGATTAAAAACAGTTCGGACCACACCGAAATATGCAAAATTGCGTATAATTTTTTAACCGTGGCCACAATATGGGCTGTAATGCTAACTAAAAGAATATGGGCTCCAAAAAAACCTTAAGAACTAGCAAATGGGTTTTAAATTATTAGAAATAATGACAGATGGGTTGTATGATGTTTTCCACAGATGTGAGGCTTTCCTAAAAAAAGGTTGACGCACAAGTAGTGACTGTTGGATGTCCATCCAACGGTCGTCATGCTTCTACAATCTCTGCTCTTCCTGCTCCAGCCGCTCAAACAAGCGCCGGCGGAACTGCCTGCTCCCGCCTTCCCGCGGCCGGCTATGCTGCCGCGCAGGCCCCCCCGCCCCGCTGTACTCCCATCGCTGGCCTAGCCATCCCTCTACTCACCCACACTTGCTGTTATTCTCCGACGACGGCAGACGAACCAGTAAACCCTCATACATCGTACTCCCCTCCACGTGGGAAACAACTTCCGGGTCTTCCCTGCCTCCATGGCGTTCCCTTCCTAGGCCTCGCCATTGTCCACCGCCCTAGTGCTCTCAGCGCGGTGTGGTCAACATGGTCAAGGAATGACTTCCATCGGAAGAGTACTGTAAGTGGAGAGGCTGACACCTGGGTCCATGATAGCCGCAAGGAAGTGCCTCCTTATTACGCGGAAAGTAATTATTCCTCCACCTGACAACAGGGACCCACCGGATGGGCCATCGTATTTGGCAAAAAAATGTTACCCCTGACTGCTGGGACCCACCGGACGGGCCACTGTATTTCGCGAAAAAAATGTTCCCCCCGCTATCAGCTCGGACCCACCGGAAGTGCCTCCTTATTACGCACAAAAAATGAATAATCCCCCTGCTAGTTGGGACCCACCTTGGTAGGTGGCTGACTTGTGGGCCTACTAAGTTGACGAGGATGGAATGCTTTGTCAACTTAGCAAATATGAATGATTCTTGCTCCAGTGACCGTACGATGTCCATCCAACGGCCGTAGTGCTTCTTCAACCTCTGGTCTTCTTGCTCCAGCCGCCCAAAGCAGCGCCGGTTGTGTCGCATGCTCCTGCCTCCCATGGCCGGATATGCTGCCGCCGAGGCCTCACCGCCCCCTACTATTCCCACCGATGGCTAGGCCCTGCTGTGACGGCAGCCTCACACCGCAACCGAACCAGTGAACCCTTGTACTCCTCTCCGCACGGGCTTCCACTGCCACGTCTTCCCCGACACCGCGTCGTTCCCTTCCTAGGCCTCGCCGTCGTCCACCATCCTAGTTCTCTCGACGCGGCGTGGTCAACGTGGTCAAGGAATGACTTCCATCGGAAGAGTACTGTACATGGAGAGGCTGACAGCTGGGTCCACGGCCGCAATAAGGAAGTGCCTCCTTATTACGCGCAAAATAATTATTCCTCCACCTGACATCGAGGACCCACCGGACGGGCCACCGTATTTCATGAAAAAAACATTTCCCCTGAGTGCTGGGACCCACTAGCTACATCTTCGCACGCAAGGAAGTGCGTCAGGGCAAAAAAAAGATTCGCCCCCCTGACTGTTGGGACCCACCAGCTACATCTTCGCACGCAAGGAAGTGCTTGACAGTCGGGACACACATGGTCGAAGCGTACGTAGCGTTGTCATTCTGGTCGCGAACGTGTACGTACATACTGGTTGATGTAGAGGTGTGCACGTGTTGTAGCAGAGGTGCGCATGTAGCATGTACACATACGTACAGCGGCCAGGACGCAAGAAAGTAAATACAGCCACGTACGTACATACGGGCGGGGTCTCGAACGCCTACTCGCGCGTACGTACGGCCAGGGCTCGTGTACATGGCTGGGTCGGAACGGAGAAACAGCGTCGTCGTCGTGTTCATGGGGAGCCGACCGGCTGGGTCGGAACGGAATGCATCGTCGTGTTCATCGGGAGGGCTTGGACGAAACAGCCGATGGAAACAAGGCCTGGCGTACCGCAAAACGGAGGAAACGGCCTTGTGTTCGACCAACCACAGTCGAAACGGGATCTTGTTCATCAGGAGGGGTCTGGCGTACCGCAAAACGGAGGAAACGGACCTCCTACGGTCGAAACGGGGGTCCTGTTGATAGGGAGGGGTGTGGCATACCGCAAAATGGAGGAAACGGACTTGTGTTGGAGCGCTACAGTCGAAAGGGGGTCTAGTTCATCGGGAGGGGTGTGGCGTACTGCAAAACGGGACTCCACGAGATATTGTTCATCTCCACCGTCGACCCCCTCCAGCCTCCACGGGCTACTGTTCATCCACCGTCGACCTCCTCCAGCCTCCACCTGTGACTGTTCATCCACGGGCTCGTGTTCATCCAGCCTCCACCGCGCGCTACTCCACCGACTACTGTTCAACCAGCCCTCTCCAAGAGCTCCTGTTCAACCACCCCTCCACGGGTTACTATTCATCCAGCAGTCCATCGTGTACTGTTCATCCTGCCCTCCACGGGGTGGTCCTGTTCATCCAGCCCTCCATGGGGTCCTGTTCATCCAGCCCCAACTTGCTCGATCGATCGTGGTCCTGTTCATCCAGAGGCAACACCACGGGGTCCTGTTCATCCACCCCCACCGGGAACTATTCATCCAAACCCCCTCAGCAACGCTCACTGTTCATCTAGTGGGAGCATCGATCGACTTCAGTTAGCAGCAGTAGCGAAGGAATCGCTCGATCGGGTTCAGCTAACAGCCATCGATCGATCGCTCGGGTTCTGTAACGCGTAGCCTGCAGTGCAATCGCTCAGGTTCAGTTAGAGCCCAACGCCTTGCTCGGGTTCAGTTAGAGCCCAACGCCTTGCACCCACGCGCGTGCGTGTACGAGAGAAACGTGCATCGCTCGGCCCCGACCACGCATCGTAACCGAGAACACCCCGATATTTTCCTCGCCCTCGCTTCTACCACGGTTATTTTCGTCATGGACAGCCCAAAGAATGTCATGCAACTGCATTTCCGGCCTGCCCAGGATGAAAAGCCCACTTTCTGTCATGATTTTTTGTCATAGAAGTAGGACCCCACCACATCTATGATGATACTGTGTTTTGTCACAATTACTGCCACTGGTTGAAAGGAAAAATGAAGGAAAACATAGGAAATAGAGAGTTACCTATGGTAGAACTATTCTCATGCATTTGGTTTAAAGGAATGATTGAAAAAAAATTGTAGGAATTTTTCCTTTAGTGTCTCTTTCAAAGAATAACCGTAGGAATTTTAATATCCACTTGGCCCTCCTTTTCAAATTCATATTCATGAAGAACAAGACAAAGTGATAGTAGCATAATAGTATTATAACTGTACATTTTCTTGCAGTCTGACTTAATTTGACCATGCTTCTTTGCATTCCTGTGATCTTCAAATTCCTGTTAACGAAACGTCTAGATTGACAGAAATCATGTGTATGCAAATGCTCTGTTTTGCATGTGCATTCCTACCCTCTTCCTGTATTTCCTATCCCTGCATTGTTACAATCCTCCAATTGGAAGTAGCCCTTACAGATATACTTCTATTACAGATATGTGTTAAAGAAAACATTGTGTGGTTTGTCCCGCTCCTGTCGTGCCATCGTCCACCCCAGCTCACCTGCTCCAATGAAGGAAGCGTCCACCACAGCAGGGATCCGCCCTCCAGACTGTCTATCACCGCCGCAGATCTTCTTCCCCGCCATCGGTAGCCACCACAACAGCATTACCATCATCAACTGAGCAGAGTACCTTGAGAGGTCACACTCTTTCGTGTTTCATTACGTTATGAATCTCTTAATATAACCTGCTACTTTATCATCATGTTCACCTCTTAAACTCCGAGCCTGGTCCAAACTAATGCTCAAACTCGATTTTTAAAATGGTTGTGGGTGCATATCGGGGTAGCAACGATTAGTATCTGTATACTATCTGGTCAATCTCGGGTGTCTACTATGTGTTTCATGTTTGGGTGGGAAACAAACAATAAAGGAGCCAGTATCTGTATTTTTTAACTGAAGCTATTATCTTCATTTCCTCTCCCAAGTGGCTCATCTTGCTCAAAACCTTGCGAAGATCATGTCACTCCGCTGCTTGACCAAAGCCTAAAATCTTTTTCTAGGAAATATTCCTTTTTCTATTAAAGGAATAACCCTGTCTGCCCTAGATTGTAAAGCAATCTCTATTTCTGTACATCCAAAAAAATCCCAAATAATTCTCACAATTCCTTTGGGTCATATATTGCTCAAATATGCCCAAACTTTCATGTTCTAGCCCAAGAATAGTTCTCCAATAATTATTCTTCATTTTTGTCTAGAGTGGCACTTTGTGAAGGAAGTGTCATTTATCTAATCTTGTTTGCCCCCAAACTTGTTGGGCATTCTTTTATGTCCAAATAATTTCCACATGCCAAAATTCAACTTTATTTGCCTAGCCAATCTTCCTCGGTGATTTTTCAAAGTTTCCGTCAAACAGAAGCCACTGTGAAGGAAGTACTATCTAGGGGTATCTAAATGAGTTGCAATTTTGCATGCCTATTATTGTGATCATATTATCCCACACATCCAAATTTCAGCTCCATCCAATCATCTATGTGAGCATAGGAACAAATCTTTGATTCTAGCAAAATTTTCAGGTTGTGAAGCAAGTGCATTTTGTATTGCTTCAAAAATTCTGATAAATTACCAGATCATGATCCTACATATAAAACTTCTCTCGGCCAAATTTGGAACCATTTAACCTAGCCAATATTTCTCCAAAGTTCTTGCAAGATTCTGGCCAGCAAGGATGTTTGTGAAACAAGTACAATTTTTGTGAATCCAATTGGTATGAAACTTTTACAGCATCTTTATATGATCAAATCACTAAGTCTTGCCAAATTTGGGCTCAAGTTGATGTTTCATGTGAGTGCATCATCATGCTCAAGTTTTTGGACCAGTTTGGTCAGTTGCAAAGAAACTTTATCAACCATTGGTCCAAATCTTCTCAAAGTTACCAGGATGAAAGTCCTTACCCTAAACCTCGTAGACAACTCCTTTGCTCCCAAACTCCTTCCTGTTGATCAGCTGTTCTCATCCAAGTTTACTGCAGTAAACTTCAGAGTGTGATTACATTTAACCAGAGCCTTTTTCACCAAACTTCCACCACAGTAGGAACCTACCCAGGAAGGACTTACCACTAGACAACATGTTCAAGCCCATCTCCCCCGCTACATGCCAGTGCACGTGGTGACCGCGTTAATGGCACCACAGTGCACGCGCTCTGTGTGCAGTCACGCGTCCAGTGGCCGTTTGTGTTTCGGCCCCTCCTCCTCTTGTCGTCTTCACGTGGGTGAGCGTGTCCAACAGCTAGCCTACATCGTCGCCGTCCCCCTAGACCCCTCTCCCCCTCCGGCAGCTTCCTCACCGACGCTCTGCGATGCTCACCCACGGGCGAACAGTGGCGGTTTGGCTCGGAGCTCGCCGTCTTCTTCCTCCCTAAGCTCCTTTGGCCTTCTCCTCCTCGTGAGAACCTCCACTGCTCCTCCTACGTCGTCTACCTCCGACCTCGCGAGCGTGGGCACGCGTCCGCGGCGACGCTAGCTCAACCCCTCTTCCCCCGCCTATATAAGCCCACCCCGGGGCCTCTCGACCTCACCACTCGACCTCACTCACTGCTCTATCCCTCGCCGACCCCTCAGATCATCGCCGGAGCCCCTCCCTGCTCGCCATCGCTGCCATGGCCGCCGTCGGGCTCCGCTCGAATCCGACCAGCCCTGGGCTCCTCCCCTCTTTCTTCCACCCCTAGCAAACCACCCGGAGCACCCCGAGCCTCCTCACCTCCTCGTTTTCCTCTCTGGTGGCCCGGAGCACCATGCCCGCATCTGCCCAACGCCGCTGTCCGCCCGCGTCAAATCTATGGCCGCCTCGTCCATCTCCGGTGTCTAATGTGCCCAGGGCCGCCTCCGTCTCATTCCCCTGCATTCGTGGGTAGGCCGGGCACCGCCTGCGGTGGCCTGTGTCGGCGGCGAGTGCCGTCAGGGCCGGCTCTGCCGCGGCTAGGCGCGGGCGCCAGCGAGGAGAAGAAGGAGACGACGACCCCCCTGCCACCTGGCCGCGGGCCCCGCGCGTCAACCCCTCAGCCGTTGACCCTGCCTCGCCAAATCAGATAAGTGGAGACGAACTCTCGTGCATTTTGTTTTCTTCTTCTAAAAGTGTATTTTTGCCTCTCCTTCGGTAGAAGTGCGCTTTCCTTTACTGAAGACGTATTTTCTCTCTGTTACAGTGAGGAATACATTTTCCGGAAGAGAAGGCGTATTTTCTGGAGTGCGCTTTCAGTTTTTCCGGCTAAGGGCATGTTTGTGATGCTTTTATTTGCAAATGGGTCCCTGGTAGAAAAACTATTCACTTGAACTTGTTTAAAATATTGCATTAGCTATGTGTCATCTGTTCATGGCATTTCCCGGAGTATCGTTTTGATCTTGATATTGCCATGAAATTGCTTGGAGTTCTAGGACTTATATTTTGATGATTATGCAGATGACATGTGCCTTTGGATTCTTATTGGCTATTATGATTATTTTCATGATGGTATCTGATATTATTTTGGAGTATTACTTTGGATATCATGTTGCCTTTGGATTATTAGTGGCTAGTGTTAGTTTCATCATCATGCTAGTTGATATTATGTTTTGGAGTATGATGATGGAGATGATGCTTGCATGTGGATAAGAGCTAAATAGTTAGTTCTTGATATATGAGTACTAGTATTATCGTTCTTGGATTTTTCATGATAGAGATGTTATGCTATCCTTGGAGTATTTTGTTAGGACGATATTAAGCTTTGGATTATTTGTTGGATATTGCTATGACTTGGATTCTAGTTTGATAGTTCATATCAGAGTATCAGTATCTCAGTTATATTTTTGAGGATAAATTTCGTCACTAAGTTGGTTAGGTGCCACCGAACCGGGGTTTCTCTAGTGCAACCACATTTGCCTTTATGGGAAGGCCCTAATGCGATGCTATTGTCATGCCTCTCGCCGGTGCCTCCAACCAGGTAAGGTTATGGGCGTGCAGTACCCTCGGACGGTTGATTGTTTTGGCCATGACGGTGGCCGTTGGTGTCTTTGGTAGACACGGGGCCACCCAGGACTAGCTCAATGGGAAGTGAGTCGGAGTGGCCGGGAGAGTGTCATAGTAGTAGATCAGTTTTGTCAGAACATCATTGGTCCACCCAAATGGGAGTGCGAGGCCATGGGTTCCGTGGTGTGGGTAAAGTGCGCTACCTCTGCAGAGTGTGTTTGTTTAATCTATCGATAGCCGCGTCCTCGGTCATGCGCATGGGTTCGTACTAGGTCACACCGTTCGATCAACACTCACATGACGGAATGACTTATAGGTGATTTATAGGTTGATATTTTGAGCAATACAGATTGGCAGGATGTTGATGATGATGTTGGAGACCAAGTGTTGGTCATGGTAGTGATCGCCGGAAAGATCTCCGTTTGAAACAAAGTGTTGGTCATGGTTGTGATCGTCGGAAAGATGACCGTTTGGTTACAAGACCACGAGGTTGGTCCCTTTGTGATCCGTGAATGATCATCGTTTGGTTTTGATCACAAGGTGATCGAGATGGTATATTACTTGGCCGATTAGCCAAGAGAGATATGGTTATGGAGATCCGAGATGGTGATTTATCAGTATTGTATCAGTTTCATACCATGCTTAGTAGTTCCTTAATCATGGTAGTTGTTAATTAATTAACCTGTTAATGCTATGTTGTTGTTTTGCCTTGATGCTTTTGGTTGTTGTGAGGTTGCAAGTACATTCAATGTACTGACCTGGCATGTCATACTAGATTGTAGGTGATGCCATGATTGCTTGCTTGCTTGTCGAGGTTGCCGTGTGTGCGAGCTAGATCGTGTCCCAGCTAGAGTCCCTGCGGAGTGGAGTTCACCACCTTCGTCGTTCTTCCGCTGCTAGAAGTATTCCGCTGCTACGAGTTGTTTCGCTGCTAGCATAGAGCAAATGTAGTATCGCAGGCGTAATGTAGCCGTATTGATGTGCTTCTTTGTAACATCAGACCCGTGTATTATTATTCTTCTAAGAAGAGCTGATTTGTTCTATATCAAGCAGTGTCGTATTCCAGAGACTTCTCCTCAATCTGTGGGCTGGAATATGGGGCGTTCCGGTTTCTCTGAGCTGGGGTGCCACAACGCTTGGTATGAGAGCAGGTCTGGCTGTAGGATGCCCTAGTCAGCGTGAGCAGTGGAAACTGGTAGTAATCGGTAGTATAGAGTGTACCTTGTTTGTTGCATTTGGTTGCTGCACTTGTTTGTTGCATAGCATGCATATAGCCTTATTATTTTCCTACTAACGATTTATCTAGTGAGTGTAGATGACATCGGTTCGGATCCACTACAGCTCAGCCCCTGCATTTCTCCAATTTTATTTTCTTGCTCGTTCTTCGGTTTTTGGCGTCATTTCCGTCCCAGCAAAGTGATGCCAAGTGATCTCGACACCGTTTGCAAAAATGGTGCTCAGGTATCGCGCCGAATTCCTTCCTTCAGCCCCATTTTGTTTTGGTGGTAGACATGCTTCTACCCCGGATCGTCCTTTTTCTTGTCGTGTTGGCAACCCTTAATCGTCTTAGTCATCAATAAAGGGCAATGCCAACAGACTCAGTATTTCCCCGCTATCCTTATTTCTTGGACGAGTACAAACATTTTCCGTCTGCTTGATAATAATGTGGTCGCGACATTAGTGTCCTGCTACATGGTTACCAAGTACATCCTTGCCTCTGAGCTAGTTCAGGTTGCTATCTGGCTAAGCTAGCACTTGGTGTAGCGCTGTTTACACCAATTCTTCCACACATTTATTCGTCCTCGTGCACATCGTCAGAGCATGCTAGATTGTAGGACTAGAGATCCCGCGAGATTTGTGTGCTTAAGTAGGCATGCATATTGTGTGACTAGCAGTAATATGTGACATTGGTTGTGTGTGAATCGATTATTGTTGTGTGCTTTTGTTTAGTTGAGTTTTCTTTAGCTTCTTTATTTTCGGGCCCCAGTGTTACATTATTTCCCCCCTATAAATAGTTGCTCATCAACCGACACCGGACCCGAAGAATCAGCAAGGAGTTCAAATGTTTGGAAACTCAGCCAAACAGAATGGAATTCTTAGCCGACTACAATGAAATGGGGAATATCTGATTTTGAGGCAGATAATCAATTTTGCATTAGTGTGCACTCCTCACAACAATACAGATAACTCCAGTCTACATCGGTACAAAATACTCACAATAGTAATAGTCAAGTAAACAGCAAGACAAGTCAGGTACAAGATCAACGGTATATAATCTGTCAAAGGTATGGACCATATACAAAATTTTGGCTCAGCAAGGCATGATGCTTGAAATATGTTATCATCCAAAATAAAGTCAGAATGTGATATACTCACGGAAGACAGTCAAACCATTTTTCTCATGCAAATAATCAGCCACAAAATATTATGGGCGTGTGTGTAGATTTCAGACTACATATTAGTATGAAGCTTTGGATGTAAGAAACTCAGTCTTCCACACGTTATTGGAAGAAATTTGTGATGCAAGGCTCCTCGATTTTTCCTCAACATGATATGTGCACAAATTCCGGAACAAGATACCCGGTCTTTCTCAATAAGATACCTCGATAAAAGCTTCTGATAGCCAGAAATGAATTTTTCTCAACAAGTAAACCCGAGGAGAAGCTTCTCAAGTACAGAACTCAGGCTTCTCCAGCACAATAATCAGACCAAGCTTCGTGTATAAGCTATAGAGCCTTCTTCGACACGATACCCAGACAAAAGATTTGAGCAGAAGCTAACGAGTCTTCCTCAGCAAGCTATTCGGATAGCTTCTCTCGTAAGCCACTTAGTCCGCTCCAGTATCGCAATATTGCACCATCCTCAGAGAATACGCGTCAGGACATATGCCTACCTCAAGGATCAAGTGTTCGGCTACATAACTTTCCACACATATGGTGAGCATGTATCCCCAGTCAGATCAGTCACTCATACGAGACGCGGCAAGGATCCAGCAGATATACCTAAGGAAAGGAAGGATCCCACAACCTCACGAGTCAGGCAAAGGAAAATAAGCAGAAATACATCTCATGAATTACAAGGATCGCCAAGATATGGGGATGACATCACAGAATCAACCGTATTGACAGTGGTCATTAAGGTCATTATTCCCGCTACTGACAAGGAGATGTCCTAAAACCTTGTCACCTTCTTGTATGGTTGGCCTCAGCAATGAGCTCTGTATAGCAACAAACCCCGGGTATATGTCATATGTATGCAAACCCAGGTCAGCAAACATGCATAAGGAATAATGTCAAAAATATTGCACTAAACACATCCATGGTCATACGAAAAATCAAGATCAGGCATGGCCAAGTTATTTTAGCAAGGTATCCTAACAAAGCAAATCCTGACCGTCAAAGGATGAGACTGACAGCAAAAGTAAGTTGATGATTTTTGCACGAGCATCAGGGTCCGGATACCCAAGTCAATCGAAAGCCGTAATTCCATATGGATCCACAAAGGCATACTCTCAGCGGCCTACTCAGTTTTACAAGGATTTCATATCCCACTGACCCGCTTGGAATGCTTAGTGTGGAAAATCCAAATGAGTATACCGACAAAATGAGAAAATCAAAGGCCGAACAATCAGCTCAGAACCGGTATAGTCATCGACAGAATCAAGTACATGGTCAGTCTGTCAGGAAAAGCAATTTTCCATCATCCCCTATCAGGCCAGTCTCAAGATATAAATATTTGAGGTATGACACAACTAAAACTCCGTACACCGTTATATTGTTCATGACAGAAGGCAGTCGGATCTTTGGTACATATCTCATGCTCAAGCCAAAGGAATAAAACAAAATAAATCAGTACCACTTATGAGAAGTCAGATCCCATCAGAAGATGGCCATGAATAATTCTCATCATTTATTCAAACCAGAAGACCTGCATTTATTTGAAGCCACCCCATGACAGAAGTAAAAAAGGTTTTCATGACCAAAAGAAAATTTATGCTCAGATGCATTGGATATCACTGCAGATATGAAAGAATCAACGTCAGCAACAGGATTTGGTGTGTGAGCAAAAACCTGTCAGAATTTGGGGAAAGGTGAAGCAAACCACCCCCGAGCAAAGATAATCAGATCATCAGAAATTCTTGGGGGAACAATAAATAAAGGAAATGGATATCCGAGTTGGAAACGGTGTCCTCAAGTCATACTTGTTCCCTGAGCCACCAAATCTCGAGGACGAGATTTCTTTAAGGGGGGGAGGGTTTGTAACAGCCTGGTTTCTGGCCCTTTTCTTTTTCTTTTTGATTTATTGGTTTTTGCTCTGTTTTCCTTTTTGGAGTGGTTCTGTGGCCTTGTCACCTAGGAAATTATCTTCATTTCCTCTCCCAAGTGGCTCATCTTTCTCAAAACCTTGCCAAGATCATATCACTCCATTGCTTGACCAAACCCTAAAATCATTTTCTAGGAAATATTCCTTTTTTCTATTAAAGCAATCACCATGTCTGCCCTAGATGGTAAAGCTATCTATATTTGTGTACATCCAAAATAAATTCCCAAATAATTCTCACAATTCCTTTGGGTCATATATTTCTCAAATATGACCAAACTTTCCTGTCCTAGCCCAAGAATAATTCTCCAATAATTATTCTTCAATTTTGTGCAAAGTGGCACCTTGTGAAGGAAGTGTCATTTATCTAATCTTGTTTGCTCCCAAACTTGTTGGGCATTCTTTTATGTCCAACTAATTGCCACATGCCAAAATTCAACTTTATTTGCCTAGCAAATCTTCCTCAGTGACTTTTTAAAGTTTCTGTCAAACAGAAGCCACTATGAAGGAAGTACTAGCTAGGGGCATCTAAATGAGTTGCAATTTTGCATGCCTCTTCTTGCGATCATGTTATCACACTCCTCCAAATTTGAGTTCCATCCAATCATCTATGTGAGCACAGGACCAAATCTTTGATTCTGGCAAAATTTCCAGGTTGTGAAGCAAGTGCATTTTGTATTGGTTCAAAAATCCTGATAAATTACCAGATCATGCTCCTACCTATATAACTTCTCTGCACCAAATTTGGCACCATTTAACCTAGCCAATATTTCTCCAAAATTCTTGCAAGATTCTGGGCAGCAAGGATGTTTGTGAAACAAGTACCTTTTTGGTGAATCCAACAGGTATGGAAATTTTACAGCATCTTTATATGGTCAAATCACTAAGCATTGACAAATTTGAGCTCAAGTTGATGCTTCATTTGAGTGCATCATCATACTCAAGTTTCTGCACCATTTTGGTCAGTTGCAAAGCAACTATATCAACCATTGGTCCAAATCTTCTCAAAGTTACCAGGATCAAAGTCCTTCTTACCCTAAACCTCGTAGACAACTCCTTTTCTCCCAAACTCCTTCCTTTTGATCAACAGTTCTGATCCAAGTTTACTGCAGTAAACTTCAGAGGGTGATTACCATTTAACCAGAGCCTTTTTCACCAAACTACCACCACAGTAGGAACCTACCCAAGAAGGACTTACCACTAGACAACATGTTCAAGCCCATCACCCCCGCTACATGCCCGTGACCGAGTTAATGGCACCACAGTGCACGCGCTCTGTGTACAGTGGCCGCCATTGGCCGTTTGTGCTCGGGCCCCTTCTCCTCTCGTCGTCTTCGCGCGCGTGAGTGTGTCCAACAACTATCCTGCATCGTCGCCGTCCCCCTGGACCCCTCTCCCCCTCCGACAGTTTCCTCACCGACGCTCTCCCACGGGCGAATAGTGGCGGTTTGGCTTGGAGCTTGCCGTCTTCTTCCTCCCTGCACTCCTTTGGCCTTCTCCTCCCTATGAGAACATCCACTTCTCCTCCTACGTTATCTACCCTCGACCTCGTGAGCGTGGGCATGCGTCCGCGGCGATGCTA
>LR738713.1:88233495-88244439 GCA_902687465.1 Secale cereale | reverse complement strand
CGAGCTGAGCCTTGCGGCGGGCATGGTGGCAGAGGGAGGTGAGGATAGGTTCTAGAGCTTGGTTGGCTGGTCGGGGACGTTGCTGGGAGTGAGGGTAGACCGATGAGATGCTCGGGAGCGGCTCGGGTGTCCTTTATATAGGCGAGGCATGAGCACCCACACCGGTTGCCGCTGGGCAAGTCCGTCCGCGGCTCTGCCGCACTCTCGATCACGAGGAGGCCAAGGGATCACGACGAGGAGGTACTGGACGAGCTACAGAAGATCATGGCATAGCCGGAGCCAAGGGGGAGCAGGGGAAGAGGATGAACGCCATTAATACCCTATCGGCTACAGAGTTCCCGTGGGCGAGCGGCGGCGAGCATCGACGAGGAGGCTTCTGGAAGGGGAGATGAGTCCAGGTGGAAGAGGACGACACGGACAGACTGTAGGGCACGGCTATTTGCGCGAGAACGACGAGAGGAGGATGGGTCCAAGCAAGAAACCACGCAGCTCGCGTCCATGGCATGCCAAAGCAGTGGTCACCGCGTGACCCTGGGCATTCAATGCTCTCCGGAGCCAAAATTGGTGTCTATCAGAAAGACCTTGGTGACCTTAGTTTCAATGTGGGAACAAAAGATCCTGGGGCAAAGTAGGGATTTACAGATGGCCACAAAATGGACCAACAACCAAGTGTTTGTGTTGTGCGGTGCGGGTCCAGACTTATACATGAATAAATGAGTTTTTCTAGTGACGATCACATACTAAGATGATGCTTATCACCAAAAATCACCTTAATAGGAGAAGTTTAGATGAGGGTTACTGTAGAAAGTGCAAAACTGGCTACATTAGGACACTATGATGTTGCACTCACATACTTATTTTTCATGAGCTGAAATTTGGTGGAGTGGGGTTATTTCACCATATGAAGCTGCTGTAAAATTTTCATGCCATTTGGAAATACCAAAGTGGCACTTGCTTCACAAAGCTTCAATCTGGACAGAAACTAGGAAAAATTCCTGAGAGCAAATGGCTAATTGGATTGAGCCAAAACTTGGTGGAGGGAGTGGATATAGATATAATAATGTCATGGTAAATATTCAGCTCAAATGAAGCAATATAAAATAGGGTTGCTTCACAAAGTCAAAATCTGACCAGAAACCAAGATTTGGAGCTGGGCTCACATAGATGATCTACATGAGCTACAATTTGTTTTAGAAGAATTACTTGATCAATTGAAGGATGTGACCAAGTTTCAACTCATTTGGACATGCCTAGAATGTACTTCCTTCACAAAGTTCTTTTCTGGACAGAAATTTGTAAAATTACTAAAAAATAACCATTAGGCAAATGAAGTTGAAATTTGGCACAGGGAAATTATATGGATTGGAAAATATGTCCAAAAAGTTTGGAGTCAAGTGGGCAAAGATAAATAGCACTTGCTTTGCAAAGTGCCATTTAGGGCAGAATAGGAAAATGATTATTGGGGGATTATTTTTGAACATGGCAATGAAAAGTTTTGCCATATTTGAGCAAGATATGACCCAAACAATTTATGATAATTATTCTGGAATTTTTAGAATGACAGCCTATGGCAAAAAGAATTATTCCTATAATAGAAAAGGAATATTCCCTAGAAAAGGAACTTTGGATTAGGTCAAGGATGAAAATGACAGGGTTTTGGGATGGTGATGAGGAGAGAAAACCACTATAAAACCTAGGAAGATATGATCTTCCAAAGTTTCAGAACCACATGGCCACAGAAAAGCAAATTCAAATCAATAAATTCAAGAAAATCCTCAGAAAAAGAAAAGGGCAAAATCCAGGCAGTTACAAACCGTCCCCCATTAAAGAAATCTCGTCCTCGAGATTTGTGTGCTTAGGGATAAGTAAATATTCTGACTTGAAGAAACCGTTTCCCACTCGAGTTCATCCATTTATTCTCATATATTGTTCCCACTTAATTGGAATTGACTAACTGCCTTGATTTGGGGTGGTTTGCTTTACCGTACCTGAAATTTTTGACCGGGGTTACCTCGTATGTTCCTGTTCATGCTGTCTCAAGTTTTCTTTCATATCTGCTGGCTTAGCTGAGGTCCAAAAAATTATCTCTACTAACATAGGTGTCCTTCTTGTTATTGATCCTTGTTGGGGATTCTGACTTATCTTGACTGACGTCTTGAGTATCCAAAGGTTTGACTGTGGCTTGACGTGTCTGATAGAAAAAGTTCACTATCCCCTGATGATAACATTTGCAGACTTGACTGATGGTGCTCTTGGTGAAAAATCCCGCTTACGGCAGGCTATTCTTTAATCTATTCCCATATGTGAGAAATAACAATCCTCACAGTAAGTGTTCTCACCTGATTCTTCATTATTACTTTCTTTATCTGGATTCTTTTTAACTAAAAGAGCAGGGCCTTATATTTTCTTCACTATTTTCGCGGCCCTCAGTACTGTCATGCACAATATTTTGCAATTCAGCCTTTGGTCTCGAATATATGAATATTTATCCGGTTCACGTGTGCTCATACGTACCTCGTTATTGCTGTTGACTGTGCCGGACAGTAACAGGATTAATAACATCACCTTGTCAGATGTGCGGGGCTGATCTTGATAATAACTACCAAGATGGTGTCTCAATATTGTCTTTCCTCAAGACTTGTCGATTCTTGCATCACCCACTGGTTTTCTGTCCCTTGAATAACCGGTGAGGTGGTCAGATGCGTGCTGTGAATTCTTTCTTTTGCGAGAAACTTGCATGAACTTGACAATATTCTGTATATATGAAAAATATCTGATTCTTGAGACATACCTTTGTTTTGACTGATTCTTATTTCTGACTAATCTGTTGCAGATCTGGCACTTGAAGTACACTGACATATGCTAACAATTTATTGTTTAATCTCTTGTACCAGTGTTATACTGAAGAAGACTGGGCAGTTTGCATTGGAACCCACCGGGATACCTTGCTGGAGTAGACTGGATAGCTTGTCCTCGAAGCCTTCGGTAGATAGCTTGCTGAGGAAGGCTGGATAGCATACCTCATAGGCTCCCCCCCCCTTAAAGACTTACTAGGGAAGACTCGGTACCTTATGCCAGAAGCTTGTGCAGAATCTTATTAAAGAAGAGTGAATATCTTGCACGGGAATCCATTCATACCTTACTGATGCAGACTGAGGAATCTTGCCTTGTATGCTTTGCAGATAATTTGTGGAGAAGGACTGGGCTGATTTTCTTTGTGAATGGATAACATATATTCTTATCGTTCCGGCTGCTGATATCTTGTATGACAAGAATTATCTGACTGTCCTTGCTGAATTCACTGCATATGTGGACTAACTTGTGGGTGTCGCATGTTTCAAAACTGACTCATAGCAGAATTAATCATTGGGTACTGACCATACCTCTCACTTGAAATGCACGGTTGGACTTGGATCCAATTTTTGTTATCCTGCTGCAATAATGGTAGATCTCTGACAATTACTTGTTACTGAAAGTCTAAGCAGAATATAATTTGTACCGAGACTAGATGTCTGCAATACAATGTTGTCGGCTGAAAAACTCATTGCTTTTAATTGAGTGCCTTGGTGTATATTTTTACTTCTCACTACTTCTTCTGATCCGGTGTGTTGATTCAGAAATTTCCGTAAGGGGGTAACAACGAAGATTCAAATAAAGAAGCACGAGAAAACGACCGATTGCAACAAAGCACACAACAAACAAGCTACAAGACTATTCCACACAAGCGTAATACTAGTGCAAAGGCACATGCACTACACGAATGACTACACCCTACACTTGAGACAACACTCGGGAACTGATAAAGAAGCTAAGGAAGTAGAGAGTGGAACTGTTGGCTCCGAAATTCCGGATGGACGAGGCGGAGGGTTTGGAGAAGCTAGCGGAGACTGAGGTAAAGCGGCACCAAGAAATCTCCTGGCTCAAATAGCGTCTCGGACTAGCTCGGAAATAAGAAGACACTCGAGTCTCATGTAACGAGACATGGCGAGGATAGCCGGGTCATCTTTAGGGTTGACGGAGGGAAACTGGATTCGCCTAGGATTCTTGACGGTGGTGGGGTAATACTGATAAGCACGGTTCTCTTGCACCATGCTCTCTTGATGACGAAGACCGTTGATTCCTGCCATTGCGGCAAGATGAACGGCACGCCTGGGAGTAGCACCGTAACCACCGTGGAAACTATAGGTGTGCTTACCGATAGGAATCGGGGCTGATAGATGAACATGAGCAACATACTCCAGAATTCTTCTTCCGACAGCAAACTGTAATACTTGGTACTGGGGTGGATCTCCGAGGGGTTAAATACTGCGCCACATACCGCCAATGAGGGTGGAAAAGCTGAGAGGTGCAGGAGTGGGACTAAACTCAATAGAAAGAACACCGGGAGCTCGGGGAAGGCCACTGAACCATGGAAGTTGACCGCCATCTATGCATTAAACATGGGTTAGGGGTAACCGAATAAGACAATATGCAGCAAACAAATGCGACAACAAAATGGAGCAAACAAGCGCAACAACCAGACCCTATACTATCGTTATCTAACGTTCCAGCGGACTAGAACGCTCTATATCCAGACCTACTCCGATACCAAGTGCGATGGCACCCCGGCTGAGAGAAATCGGAACGCCCTGTATTCTAGCCCAGAGATCAAGGTGAAGTCTTCTGGAATACAACACTGCTTAGCATAGAACAAACCAGCTTTCTATTACAACACGAATATGAATACAAGGTCTCCGATATTACAATTAATAACATTGGCACGACGATGCTATGCCAACCACAGTTGCTCTATGCAAGCAGCATAACAACTCGAGGCAGCGGAACCTCTACTGGCAGCGGAACAACGAACGGCGATGATGGGATCCAATCCGCAGGGACTCTGGCTGGAACGTTTATCCTAGCTCGCGAACACAGGAAGCACACCAAAACAAGCAAGCAATACAGGCACGAGCTGAAAACTGGCATGACACGCCAGGTCAGTACATTGAATGTACTTACAAGCTCACCATAACCAAAAGAAGTCAAGACAAACAATAGCATGGCATTAGCAGGATAAGTCAATCATGAGCATGACACTAACAAAACAACATGTCATGCACCAACTGATCATCATACAACTAGAACAAGCATAGAATGAGCATATGAACATGATGATACTAGCATGCAACAGGCTAACATTTTTATGCACCAACTTACTCTGCTCGGGTTACCTCGTAACCATCACATGCACAAACTTACCGTCACGGACATCACACAATCATCTCAGGATCCAATCAAGCTTGGTAATAACAATACCGTAGTGATCATTACATGACCACAAGGAGCTTGACCATTACTCGTGATTCTCGCACAACATCACAAATATCCATCAACTTGGTATCATCGATAGCATAGTGATCCTCTCGTGATCACAAACAGAGCCACTCTTGGCTCAACGGGTTACCTCGTAACCAAACGGTGACCATTCATGGATCACATAACCAACTTATCTCATCATCGAACCAGGGTTGTTATTAAGCACAATATTATTATTACTATTGACCCACAGTGATGGAGTCCTATATTCAGGGGTCCTCGGGCATCCGGGCCGTTGAAGTTGGGCCGTATTGATGGGCCATATAGAAGAAGCGGAAGACCTTTCCCAGTATTCGGTCAGGACTCTTATGCACATAGAAAGGCTAGAGTAGAGTCCGGATGTATCAAATACTTCCTCCCAAGTCACCCATGTAACCCTAGGCCCCCCTCTGGCATGTATATAAGCCGAGGGGTTTAGTCTGTAGAGGGGACGATCGTCATCACAATACCCCCCATAGGCTAGACTTTAGGGTTTAGCCATTACGATCTCGAGGTAGATCAACTCATGTAATTATATTCATCCATATTAATCTAGTAGGAAGTAGGGTATTACCTCAATTGAGAGGGCCTGAACCTGGGTAAACATCGTGTCCCCAGTCTCCTGTTACCATCGATCCTATAAACGCATAGCTTGGCCCCCCTACCCGAGATCTGCCGGTTTTGACACCGACAATGGTGCTTTCATTGAGAGCTCCGCTATGCGCTCGCGATGACGGGATCACCCTCGGAAACAGCCTGGCTGTCGGCTAGGTTCTCCAGCTCGGCGAGTTCGATGTATGCGCCCGCATGGCCTCTGGGCCGGCCACTCTCCCGGCGTCCATCGAGCACCACCTTTATGCCGATTCCGGCCACTCCGATGACGCGACCTTGGCAGAACTCTCGCCCATAAACGAGCTGCTTGATCGCATCGCCGCCCTGGGGCTTTCATCGCTAGGAGATCAGATCGGACTTAAATCCATCTGTGATGAGATTGATCCTTCTTCGATCACTCATCTGGTAGAAGCAGTTGAGGATGGAGCCACATAGACTTCTCCTCTCTAGACGGAGTCCGCAATAGTTCGGATCTCCAAACCCATCAAGCCGAACACGTCCGGTCAGGAGACGCTCTATGTTCTTTGAGCTCTGGGACTGACACCAGACCTAAAAGGCGATTAGATCCCATCGAATCCGGATTGTCGCCATCGAAGGTTGTCAAAACCCCGAATATCACTTTGGGTCAGGATTCAAAATTTCCAACACCCACCCACCTTGGGAAAAACTCTCCAAGTAAATCCGGAATCCCGGACATAGATGATCTTGCGAACATACAGCAGCAGCCCGAGGAAATGGTCAACCACTTCTGGGCCAGATTCCTACTTGTTAAAAACAAGATCAGGGACTGCTGCGATGACAAAGCGGTCTCCCTATTTCACCGAAATTGCATGGACGAGGGAGTCTTGAACGCCCTCAATCGACGTCGTGTTATGAGTTTCATAGAATTATCGCAGTTAATACGGAAGTACTGCGCAATGGAAAATACTTGGAAAGCCCAGAATACACCTCGAGAACAGCCCATATTTGGACAGTACATTATCAAGGCTAAACAGACATACCCTAGCAGGTCATTCGATAAAATGCCAATTGGCAAGAAAAACAAACCTTTTTTAAGGTACAGGTCCGTATTGACAAACTACTCGACACACCTTGCCAGATACACGCAACCCCGGACAATGCCCCTAACCATTGCCTTAGAGCATGCTGGGTACTCCGGCAGGTAGCAAAAAGCGGTACGGCAATTCTTGCCACCATAGTACCGAGGGAGAGGGACGTCGACGTCTTCACCGTCTTCGAGACGTTCTCCTCAAACAACCGCCGCAAGAGAGCAAATCGCAAACTTGCCGAGGTTTACCAAACTAGCTCTGCAAGCGCAAGGAGCGACACGGCAATTAGTTTTTCTGCCGATGACGCACCTCGAGTCCGGCAGATCCGAGCATCAGCAGCTCTTGTACTAGATTCAATAGTGGACGGCTTCCGCCTCACTAAAGTACTTATGGACGAAGGAAGCAGACTAAATCTGATATATGAGGAAACGCTTGCAAAGATGCAGGTTGATAAATCCCGCATTGAGCACACCAACACAACCTCTAGAGGAATTATAACAAGCCGCGAAGCCCAGTGTTTGGGAAGCATTAAGCTCGACGTAGTGTTCAGCACACCCGACAACTATAGATCAGATGAACTACTCTTCCACATTGCTCCCTTTCATAGCAGATACCACGCCCTTCTAGGACGGGTACACGAAGCTTGAAATGCCAGGGACCAATGGAGTGGTCACATTAATAAGTGATCTGGATAGACCACTCCGCACCGAAAACAAGACGGCATCCTTAGCCTTAAGAGGCACTATCTGAAGCCCTCGTGGCCGAAGAGTTAACTACCCTATGATCAAAGGTAGACAAGGACGACATGATCCTCGCCAAAAGATCGAAGTCTACCTCGTTCAAGCCAGCAGACGAAATCATCAAATTTCAAGTGCACCCAACGGACCCTAACAAGACAACATCCATCAGGGCACAGCTGGATCCGGCGGTGGACAGCGCGTTACGCGCCTTCCTTCGGGAAAATTGGGATATATTTGCTTGGCACCCTTCAGATATGCCAGGAATCCCACGTAGGCTGGCCGAACATAGCCTCTATATTATCAAAGGGTTCAAACCGGTCAAGCAGTCACTGCGACGGTTTTCTGGACCCAAAATACAAGCAATGGGAGAAGAGCTAGCCAAGCTATTAGAAGCCGGATTCATCAGAGAAATTAAACACCCGGATTGGCTAGCCAACTTGGTCATGGTACTGAAGAAGGATAAATCCTGGCGCCTCTACGTCGACTTCACAGACCTAAATAAGGCCTGCCCAAAGGATCCCTTTCCTTTGCCTCGCATTGATCAAATTATCGATGCAACAGCCGGACACGACTCGATGTGCTTCCTTGATGCTTATTTAGGATACCATCAGATAAAGATGAAGGAATCCGATCAGGCCGCAACGACATTTATCACCCCGTACAACCCTTTTTGTTTCAACACTATGCCCTTTGGACTTAAAAATGCTGGCGCCACATATCAACGCATGATTCAAACATGCTTAGAAAAGCAAATCGGCAAAACAGTGGAGGCATATGTTGACGACGTAGTTGTAAAAACTACACGTCGAACTTTGGTGGAGGATCTCCGCCTTATGTTTGCCAACCTCTGAGAGTAAAACATAAGGCTCAATCCGGAAAAATGTGTATTCGGCGTTCCAGCGGGAAAGCTGTTAGGGTCCATCGTATCCCATAGAGGAATCGAAGCTAACCCAGCCAAAATCCGGGCATTGTCAGAACTCAAAATACCAACCGATCTCAAGCAAGTGCAATAGCTAGCAGGCTGCGTAGCGGCCTTAAGCCGCTTCATCTCTAGATTAGGAGAAAAAGCATTGCCACTTTATAGATTGCTACGACGGACTGACAATTTCGATTGGACAAATGCGGCCACAGCTAGATTGGAAGACATAAAAGCCCTACTAGCAAGCAACCCAATCCTAGCCGCCCCCGGTGTTGGCGAACCATGTATATATCATCCACTCACCAGGTAGTGAGTGGCGTGCTCATTGTCGAGCAAGTCAAAGAGGGACATAAATTCCCTGTTCAAAAACCCGTATACTATGTATCCAAGGATCTAACACCATGCAAATCACGGTACCCCCACTATCAGAAAATTGCCTATGCGGTCTTCATGTCATCTCGGAAACTTCGACACTACTTACCATTCAACGATATTATCAACAGTAAAGATGATACGGGACGCATAGCCAAATGGGCCATCGAGCTCTTACCGTTCGACATATCCTATAAGCCATGCCGGACTATTGAATCCCAAGTGTTGGCCAACTTTGTTGCAGAATGGACCAGAGCCGAACTCCCTAAAGAGTACGGCTCATACTCCCACTGGACAATGTACTTCAACGGTTCTAAAATGCTAGCCGGACTGGGGGCCGGCAATATTGATATCTCCTACTCGGGATAAAGTCCAGTACGTTCTCCAAATTATGTATACGGACTCGAACAATGCGGCCATATATGAGGCCCTATTACATGGTCTCCGCCTCACTGTATCCATGGTCATACAACGCCTCGAGGTACATGGAGACTCAAACCTCGCTATCTCCCAAATTAACGAAGATTTTGATGTGAAAGATTCAAAAATGACAGCTTATCGCAATGCTATATTGAAAATATCGGCTTGATTTGATGGGTTGTTATTCCATCACGTAGCCCGGGATAATAACCATGCCGTTGACGTACTCGCTTGTATGGGCGCTAAACGTGACCCCATCCCGCCTAACACATTTGTGGAAAGGCTATTTAAGCCATCAGTAACATGGCAGGACGCGAGCAGCGATACGAATTCGGATCCGAGCACACCCCCAGCCGAACTGAATCAAGACGTCATCGGAGACCCAAACATGGAGATAACTCCTTCGGCTCACGAAATCATGGCTGTCATTGACCCCTGGATAGAGCCCTTCCTAGCTTACCTTAAAAGGCAGGAACTCCCTGATGATCAAAATGAGGTTTGACGAATAGTCCGGCGTTCTAAAGCCTACAAATTTCACGAAGGTGAACTATATAAGAAAAGCACAACTAGTATTCTACAAAGGTGCATCTCCGAAGAGGAGGGAAGGCAAATTCTTGCTGACATACACGCTGGAATGGGCGGCCACCATGTTACAGCACGGGCGCTCGTAGGCAAAGGTTTTCACGCTGGCTTTTGTTGGCCCACGGTCCGAGCAGATGCCCAAACCTTAGTCCAACACTGCGTTGGCTGCCAGCTCTTTGCAAATCAAAGTCGCATGCCTCCCACCGCTCTGAGAACAACTCCCATTACTTGGCCTATTGCGGTCTGGGGGCTTGATATGGTCGGACCCCTTAAAGGCGGAAGTCATAAAAGGGAATACTTATTGCTGATGGTAGATAAATTTACTAAATGGATAGAAGCCAAGCATGTAAAAACAGCTGAAGCAGGGCCTGTGATAGATTTTATATCCGGTGTAGTACACCGTTATGGTGTCCCGCATAGTATTATCAGAGACAATGGCTCCAATTTCACAACTGACGAGGTAAAAAATTGGTGCGCAAAGTTAGGTATTAAACTTGACTATGCTTCTGTATACCATCCTCAAACAAATGGTCAAGTCGACAATGCTTGACTCCGTACTCTGGGGGCTACGGACCACGCCCAATCGTACGACCGGATATACACCTTTTTTCATGGTGTACGGCACAGAGGCTCTCCTGCCCTGCGACATTATTCATGACTCACCTCGAGTGCACATGTACGAGGAGAGAGAAGCCGAGCTAGATCGGCAGGACAACCTAGATGGACTTTGTGACGCCCCCGATTTGACCGTACACTAATCATGCACGCAAATGTGTACGACCAAGATCAAGGACTCACTGGAAGATATCACAACACAACACTAGACACAAATTAAAATAATACAAGCTTTATATTACAAGCCAGGGGCCTCGAGGGCTCGAATACATAAGCTCGAAAACACAAGAGTTAGCGGAAG
>LR738713.1:88197853-88221482 GCA_902687465.1 Secale cereale | reverse complement strand
AACATTTTAGTTTTATTGTTTTGGAAACTTTTGTGTTTTCTTTTAATTCAAATTCTTCATCTTCAGCATGGTGGCTCCACTGAACTTAACAAAACTTAATAACCTTGCTGCGGGTGACTCTGCTTGCAAACTCAAGGATCTTGGCCGGTTTCTCCTCGTAAGTTAGATGACTATCCAGCTGAATTGATTCCAGGGGCACTGTGTCTCTCAGAGGAATATCGGCCATCTCAGCATGGCACTTCTTAAGCTGGGAAAGGGGAAACACGTCATGAACTCCTGACAATCCTTCGGGTAACTCTAACTTATAGGCAACCTCTCCCATGCGTTCCAAAACGTGGTATGGCCCTACAAATCTCGGGGCTAGCTTTCCCTTAACTCCGAAACATTTAACACCTCGCAGAGGTGACACTCTCAGGTATGCTCTATCTCCAATTTCATGGACTACTTCGTTGTGCTTCGAGTCTGCATAACTCTTCTATCTGGACTGAGCTACCTTTAGTCTATCTCAAATCAGCTTAACCTTCTCTTCTAACTCTTTGATAAGATCTGGTACAAATAACTGATGGTCTCCGACTGCATCCCACATCAATGGCGTTCGGCACCTCCTCCCGTATAATGCTTCGAACGGTGCCATTTTCAAACTGGCCTGGTAACTGTTGTTGTTCAAAAACTCCACGTAGGGCAAGTTGTCATCCCAACTAGATCCATAATCTAGCGCGCAAGCTCTCAACATGTCCTCCAGAATCTGATTGACTCTCTCGGTCTGTCCATCAGTCTACGGGTGAAAGGCTGTACTGAACTCTAGCCTGGTTCCCATAGTCTGGTGCAACTGATGCCAAAACTTTGATGTAAACTGTGTTCCTCTATCTGAATAAATGGTCCTCGGAACTCCGTGCAGACATACGATCCTGGTCATGTATATCTTGGCCAACTTAGCACTGGTATACGTGGTTTTCACGGGGATAAAGTGGGCTACTTTGGTCAAGCAATCCACTACTACCTAGATTGAGTCATATCCCGATCGGGTCCTGGGTAATCCGGTGATAAAATCCATGCCAAGCTTATCCCACTTCCATTCGGGTATCGGCATAGGCTGCAGTAATCCTGCTGGCTTCTGATGCTCTGCCTTCACTCTCTGACATACATCGCATACGGCTACATACTTGGTTATATCCTTCTTCATTCCCGTCTACCAGAAACGTTCCTTCAAATCCAAATACATCTTAGTGTTTCCGGGGTGTATCGAGTATGGCGAATCATGTGCTTCATGTAGTATCGACTTCCTGATCTCGACGTTGTTGGTCACATAGATTCGATCCTCAAACCACAAGGTGTCGTGTTCGTCCTCATGAAAACCCTTGGACTTTCCTTCACTCATCTTCTCCTTTATTTCGGCAATCTCTTTGTCATCCTTCTGAGCTTCTCGTATCTTTCCCAATAATGTTGACTGGTCCTCCAAGGCTGCAACTGATGACCCACAACCGTAAGGGATCTATTGCAGCGTTTTCGATAAGTAAGAGTGTCGAACCCAATGAGGAGCAGAAGGTATTGATAAGCGATTCTGAGCAAGAAATTACTGCAAGCACTAAAAGATAACTTTTTAGGGGTTTTCTCGATATAAGCAACAGGAAAGTAAAAGCAAGCAATGTAAAAGGCACTGAGAGTAACAAGTGGCCCAATCCTTTCTTAGCAAAGGAGAGGCCTAACAACTGAACTTATAAAGACTAAAGCGTTCCTGAGGACACACGGGAGAGGTAGTCATGTGCTTTCGCCATATTCCGTATCGATACTATGTTATGTGTTGATAAGTGTTGAGTGAGTGGATCTATGCTAGTGCACTCTCTAGACTAAGATGAGTGCACTCTTATGATTAAACACCTTGCAAGCATCCGCAAATACAAGATAGAATTTAAGGCAAAAGCCTAACCATAGCAATACGATCGAGGATCCATTATTCCCTTATGCAAAAGCGTGCGAACTGGGGTTCAGGTTTCTGTCACTCCGGCAACCCACCATAAGCATTCTTTGTACACAATGTATTCTCCAAGGTCCTTAATAAGGCGAAGTGTTGAGTGTTCGACTCACACAACACCACTAGTAGAATGACAACACAACTTAAGTATCAGACAACACATATTACTTCAACAGCATATGACTACTAACAACAAGACTTTCCCCATGTCCTCAAGAACTAAGATAACTACTCACGAGACATAAAAGAGATCATGATCAGTGGGTATAAATAGGTGATAAACAATCTGGACATAATAATATTTCTCCAACAAAACTCAATAGTCTTCACCACAAAGTAGTAATCAACACCGATGGAGTAGAGAGGATAGGTAGTACGCGTTACAACACAACTTGTGATTGTAAGATGAGATTTGGATGAAGATGGAGATGGTGCTGGTGTTGGGGATGATGTTGATGATGATCTCGATGATGCCCGTGACGATGGTGATGACGATGGCGACGATCTCCCCTTCCGGGAGGTGATCTCCCCGGCGGAATCTGCCCACCGGAGATGGCTTTTTCTTCTCTGTAGGTTTCCGCCACGGAGCAGCGGCAGAACTCCGTAAAAACTCCCGTCCCTAGGGTTTTTGGATAACGGAGAGCATATATGCAAAAGGGGGCGGCCAGAGGTGGGCCAGGGGCTCCAGGCGCCCCCCCCCCGGCGCGGCCAGGGGGGTGTGCCCCCAGGGCGCCTGGGCACCCTGTGGCCCCCCTCTGGTTGCCCTTTCGCGTGCCTTCGTGATACGTCTGAAAAATATCTCCCGTCAATTTTCAGGTAATTTGGAGGTATTCTTCTTCAGCAACTCAGCGTCCACTTTTTACTGCTGAATCCTGCGTCTGCTGCTTCGGCATCGGAAAGTTTACAAACTGTGTAAAATAGACCAAAACAACATAAGAACATCATCATACCGTGAAATATATCAATGAATAAGGATAAATTATGATACAAAATAGTGATGCATTTTGGACGTATCAACACCCCTAAGCTTAGACCTCGCTTGTCCCCAAGCGAATACTGAGCTCGGTAAACCTGTCCACAAGTTTAGAGAGTGAAGTGTCGATAAACAGAATACGAACAAGAAGCATCACAGTTTCTTCACCAACTCAAATATCCTCAACAGCAATCTTCAACTCATAAGGCCCTTATAAAAGAGTGATAACACTTATATTCGAAAGTAGGGCTAAGGAAACTCATTGAATCATGGCAAGCATGTCCTTTCGTCAAAGAACAACTAATAGCTTTTACTTTTGCTCTTTCTTTATGTTTTGATGAGACTAATTGAAGCTTTTGAAAGAACATGTCATCAGGCAAGAAGTGAAAGTGTTAACACAAAGGAAGATATTTGCCTTAGCTGGGCTTGACAAACAACTTACTTATCAAATGATAATGTCAACAAGGATATGATATGACAAATCTTAATGCAACTTTATATGAATGAATCCTTATCAACATCAAATGTCTGCTCTCTCTAAGAATAGAAGGGAGTAGGAATAACTGACTCAACTTAAAATTAAAAGATAGGCCCTGCTCTAGGGTAGTAGGGAAAACTCATGTGCTATCCTTAAATCAAACAGAATGAAAACAAGTTTTGAGAGGTGCATGATTGGTCAACGGATGCTAATAGATAACTCAACTACTTCTTGAGCTGGACAAGTTTCGAGGAACGGCTCCCGCACGAGGACGATCACATCCTCTTATTCTCCTTTGTTTATCACTGCCAAAGTTTTCTGATTTCTCATGAACAGAGCGTGAAGGAGGGTTTGTTTGTTATATTATCTTTTTGAGCCGGGCGCACTCTTTGCCAGTTCCTTCTCGTATTATGGGTTTGCACATTAGACATGCAATCCCGGGGTGAAGCTTGTCCAACTCAAAAAGATCATGAATTAGCTACTACTTCCTCATGAGCTAAAATAGAGGCACAAAATAAAAGATTTTGAACATTTAAGGATAACACATAAATTATGTACTTTAGGATTTGGTAGTGGAATACCACGAGTAGGAAGGTATGGTGGACTCATATGGAAGGTATTGGTTTAAGGGTATGGATGCACAAGCAGAATTCCGCTTAGTACAGAGTTAGGCTAGCAAAGGTTTTGGAAGAACAGACAATTGATGATGACTGAGATGCAAAGCAATATAAAGCATGAACATTAAAATAAGCATAACACATCAAGTTGTCTTCCTTGTCAGCATAACACTTCAAGCATAATAACATAAGGTTTTGGCTATGTTGATACTTTAAGAAAATCATGCTTGTTGTTATGACCAAAGCTATGTTTGCCAAGATTAAATAAAGTTTTCACAGCCATACCTGACATAAGGTCAATACTCCCCATAAGAATCATCATATAAGGTCGATTGCGTGAAGAGAATACCGAGTGTAGCAAAAGGAACCGATAAACTTCTCATTAATATTCCATCATAGATGACTCCACACTCACGGATACAACCCTTCACCGAAGGAGTGATAGACCTCAATGCACACACCTATCTCATATAATAACCCCCCCTAGACATGATACGACTCTACTTGATTCTAAAAGACAAAAGGTAAAGATAAAGATACCGGGCACTCCCCCAAGCTTGGAACAAGCCAAGGGAATGCCGTTACCCCAGGAGATTTCACTCCTCATCCTTGTTGGTGTTGATCACGTAGTCCTCGGTGAAACGCTTCCATGGAAGGGGTTCTCCAGTCTCATATGAGAAGCTTGTCTTCTGAATCCTGCAGGCAGCACCCATACTCATGCGCATAAACCTTAGTTCATACTCACAGTTCTGGTTATGTAGATCATTAATTTTCCCTTGGAGCTCTATAATTCTTTCTTCAGACGCGGTGATGCTTTTCCACATCTCCTTCATCTCCTTCAGGAAGTAGTTCTTCAGCTCGTTGATGATGTCAAAGTTAGCTTCAACACCATGCTCGATCATCTTCTTGTACTCGAAGACTTCTTGCTCCACTTCTTCCAGCCTGGCCTGGATGCTCCCCTCCCTGATAGGTCCCTTCAGATCTTCTTGACGAAGGACACCGTCCTCCATCTGAACAACCTGAGGGTGCTTCTTTACCTGAGCGAGGTAAGGGTTGATGACGTTGACAACGAACTTGTCCTTGGGGGAACTTGGAGAAGCCATGGCACCTAAATTCAGCTGAAAGATTCCCTGGCAGAAACAGATCGAAAAGAAAACACGCGAAATCGCAAGATATGTTGCCGGAACAATCTGGGAAAATATATAGGAAAAAATTATGCACATAAAGGAAGGTAACGGGCCAAAGCGGGGTCGGAGACGGACTCCCGGGTGTCCAGGCGGCCTCCCGGCGCGGCCAGGAGGTGGGGCGCACCAGGGGGGTGCCTGGACCCCCTGGAGGTCGTCTCCGGCTCCACTTAGGCTCATAATTTAAC
The DNA here is from genome assembly GCA_902687465.1 of Secale cereale. Lineage (NCBI taxonomy): Eukaryota > Viridiplantae > Streptophyta > Magnoliopsida > Poales > Poaceae > Secale > Secale cereale. The sequence goes on along the minus strand of LR738713.1, from coordinate 88,216,070 downwards.
TAATTTTGCAAAAACTCGTAATACGGAACTTTTATGGTGGTTCGCGATGTTTCCTTACCGTACTACATACCTTTTCTTTATTCTGCTTCTGCCGGCGTCTGAAACAGGGCTGCAACATGTTCTTCGTGGGTTGTTGTGTATGTTATATTCACATCAACATTGACAGGGTCTCCTACTATGTAATGTTTAAGTCTTTGCCCATTCACAACTTGAGGTTTGGTGCCTTCAAAATTATTAATCTTAATTGCACCAGACCGATAAACTTCTTCAATATGAAATGGTCCTTCCCACCTGGAAAGTAGTTTACCTGGAGAAAACCTGAAACGGGATCTAGACAACAAAACTTTATCACCAACATTAAATTCACGTTTCAGAATCTTCCTATCATGCCACCTTTTTACCTTTTCCTTGAACATTTTAGCGCTCTCGTAAGCTTCACTTCTCCATTCATCTAGAGAAGTCAAGTTCATGAGACGCTTCTCACCAGCTAATTTTGGGTCAGCATTAAGCTCTCTAACAGCCCAGAAAGCTTTGTGCTCTAACTCTAATGGCAAATGGCAAGCCTTGCCATACACCAACTTATAGGGGGACATGCCCATGGGGTTTTTGTAAGCAGTTCTATATGCCCACAGAGCATCTCCTAACTTATTTGACCAGTCCTTTCTATTTCTGTTTACTGTCTTCTGCAAGATCAACTTAATCTTTCTATCGGTGAGCTCAACTTGCCCACTAGTTTGAGGATGATATGGTGAAGCAATTCTATGATTAACATCGTATTTAGCCAAAGCTTTTCTAAAAGCTCCGTGCGTGAAGTGTGATCCCCCATCAGTCATGAGATACCTTGGTACACCAAACCTAGGAAAAATTACATCTTTAAGCATTTTCAAAGATGTCTTGTGATCAGCACTTTCAGTAGGGATTGCTTCAACCCACTTGGTCACATAATCAACAGCTACTAAAATGTGAGTGTACTTGTGCAAAGAAGGAAAAGGACCCATAAAATCAAAACCCCAACAATCAAAAGGTTCAATCACTAGTGAGTAATTCATAGGCATCTCATTCCTTCTACTAATGTTACCAACTCTCTGACATTTATCACAGGCTAAAACATAATTTCTAGCATCCTTAAAGAGAGTAGGCAAATAAAAACCTGATTGAAGAACCTTATGTGCAGTCCTCTCACCGGCATGATGTCCTCCATAGGGACTATCGTGACACCGTCTGAGAATGTCCTTCTGCTCATGTTCCGGTATGCATCTTATCACGATCCTGTCGGGACCTTCTTTGAAAAGATGTGGGTCATCCCAAAAGTAGTGCCTCAAATCATGAAAGAACTTCTTCCTTTGCTGAAGTGTTAAACCTGGAGGCAAATACTTTGCAACAATAAAATTAGCATAATCTGCATACCAAGGATTGGAAAGAGATTGTACTTTTACAACGGCAAGTTGCTCGTCTGGAAAACTATCGTTAACTGGGATGGGGTCGTGCGGTATATCTTCCATCCTTGAAAGATTGTCTGCCACGGGATTGTCTTCTCCTTTCCTATCAACAATCTGCAAATCAAATTCTTGAAGAAGGAGTACCCATGTAATAAGCCTTGGCTTGGCATCCTTCTTTGTCATAAGGTACTTAATGGCAGCATGATCAGTACGAATAATAACTTTGGAATCAACAATATACTGCCTAAACTTATCACAAGCAAATACTACAGCTAAGAATTCCTTCTCAGTAGTAGCATAATTCCTTTGAGCACTATCAAGGGTTTTGCTAGCATAATGTATAACATTTAATTTCTTATCAACTCTTTGTCCTAAAACAGCTCCAACAGCAAAATCACTTGCATCACACATAATCTCAAAAGGTAAATTCCAGTCAGGTGGTTGTACTATAGGAGCGGTTATTAAAGCTTTCTTAAGGACTTCAAAAGCTTCCTTACAATTTTCATCAAATACAAAAGGAACGTCCTTATGGAGAAGATTAGTGAGGGGTCTTGAGGTTTTAGAAAAGTCATTAATAAATCTTCTATAAAAACCTGCATGACCGAGAAAACTGCGAATACCTTTGATGTCCCTTGGATAGGGCATCCTCTCAATAGCTTCGATCTTGGCTTTGTCCACTTCAATTCCCCTTTCGGAAATCTTGTGACCAAGAACAATTCCTTCGTTAACCATGAAGTGGCACTTCTCCCAGTTGAGTACCAAATTTGTCTCCTCGCATCTCTTTCAAGCATTTGGTCGATGAACGGCAACGGGTAGTGATCCTTCCTGGTTGCCTTGTTCAACTTCCTGTAATCAATACACATTCTATATCCAATAATAATTCTCTGAGGTATTAGTTCATTTTTATCATTAGGAACCACAGTTGTACCTCCTTTCTTAGGAACACAATGTACCGGACTTACCCACTTACTATCAGCTATAGGGTAAATAATACCTGCGGCTAGAAGCTTGAGAATCTCAGTTCTCACGACATCCATCATCTTCGGGTTCAACCGTCGTTGATGATCAACAACTGGTTTAGCATCAGGATCAAGGTTGATAGTATGTTGACAGATAGATGGACTAATCCCCTTAAGGTCATCAAGGGTATAGCCAACTGCGCCTCGGTGTTTACGCAGTACTTCCAATAATCGCTCTTCTTCATATCCTGAAAGGTTAGAATTGATAATAACAGGATATACTTCTTTTCATCTAAATAAGCATACTTGAGCGTATCGGGAAGAGGTTTAAGATCGAACACCGGGTCTTCTTTCGGTTTTGATAGAACTCCCAAAGGTTCAACCGGAAGGTTGTGCTTCAGGATAGCAGGCTGCCTCAAGAATATTTCATCTAGTTCATTTCTTTCCTGCATATGCAAATCATTCTCGTGGTCCTCCATGTATTGCTACAAAGGATCATTAGGGGGAATAGCAATAGAGGCAATACTTTCAACAATTTTATCATCACTAGGTAAGTCAGTACCACGAGGCTGCTTAGAGAACTTAAAAAAATTAAATTCATATGGCTCACCATCGAATTCAACAGAAACTTTACCTTTCTTGCAATCTATTATAGCTCCACAAGTTCTAAGAAAAGGTCTACCAAAAATAATTGGACAAAAATTGTCTCTCTCTGAACCAAGTACTAGAAAGTCGGTAGGGTATTTTACCTTTCCACATAGGACTTCAACGTCTCTCACAATTCCGATAGGAGAGATAGTTGTTCTGTTTGCAAGATGAATTATAACATCAACTTCTTCAAGTGCACAAGGGGAAATCTCACCGATGATCTCTTCATAAAGTGAATAGGGGATAGCACTTGCACTCGATCCCAAATCGCATAGCCCATAATAATTGTGATCTCCTATTTTAACAGATACCACTGGAGTACCTGAAATTGGGCCTTTATTCTTGGCTGTGACAAGGTTAGTGGAAACAGCAGAAAAATTTATATTGGAACCCAAAACATAAATGTAGCAAGGTCTTTAATCAATGCAACTTGAGGATTGACCTTGATCTGGTCCTCAGGCTCATCAACTCTTCTCTCACTTTTATTTATTATGCCTGTCACAAAAGAGTGCTCCCTCATCCTTGCGGGAAAAGGAGGCTTTTCATATATAACTGCAGGCAAAATAGGGTCAGCAACATAAATATCAATAGGTGGCTCTTTAAAAGGTTCATGGTGCTGGTCTCTCTTCTTTTTAGAAGAATCAACGTGAGAGGCAAAATTCTTACAGAAATCAATCACTAGATGGGAATCAAGACCAATCTTAGAGCAAAAAGTATTGAAGTAATCAGTTGTCACATAACTCTCAATATAATCATGTTCATAATTTATAGCGGGTTCAATACCTTTATCAATTTCCCAATCTTCGGTATTCCTCTGGATCCTTTCAATAAGGTCCCAACGTTCTTCAACACTCTTCGTCTGAAATACCCCACTAGAGGAGGCATCCAGCATCTCCTTATCCTGACGAGAAAGCCTGGCATAAAAATTTGTAAGTATAATTTCCTTGGGAAGCTTATGAATAGGGCATTTGAGCATTAGGGACTTCAATCTCCCCCAAGCTTGAGCAATGCTTTCTCCGTCACGAGGCCTAAAATTATAGATGTAGTTCCTGTCTCGATGAATTTCATGAAGAGGATAAAACTTAGTATAAAAGAGAGACATAAGCTCCTGCCATTCAAGTAAGTGTGAGTTATCGAGAAGCCTATACCAATCCGAAGCTTTATCTATAAGTGATACGGCAAACAATTTCCTCATGACAAACTCCCTCGATACACCTGCAAGCTTAAATAATGAACATAGTTGTGACAGATATAGCAAGTGTTCACCGGGATGTCTGTCTCCTGCATAACGATTAGCCAAAACATAGTCGATAATACCGGCTGGTATTTTATAGGGCACAATTTCAGTAGGGGGAGGATCAACCACCACAGGTGTGGGCGTCTTCCCGTAAGCAACGATCCAATAACAGGGTTGTCCATAAGGATAAAGAGCAGCAATAACAAAAATAAAAACAGAATTGTAAAAACTTCCTTACCAGTTTCACTTTACCAATAGCGCTACGCTCCCCGGCAACGGCGCCAGAAAACGGTACTTGATGACCCACAACCGTAAGGGATCTATTGCAGCGTTTTCGATAAGTAAGAGTGTCGAACCCAATGAGGAGCAGAAGGTATTGATAAGCGATTCTGAGCAAGAAATTATTGCAAGCACTAAAAGATAACTTTTTAGGGGTTTTCTCGATATAAGCAACAGGAAAGTAAAAGCAAGCAATGTAAAAGGCACTGAGAGTAACAAGTGGCCCAATCCTTTCTTAGCAAAGGAGAGGCCTAACAACTGAACTTATAAAGACTAAAGCGTTCCTGAGGACACACGGGAGAGGTAGTCATGTGCTTTCGCCATATTCCGTATCGATACTATGTTATGTGTTGATAAGTGTTGAGTGAGTGGATCTATGCTAGTGCACTCTCTAGACTAAGATGAGTGCACTCTTATGATTAAACACCTTGCAAGCATCCGCAAATACAAGATAGAATTTAAGGCAAAAGCCTAACCATAGCAATACGATCGAGGATCCATTATTCCCTTATGCAAAAGCGTGCGAACTGGGGTTCAAGTTTCTGTCACTCCGGCAACCCACCATAAGCATTCTTTGTACACAATGTATTCTCCTAGGTCCTTGATAAGGCGAAGTGTTGAGTGTTCGACTCACACAACACCACTAGTAGAATGACAACATAACTTAAGTATCAGACAACACATATTACTTCAACAGCATATGACTACTAACAACAAGAGTTTCCCCATGTCCTCAAGAACTAAGGTAACTACTCACGAGACATAAAAGAGATCATGATCAGTGGGTATAAATAGGTGATAAACAATCTGGACATAATAATATTTCTCCAACAAAACTCAATAGTATTCACCACAAAGTAGTAATCAACACCGATGGAGTAGAGAGGATAGGTAGTACGCGTTACAACACAAGTTGCGATTGTAAGATGAGGTTCGGATGAAGATGGAGATGGTGCTGGTGTTGGGGATGATGTTGATGATGATCTCGATGATGCCCGTGACGATGGTGATGACGATGGCGACGATCTCCCCTTCCGGGAGGTGATCTCCCCGGCGGAATCTGCCCACCGGAGATGGCTTTTTCTTCTCTGTAGGTTTCCGCCACGGAGCGGCGACGGAACTCCGTAAAAACTCCCGTCCCTAGGGTTTTTGGATAACGGAGAGCATATATGCAAAAGGGGGCGGCCAGAGGTGGGCCAGGGGCTCCAGGCGCCCCCCGGCGCGGCCAGGGGGGGCGCGCCCCCAGGGCGCCTGGGCACCCTGTGGGCCCCCTTTGGTTGCCCTTTCGCGTGCCTTCGTGATCCGTGTGAAAAATATCTCCCGTCAATTTTCAGGTAATTTGGAGGTATTCTTCTTCAGCAACTCAGCGTCCACTTTTTACTGCTGAATCCTGCGTCTGCTGCTTCGGCATCGGAAAGTTTACAAACTGTGTAAAATAGACCAAAACAACATAAGAACATCATCATACCGTGAAATATATCAATGAATAAGGATAAATTATGATACAAAATAGTGATGCATTTTGGACTTATCAGCAACAAAACCTCTAGGAACCATCTCCAAACGAAGCTTCCTAAGATCTTCTGCTAACTCCTTTGGCAAACCTCCATTTACTAGGGTATTGGCATAACTCTTCCGGCTCAAAGCGTCTGCAACGACATTGGCCTTGCCTGGATGATAGTGCAGCTTCATATCATAATCCTCTATGAGCTCCAACCATCTCCTCTGTCTGAGGTTCAACTCCTTGTGGGTGAAAATGTACTTCAAACTTTTGTGATCCGTATATGCATCACAACGATTTCCAATAAGGAAATGTCTCCAGGTCTTGAGCACATGCACCACAGCTGCTAGCTCCAAATCATGCGTAGCATAATTCAACTCGTGCGGTCGGAGTTGACGGGATGCATAAGAAACAACTATTACGTCCTGCATGAGTACTCCTCCCAGTCCTAAGCGTGAAGCATCGCAATACACTTTGAAATCCTTGCGTATATCTGGCAAGATCAGCACTGGGGCTGTCGTCAAACGTTTCTTGAACTCCTGGAAACTTTCTTTGCACTCTTCAGTCCAATAAAACTTGGTGTCCTTCTTCAACAATGTCAGCATAGGTTTTGCAATCTTGGAGAAATTCTCTATGAATCTCCGGTAATATCTCGCGAGTCCAGGAAACTGCGGATTTCTCCAACTGAGGTGGGTGCCAACCATTCAGTGACTGCCTGCACCTTGATGGGATCCACAGCTATACCTTCTCCTGATATAACATGTCCTAAGAATCCAACTTCCTTCAACCAAAACTCACATTTGCTAAACTTGGCATATAACTGGTGTTGTCTGAGCTTCTCAAGAACCAAACAAAAATGCTCCTCGTGTTCCTCTTCGTTCTTCGAATACACCAAAATATCATCAATGAACACCACGACGAACTTATCCAAGAACTCCATGAATATCTTATTCCTCATACTCATGAAATAGGCAGGGGCGTTAGTCAATCCAAATGACATAACCGTATACTCATATAGCCCATACCTTGTGGTGAAGGCTGTCTTAGGTATATCTTTCTCTCGGATCCTCACCTGGTGGTATCCTGATCATAAATTGATCTTGGAGAATACTTTAGCTCCTTGGAGTTGGTCGAACAAATCATTGATCATCGGCAGTGGGTACTTATTCTTAATCGTTACTTTGTTCAGTGCCTGGTAATCAACGACCATCCTTAAAGATCCATCCTTCTTCTCGACCAAGAGCACTGGGGCTCCCCAAGGTGATGAACTTCGTCGAATGAATCCTTTCTCCAATAACTCCTTAATCTGCTTCTTGATCTCCTCTAGATCATTCGATGGCATCCGGTATGGTCTCTTCGATATTGGTCCGGTGCCTGGCAATAGCTCTATCAAAAACTCAATGTCCCTATCTGGCGGCATGCCTGGTAGCTCCTCTAGAAATACATCCGAGTAATCCTTTACTACAGGCACTTCATCCGGAACAACTCCCGAGAGAGAATTTACTTGTGTCCTCCTAGGTGCATGCCTAGATACATACTTGATCCTTTTTCCCTCCAGAGTGGTAAGTAAAATCGACTTACTGGCACATTCGATGTTCCCTCCATACATCGATAACCAATCCATACCTAGTATCACATCCAATCCTTGTGACTCCAAAATTATCAGGCCTGAGGGGAAAACATGGCGTCAAATGGTCAATGGCACTTGAAAACATCCTTGACTTGCCATATGCTCCGCTCCTGGGGAACTTACTAACATAGGGGTCTTAAGTACTCGGGTGGGCAACTTATATCTATCCATGGATCCCCTTGAAGTGTATGAATGCGATGCACCAGTATCAAAAAGAACTATTACGATAAATGACTTAACCAAAAACTTACCGACAACAGTATCAGGTTGCTCTTCAACCTCATCCACGTTCATGTGGTTCACTTGTCCCGTGTTGAAAGGGTTGGGTTTCTTCCAAGCGCTTCCATTGTCGTTCCCTTTCTTCGCTTTAGGGCACTCCGTGGCGTAGTGTCCATTCTTCCCGCACTTGAAATAGGTAATGTGACCTAAATCCCTCTTGTTTGGTGTGGATGTGGTAGAGCGGTTCTGATTATTGCTTGATCCATTCCCATTCCCATTCATGGAGCCATTGTGGTTATGAGAACTCCCTCCATTATGGGTGTGGTTATGGGTGTAACCACCCGAGTTCGGGGTGAAATGGGGCTTCTGCTGGGATCCAGAATTATTCTTTCCTCGTCCATACTTCCTCGTGCGGCTCTCAATCTGCTGCTGCTTCCCTTCAATCATAAGAGCCTTGTCTACCAACTCCTGGTAGTTGTTGAAGGTTGCCACCATCAACTATATGCTTATCTCATCATTCAGCCCTTCCATAAACTTCTCCTCCTTCGCGGCATCTGTGGCCACATCGTGAGGGGCATAGCAAGATAGAGTACTAAACTCATGTATGTACTAAGCCACAGTACGATTTCCTTGGCGCAAGTTGTGAAACTCATGCTTCTTCATGCTCATGGCTCCAGAGACCTGAGCAGTGCGAAAAGCTTGCTGAAACTGGTCCCAAGTGACATTGGCTATAAGAAAAGTGGCTGTGTAATTCTCCCACCATGCTGCTGTTGGTCCATCCAATTGATGTGCGGCAAAACGCACCTTCTCAGCATCCGTGCAATTTGCGGTGGTCAACTCCCTTCCAATCTTGCGTAGCCAGTCATCAGCAACTATTGGCTCAACGCTACTGGAAAACACCGGTGGATGCAACCTTAGAAAATGGGTTAGGTTGTCCACTGGTGGTGGTGGTGGAGGGTTATTGTTGTTGTTCTGATTGTTCTGGTTGTTCTGGACAAGAAGTTGCATCAAAGTGTTCTACTGCTGGATCAACTGAGTGAGCTCAGGGGGAAACTGAAATCCAGGCTCACGTCTCGGAGGCATTTGATGGGTTTAGAGGGAAGAGTTTAGAATAGAAATGAGGTCTAGGGGAAAATTCACTACCCATATGCACATGTGAAAAACACAAACATATCACACCAATCAATTTCAAACAAGCGCATACAAAAGATCTAACTAACGTTACAAAAGTGCTCTAAATTCTACTTTATGGGGGAAAACTACTAGTCATATGGTGGTTAATCTAGAAATTTTGATCGGCGGAAGATTCCATGATATCCGCTCCAGCTTCATCTTCATAGTCATCATCACTATCACTGGGTTCTGAGTCGGTGTCGTCGATGATGATGTAGTCCTCAGAACGTATCTCCTAGGGTTCTTCTTTTTCTTCTCCTCCTGGCACGGGATCTCCCATGAATACTCCTAGCTTCCTTGTCAGGTCGTCATTCTTTTCCACAAGTATTGTCATTTCCTCCTCCTATCTGTCACGTGTAGAATCGAGTTCCTCTTCTAGCTCCAAGTTCCTGGTTAATGCCTTCTTCAAATCTATCATGCCTGCGCACATCTAGTGCTCCTGTCGACGAATGTGCTGGTTTAACTCATGGATGAAAGCTGCAATGACCCTGTCCTTCCGGGTGCTGATCATGTCCGATTGCTCATCTCGGCGTCCACATATCTGGTAGATAGTGTCCTTCAGCTCCTGCTTGTAGACTTCTCCAATACATTCCATGGCAATGTGGGCTTCCATACTCTTACCAAGGCTCCAGGTTAGTGCATCAAAGGAAAACTTTATGGGCTCCGTGACTGGCATGAAAGTCCTCCCGGGAATTTGAACGTGAATAATCCATCGCTCCTCTTCTGGTAAAGTGGCGGTGTAGGTCTCGGTGAAGATTGGTATTCCGATGTTCAGGTACCTAGTGACTTCCTTCAAGGGTCGTCCAAAAGGTGTGTCTTCATCCGGTTGAGTGAACTTGTTCCTTGGGTCCACCATCCTAAAGAGTAGAAAATGGAGAGGAGTAAGAAATGAGTAGAGAAGAGTGACCTAAGGTTTATCTTAGTGTTCGTGTCCTACATTCAACGTGTGCTCTGATACCATCTTGTAGCGACCACGATCCGAATGGACCGAAGTCTCTGTGTTCTGTGTCATCCCTGGATCGGTAATGCTGACACACACAGTACTTGAAGGATTTATAACAAAGTGGCAATCACACACTTATTACATGGAATGTCTCAAAAGAGAACTTATTACAAAATAGCATGGCATAAGGCCATCTAACACGATAATAGCGGAAGGCTTGGAAGATAAGTGAGTCCATCAACTCCAACGGCATAGCTGAGTGCATGAGAAACGACCTAGCGCCCCTTACTCTTCTTCTGAAAAGTCTGCAACATGACATGTTGCAGCGCGAAATGGGTCAGCACATTGAATATGCTGGCAAGATAACATAGTAGAGCAAGTAACAGAATAAAGGCTAACACTACATGCATATATGGCTGGTGGAGGCTCTAAGGTTAAAGTTTTTGCATAAAGCCTATTTTTCCCTACAACAAAGGAATGAATTTTATTTTTAACTATCATGGTAGTTGAAACATCATTGAGAAGGTTCCTCCAACTCAATCCCAATTAAAATAGTCATTAACAACCCAGCAAGTTAGTTTTAGAGTGATGAGATCAACCAATAATTCAAGTACCAGATACTCAAGATGTCCATAACCGGGGACACGGCTAATCACGATTAGTTTGTACACTCTGCAGAGGTTAGCGCACTTTTCCCACAAGACTCGATCTCCTCTGTTGGATTTCTCGTACTACATGGTGTTTGAGAAATGGATGACCGAGACACAGTCTTTTAGAAGCATTTACTCTTTACCCCGGGTGGACCGGTACACCTACTTTCCCCTACATCTACTAGTCCACCACTGAAAGAGCTCACACAACATACTCAACTATGCCAGAACCCATAATGGCATTGTGGCTGAACACGGAAGTTTCTAGCATGAATAATCTTATGATCCGTTTGAGACTGGGTGGCATTCCATGGGATAATCACACCAATCGACCCAGATGTGTATTAAAGTAGCCACCTTAAGTTGAACCATTAATTAACAATCTCACATATGTCATGGATACTCTCAAACCCAATCCACATCTACGAGCATAGCATGGCAACCTAAGCATAACGTAGAAGTAACTCCCAGGGGTTTGAAAATAATGCATGTAATAGGTTCTACCACAATCTACTTCCCAGACCCACAAGTTAAGAGATTCTACTCATGCAATGTGTGAGGGTTTGATCTAATGCATAAAAACTAGGTTAAAGGGTATGATCAAAGTGTTACTTGCCTTGCCGACGATTCGCAAAACCTAGGGACTCGTAGTAGCACACTTCGCACTCCGGGAATTCTATAACAAGCAAACAATAGCATCCATAAGCAACCAAGCAAAGGTGCACGGGTAAAACTCAAATAATAAGATCTAACCAGGAAGTTCAACTAAAGAGCTCCGGTTTGCAAAAAGAATCAAATCAAACGGAGCAACGAAACTGAAACTACAAAAGAAACAAGATTCGTTGACTAGATTGAACTCAAGTCAAATTTTACAGTACCAAAACCTTGTTCAAGTTGGTTAAACGGAAAGAGGGCTTCGAGAAGAAGATCTAGGCGCTTGAATCGCCTGATTCCGACTTACGAGCGAAAAGAAAAACTAAAACGAAGATCAGGGCAGAAATCGCGATCGAAAATAGCCGCGGAAAAACCCTGAAAAAGAAAAACTGACTAACAGGCTAACGAACGAACGTTCGTTGTCTGTGACTAACGAGCCAACAATGTTCGTTAAAAAGAACGTACAGGCGAACGTCCGCTATTTAACCGAACCATCAAAAACCGAAACTAACCGAAAAAACGAGATCTAGGGTTCTTAAAAAACCGATCGGTTTTCCGAGAAAAATCGACGACAGCGGCGACTAACCCCGGCGACGACGGAACTCCGGCGATAAGGGCGGTGAGCGGCGGGGCGGTGGAGTCCGGCGGGGTGGCGGCGCGACAGGCGGCGGCGCTCGCGGCGGCGGGTGGTGCGGGCGGCGGCGCAAGGCCGCGGGGCAGCGCGGGCGGTGTCCGGCAGCGGCGGCGGCTCGGGCGGCGTCCGGCGGCGGCGACAGCTTAGGGTGGCGGCGGCGCGCTAGGGTTAGGGTTAGGGGGCGGCGCGGGCTGAGGCGAGGGTGGCTGGGCCTCGGCCTTTTAAAGGGGCCGGCCGGGCGGAGTCCAGGTCGGACACGGCCCAGGTAGGTCGGTGCACTTTTTTTAACTGTCTTGACGCGGAAAAATAGACGAAAATAATCATAACAGACTCGAAAAATTCCGAAATAATTTTCACCGTCCTCTAATAATATTTAGGACAAAGTGAACATTTTTCCCGGACCTAGATGCAATTTTGAAAAACGTGCATTTTTCCTATGCAAATAAAAGTACAAATAAATCCAAATAAAATACCAAAATTTATTTTAACATTGTTCCTCCAATATTTCTTTTGATTTGGAGAAGTCATATTATCTCCGCTCATATATATTATTATGAAATATTTTTCGGATAGAAAAACTATTAAAACCAAAGTGATCCTCGTACCGATATTTGAAAAAACTCAAATATGAAAACGGTAAAATCCCCAACTCTCTCTGTGGGTCCTTGAGTTGCTTAGAATTTCGAGGATCGCAACACACGAATGCAATAAAATATGATATGCAGGATGACCTATGTATAACATTCCAAATTGAAAATTTGGGATGTTACATATATGTATTTGACATACATGAAAGCCATAGCAATAAACTTTATGATCAAATGCTAAGCTAACGGATGGGTCTTGTCCATCACATCATTCCCATAATGATGTGACCTGTTATCAAATAATAATGCATGTCCATGGTTATGAAACCTTCACCATCTTTGATTAATGAGCTAGTCAAGTAAAGGCTTACCAGGGACACGTTATTTGTTTATGTATTCACACATGTATTTAGGTTTCCGGTCAATACAATTCTAGCATGAATAATAAACCTTTGTCATGAATAAGTTGATATAAAATAATAACAACTTTATTATTTCCTCTAGGGCATATTTGCATCAATAGCAACCTTTACTATGTGGTCCATCGCTTTTATTTCTTCAGCGTCACAAGTTCATACAAAGCTTATTTTCCCTTACAATAAAAGATCATACATATTTAGGAGCATTTTTATTGCCTTTTTCACCGATGACAACTTACTTCAATGAACTTATTTAATCCATAGGTAGATATAGTGGACTCTCATGGCAAGAAACTGGGTTTAAGGTCTTTTTGATGCACAAGTAGTATATCTACTTAGTACAAAATTTTGGCTAGCAAAATATTATAAGCAAGCACCACATGTTAGAGGATCCATGACAGTATAACTTCTGTGTGAATATAAACAAACATAACTCATTACATTTTCTTCCTTGTCCAACATCAACTACTTAATCAAGTTTGAAAATAATTAATGGGGGCTCATACACATAGAATATGTCCAAGATAGTATATTTATATGTGAAATCTCTCTTCCTTCAATATTCTTTCATAAATTGTTCAAGTGACCCATGATGTGTTTGCTAACTTTCAATAAATTTTACCACCTATACTTCTTATATGTGAAGTCATTACTCCCCATGGGATAAGCATATGAAACATTTATAATTTCAGATTTATGATATGCTATTCATTCAACAATTACTCTTAGGATATAAGTGAATCACATGAGTAAATGATAAACTACTCCAAAAGATATAAGTGAAGATCAATGAGTATTCAAAAAATTAAGTAACTATGTGAGGACACTCTCTCCTTTAAGAATTTCAACTCTCAATGTTTTATTCAAACAACAAGCAAAACAAAATAAAATGACATTCCAAGGATAGCACACATCACGTGAAGAAGCAAAAACTTAGGCTCAACCGTTACTAACCAATAATTGTTGATGAGGAAATGTGGGGTGCCTACCGGGGCATCCCCAATCTTAGATGCTTAAGACTTCTTGGAATATTAACTTGGGATGCCATGGGCATCCCCAAGCTTAAGCTCTTGAGTCTCCTTAATTCCTCTCATATCACAGTTTCCCGAAATCTTGTAAATTTCATCCACACAAAACTCAACAAGAACTCGTGAGATAAGTTAGTATAAATCAATACAAAACCTTATCATTCTCCACTGTAAGAAATCGCTAAAATTATTATTTGACATTGCATACTAAATGCATCTTCCTATTTAATACTCCAATCCTCAAACATAATCATTAAACAAGCAAACAATGCAATCATAACAACAATCCATCTAAACAAAACAGTCTGTAAAGGATGCGGTAAGATTTTAACTCAAAAAAATCTGAAATTTACCACACTGTAGAAAATTTATCATAGCTTACTCCAAATTTCAACATTTTATCACATTTAGACATTTCTATAGAATTCACGCAAGAATGGAAAACTTTTTGTTTTAAAACAACAACTCATATAGTTGCAAATTTATCATGGTAAAGGCTATACTTGACACTTTTATTGAAATAAAAAAACAAAATCTTATTCTAAATAGCAGCAAGCAAATCTCAACAAAATAAAATGATGCTCCAAGCAAAACACATATCATGTGATGAGTAAAAATATAGCTCCAAGTGAGGTTACAGATAATGTTGAAGACGAAAGATTGGATGCCCTCCGGAGCATCCCCGAGCTTAGTTACTTGGATCTTCCTTGAATATTCCCTTGGGGTGCCTTGGGAATCCCAAGCTTACTGTCTTGCCACTCCTTATTCTCCTCATATCTATATCTCACCCAAAACTTGAAAACTTCTATCACACAAAACTTAACAAAACTTCATGAGATGCATTAGTATAATAAAGAAAATCATTCACTTGGGTACTATCAAAGACAAGGTACATAATTATTCTTACACAATTCCTACTTTACCTTATCATTTCCAAAATTTATATCACTTAATATAAGCTATGGAAACACTAAAACAAGCAAACTATGCATTGAAAACAGAGTCTGTCAAAAACAGAACAGTATATAGTGATCTGGACCAAGGTTGTCAGAATCGTGATTTTGAATCGGATCGGACCTCAGATGGTAGGATCGCAAATCATAGAATCTTCACTATCAGGATCGTAGAAACGTAGATTCTATGAACTAAAATCATAGAATCATAGGGGTTAGTTTGGATCGTAAAGTCGTAGAATCTTATAACAGAATCGCGATTCTGACAACCTTGATCTGGACAATGACCATACTTCAGCTCTAAAAATTCTTAACACATAGGAAATCGTAGGAAATTTCTATATCAATCATGTGTAAAAATATCAGAAAATAATATTGTACAAGTAATTTATAGAATTTTCTGCACTGGATGCAAAACTTTCCGTTTTTTGCTCAGAATCAAGTCAAGTGTCATCCATACTATCCGAGAGGCTTTACATGGCACTTTATTGAAACAAAAGCTATTAAAAAACATTATTACTACAATATCTTAATCGTGTGGACACACAAAAACAGTAGGTATAAGTATTGGGTTGTCTCCCAACAAGCGCTTTTCTTTAATGCCTTTTGATCTAGGCATGATGATTTCAATGATGCTCACATAGAAGTAAAGAATTGAAACACAAATAGAGCACCACGAATTACATGGCAATCACATTTAAGTCTAACCCACTTTCTATGCATAGGGATTTTGTGACCAAACAATTTATGGGAACCAGAATCAACTAGCATAGGAAGGCAAAACAAGCATGACTTCAAAACACAATATGTAGAGAGGAAACTTGATATTATTGCAATACCTACAAGCATATGTTCCTCTCTCATAATAATTTTCAGTAGCATCATGAATGAATTCAACAATATAACTATCACATAAAGCATTCTTTTAAATGAAAAACAAACATAGCAATTTTATTACTCTCCACATAAGCAAATTTATTCTCATCAATAGTGGTGGGAGCAAACTCAACAAAAAAACTACCATGTGATACTTGATTGACATAATCAAATTGAACATTAAAATCATGATAACATGTTTGAAGGTTATCATTATTCTTTATAGCATACATGTCATCACAATAATCATCATAGATAGTGTAACGCCCCGGACACACCCGTTGGGGGTCGTTACTCCTGACGATATCTAGACTGGCCCCACAGATCAATACTAGTCTTTTATGCATACTTTGTCCTCACTCATGCGTACCAGGGAGCAACTTCCCGATCGGTCACCCATCCTGAAATTACTCCAATCTAAGCACGCTTAACTTTGGAGTTATGTTCGAATGGGCTTCCAGAAAATAAGGAATTCCTTATTGATAATAGTAGTCTATCATCCCTATTAAGAATGACTATCACATACACCCCCACTCAGAGGAACCGACGTCCTCATCTGGCCACGAGAATGTTCCCTCTTGGCACATACGTCTGTGCATCCAGTCCGCCACATGTGCCAGGCCATGTGACATGACGTGTCACAAATGTCATGAACAACATGACCTCGCACATGTCTGCAAACATCCGTGTAACCTCGAGGGTCAGCTCTGATACCAACTTGTAACACCCCGGACACACCCGCCGGTGGTCGTTACTCCTGACGGGATCTAGACTGGCCCCACAGATCAATACTAGTCTTCTTTACGTACTTTGTCCTCACTCGTGCGCACTCGTGAGCAACTTCGTGGTCGGTCACCCATCCTGAAATTACTCCAAGCTGAGCACACTTAACTTTGGAGTTCTATCCGAATGGGCTTCCGGAAAAGAAGGAATTCCTTATTGATATGAGTAGTCTATCATCCCTATTAAGCCAGGCGATCACAAATAGCAACTTTGTTATCATACTCAATAGAAACCTCTTCTAAAACAGTTGATTCTGTCGGATTCAGGGTTCCACAAACCCAAGAGAAGGTTCAAACTCTGGGGCGTGTGTGAAGAACTCAACCTCCCCAGCCTACTAATTCGTCGGCGTCATGGACTAGCTCGATGAACAAGAAAGACAAGGGATGTGGCGGTTTACCCAGGTTCAGGCCACCTTGAGGTGTAAGACCATACTCCTGCTTTAGGGTGTATTAGCCTCTCGGAGGGCGGTGGATGAAATAGTACAAGGGGAAGAACAACCTCAAGAGGTCTGTTCTTGTGTGAGTGTTGGCTAGCGAGGGTTCTGGGTTTCCATCCCCTACTATGGTGGTGGCTAGTCTATATTTATAGTGGCTTGGGTCATCTTCCTCCGAAAACAAAGGGGTGAAGGGATTCCACAACGGCCAATTTGAAAGGGGACAAGAAGTATATGTTATCCTAACGACAGGTGTTCTTCGCCTGCAAAGCTTCTGGTCATGACGTCGTGGTGTGCTCGGCGATGACATCCGTCCTGCCGTCCTGGCGGTCTTGGTCTCGTTGCACAAGAATGGAAACCTTTGGCTGATTCCTTGGGACTCCGCGACTACGCTTGCCTTCTTAGCACCAAAGGGGAAACCTGCCACTCTGCGCCCGCTAGCGCCCGCCTGGCCTTGGTCGTCATGGCTTGTGACACTTGATCTGTCACATCCCTAGTCAGTGCTTGCATTAGGACTAGCTAGAGTGTGCATCATGTTTACTTTCCGCAGAAACTTGAAATGGGAATGACAGAAACCCCAGCACCCCTCTTCTAACAACTAGGGTTTAATAAAATCTTTTCCAATGTACCCAAAATGCCCTTTAAAAATGTTCATCATCTATGCCTAGGTCTTAAACCTCTGCCAAAAATGGTGCACAATTTTCAAGGACATCCAAAGGTCTCTGGATTAATTCATATTGTAATTGCATTTGGGCATTTAAATGCTATAAAATAATTTAGGTGCCCAAATAATCATAAACTAAAATGTTCCATGTTGTTCTTATTATGTACAGTGGGCATGACTAGTTTTGTGATTTATAAAAATGCTCTAGCATTTTTATTAATTCAACAAAGTTGCAAAAGAAAACAAAAGAATTAAAATAGAAAAGGGAGGAGAGAGAAGACTTACCTGGCGCCCACTAGCAGGCCCACCTGCTGGCCCAGCCCAGCCACCGCTCCAGCGAGCTGCTTGGCTCGGCCAGGCAGGCAGGCAAGTGCTCGACGCCGGCAGCAGCGCCCGCCACGCAGCTGCCCGCCGCCCTGCTTCCTCCCCTCGCCATTCTGCTGGCCTGGATCGACCACTCACGTCTCCCCCGAGCTCGCAGACACGCCTCCTCCTCCCCAGCTCCTCT
>LR738713.1:88187651-88197766 GCA_902687465.1 Secale cereale | reverse complement strand
CTCTGGAGTCGCCCCCGACCTCGTCTTCCCCAACTCCGGCCGCTGAGATCGCCACTGTCGCCCCACTCAGCTCCGACCTTCCCCGAGCTCGCTCCGACGCTCGCTGCAACCGCTGTGAGGTCAGCTCCGTCCTCCCCCTCTCCGTTAGCTCCCTCCTGCACCGTACGCACTGCACGAAGCTCACCTGCATGCACCGCCGCGGAGCTCGTTGCCGACGAGGCTCCGACCATCTAACGGCCCGGCCATCGTGCCCACTAGTTTCACCGTGTCGCGTAGATGCTGTAGGATCAATCCATGCGCCTCCACTACCACCGGACCGATGAGTTCATCCTCGCCCGAGCTCCGGCAGCCACTGGACTCATCGCCGGCATCGTTTCCGGCGACCCCGAGGCCAGCCACCACCACAACTCGACGCTGCTCACTCCCAGCTGCCCGTAGGTGTGCTCCGCCGTCGATTTGGTCGCCGGAGCACGTTTTCCGCACCTCACCGCCGCGTTTGGCCTCGCCGGCGGCTAAATGCCGGCGAGTCAACCCTGTTTGACCAAGGGTTTGACCCCCCTGGGTCACTGACATGTGGGCCCTGCCTGTTAGTCAAACCTAGATTAGTGTCTAAACTAATCCTAAGTAGTTAATTAACTGACTGTGACACTGACCAGTGGGTCCCACTGGTCAGGTTTAACCTGGACCAGGTCTATTGACCTACTGACATCAGCATGATGTGTCATGCTGATGCAGTAAAAGCTTTTCTGGGATTATTTGATTTAAAACAATTCAGGAAATTCCAGAAAATGCTTTAAACTTCAAAAAATCATATAAATTCAACAGTAGCTCAGATGGAAAAGATTTATATATGAAAATTGATCAGAAAAATCCAATCTTTCCAATGGCACCGGTTTCATGCATGTTTGAGCAAGTTAACCTTGCTGTTCACATTAAAACATGATAATGCACTTTGATAAATAATAGTTTGGGTATAAATTTGAATCTTTGTTCCAAATAGGCTCAAACCCTTCTGTTTATAGTTGCATTAGCCCAAAACACATTCATCTTGCCATATCATGAGCATGCATCATATTGTTGCATTTGTTTGTGTATTGATTGTATCGCCGGTATTCTCCGTAGTAGGTCCTGCTCCCGAGGATACTTCTGCGTATCCAACTGAAGAGCAGTACCCGACAACCACCCTGTCAGGCAAGCAACCATTGATCATTCCGATACAAACCCATCTTCTTGCTCCTGCTCTCTTTTACTGCATTAAGGCAACAGCGTTTGAACTGCTACTTGCTGCGGTAGTTGAACCCTATTCCTTTGCATGACCTGTCATTGCCACAGTAAATAGTTGAAACCCACTAGGATGTGTAGGAGTTGACTGAGCCATGTGATGTGTGTTCCACCATGCTATTTGTTTATGTTGCCTGCTATGCTTAGAGTTGTGTCAGGTCTGGTTCATCTAGGTGATGGATCAGAGTGAAATGATCATGCTCGATAAAGAGAGGGAAGTGTGGAACATATTTGGTAAAGGTATCGATGAAAGGCCATGTAGGAGTACATGGTGGGTTGTTTCATTGGAACCGTCCATAGGACCCGAGATCTGTATGTGTGGTTCAAGTTACAGCTACTACCACACATTGGGCCCTGAAATATGACCCCGCTCGACTTATTGACTGCCCTTGTTCTCTGTCCAGGAGTTGCAACTAGTTTCTGGTGTTTGTAGTTTACTGGTGGTCGTGCACAACGCTGACCCTCGGGGTGGGCTGTGATGCGACAGGTACGTGGCACGGTGTACCGGTCGCCCGTTTGGTGACTCGGGAACCCTGTACACATCGTTTGGGGCCGTGAGCGACACCCCGGCCGGATCTCCCCACGGATGGAACCCAAATAGGTGATAAACCTGGACGAGCGACATGAGTGGTTGGTTAGGTCGTGGTCTACACCCACGTCGGCTTTCGCTTGTAGTCTGCCGAGCACATGTCGTGTGCAGACGCTAAGTGGTGGAAACATGTGTGAAGAAGTACACCCCTGCAGGGTTACCAATCTATTCGAATAGCCGTTGTTCGCGGTACGGAGTACTTGGTTGCTCTTACAGTTCATAGACAACTTGATGGATACTACTAAAAGCCTCAAGACAAGTGTGAGTGCCATGGATGGCCCTTCCGTAGGATGACGGAAGAGGATCCATTGTGGTGTATTGTTGTGGTGAGTAGAGGACTCGTGTACGTAGTCTTATCTTGCAATATGCAGGGAGTTGTAGTATAGGTTAGCCAAGAGTCAAAGCTGGCTTGCTGCTATGAACTCCACTACCCTTGTTGATAATGATGCATGTATGATAGGTTCTATTGTAAGACTTGCTGAGTACCTTTGTACTCATGTTTGCTTAATAACTGTTGCAGAGGAGAACCCTGCCCCTTCTGATGGGTTTTACATAGACGTTGACGTCGACGAGTAGCTTGCTACCCAGACAGAGATCCTGATCTTGTGAAGGGCCATGTAGATAGTCAGGCTACACCAAGCCTGTTTTATTTCCAAGTTGTCTGTACTCAGACATGTTAGCTTCCGCTTGTGCTTGTATGATTGTATGACTTGAGTGTTGGGTCATGTGACCCCTACCTGTATGGATATGTTATGTATGGCTCTTCGGAGCCTCTTAAATAAAGTACTTTGAGTCATAGAGTTCTGCTGTGATGCAATGTTGTATTTGCACATATTGAGCATATTGTGTGTATGATTGAAATGCTTGGTATGTGTGGGATCCGACACCTAGTTGTTTTCCTTTGGTAGCCTATCTTACAGGGAAATGCCTCCTAGTGCTTCCACTGAGCCTTGGTAGCTTGCTACTGCTCGGAACACGTAGGCTGGCCGGCATGTGTCCTTCTTCGTTCCTGTGTCTGTCCCTTCGAGGAAATGTCACGCGTTGTTCCTTTAAGTCCATGTAGCTTGCTACGACTTGGGTTCATACGTTGATGACCGACACGTTCATTGCTGGGTCGTGGATGCATGTCTCTGTAATTTAGTGCCACTTTTGGTTTATAACTAGCCATGTCGGCCCGGGTTCTCTGTCATATGGATGCTAGCGACACTGTCATATACGTCTGCCAAAAAATGCGCAAGCGGTCACGGGCCAGGTAAGGTGGCACCCGTGGGGATACCGTGCGTGAGGCCGCAAAGTGATATGATGTGTTACAAGCTAGATTGGTGTGACTTAGGATCGGGGTCCTGACAGCGTTGGCATCAGAGCCGAACTGCCTGTAGGTTTCTCAAGCCAAACTGGTCGTTGTTGAGTCTAGAAAAATTCTTAGTTATATGTAGGGGAATTGATTGTGGAAGGGAGCGTAAGGCTCTTTTTACTTCTTTACCTTATGCCCTTCTGATCTGAGTCAGCCTATTCTTTCTATGGGGGTTTAGGATTAGGCCTCTCATCCTTACTAGGTTTACCTTATGCTCTTAGGATTGTTAGTTTCTAGCCTCAGTTTAGTTTCGACCCTTCTAGTATGATGATTAGTTGGACCCGGAACCTTGATATGATGTTGTTGAGTGGCCATGCTATCATTTGTATGATGTCTCAAAATCCTTTTTGAGCATTTACAGTTGTTATGCTGCCTGATTTCTTCCAGAAATTCTAATGCCTTTGCATTATTTTGTGTTTCAGATGTCTGATCGCACACCTCACCAGGTGGTCCGTTTGACTCGGTGCATTAATGTGCCAGGTTACACGGCCATGCTAGTCCGTGTGTTGGCTGAGATCGGCTACCGTTGGTATCCTGAGTACACCATGGAGGAACAGTACCGGGATTTCAACCAGAATCAGTATTTATGCACAGTCCGGATATACCCCTCATATCCCGGAGCTACTGACCCCATCCATTGGTCTTATGGACTCGGGGTTACCATCGAGATGGCAGTGCAGGATGCCGCTTACTCGATGATGACCATCCTCCGGGCTAGGCATGCCCTGCTGCTGAACACTGAGTTTTGTTACATGCCAGCCTCACTTCCTAGAGAGGAAGGCTACTACAGTGGTATGTATACTGATGCCGCTCATGAGGAGCCACTGCTTCAAACTACTACTCAGATGCTGGAGGATAGGGACCGTGAGGTCCGTGCCCTCCAGATGGAGCTTTATAACACTTGAGTCGCCCACTGGACTACTTTGACATGGCTTGCACCTGTCGTGCACGCCGGATATCTGGATATGTGGGCTTTGTACCCCGTGCGGACTTGTCTGCCTAATCGTATGGATTGGCGTGATGTTGATGGTATTACACCTCCACGTGGGTGTCGGTTACCACCAGCATCGGGACCGAGACCGCATCCATGTCCCTATGGTCCACAGCCTTCGGGTGCTCGAGAGTTTCAAGATCCACCTGTTCCACTTCCAGGCTATGGTGGTAATCTTTATGAAGATTACTACGGGAGTGTCTGAGCTAGACCATGGCAGTAGTAGTATCGTAGTAGTTGTATTTCCACCGTCCTGCGCGTCTTGTGGAATATAACTTAGTTTGTACTGAATTCCGAAGGTGTAGTTAAATAATGTATAGGAGCTTGGAATGCCTCTGATGAGATGTATCGTCTTTCACCGCAGTTGTACCTTAGCCTTGGCTTGTACTAAACTATGTTTGGTGTGTATGACCACTGGTGTATATATGGCAGTTTCTATATTACCATGTCGTACGGATGAACATCTCTGCATTCCGTGTCATCCATTACATTATGCACTCCTATGTCAAAGTTTTGCCATCCTTGTCTAAACCGTTGTTTTGTTTTCCAAGGATGGTCAACACTCGCAGCACTCCTGCTGCTCAAGAGCAGGGTGAGGCTAGTGGGGCTAGAGATGAGAATCCGCCCCAGCCGCCCTCCTTGGCTGAAGTTATGCTCGAGGCAGAACGGAACAAGAGAGAGACCAACCGTCTGCTGGAACGCATAGAGCAGAACACTGGGTTCCGCCAGAGGAATGACTTGGTGTCAATCAATGACTTTATCCAGATGTGCCCACCAAAGTTCCCTCATTCCGCTGAACCTTTGGATGCGGATGACTGGCTTCGCAGTATCACCCACAAGCTACACTCTGCCCGTGTGGCCGAAGCTGACAAGGTTACCTACGCCGCCTACCATCTTGAGGGCCCTGCCAGTCTCTGGTGGGAAAACTTTGAGGCTATGCGTCCTGCTGGCCAAATCACTACTTGGGCTGAGTTCAGTGAGGCATTCCGTGAACATCACATTCCGGGAGGTCTAATGGATCGCAAGCGGGAGGAATTCTACAATTTCACCCAGGTTCGGCTAACCGTGGATGGCTATAGCCGCGAGTTTGGCAACTTGGCACGCTATGCACCCGAGGAAGTATCCACCGATGCCAAGAAGCAGGCGAGGTTCCGCAAGGGGACTCAGCCCTAAACTTCGCCGAGACCTACGTCTGCACGAGTGCACCTCCTTCCAAAAGTTGGTGAACAAAGCTATTAGTGCTGAGACGGGCCAGACTGATCTCGAAGCCACACGCAAGCATCCTCATGACTTCGGTTCCTCATCCGGCTCTGGCTCTCACAAGCGCCGTGTGTGGGTTCCTAACACTGCTTTGCCACCCAAGTACACTCCGAGGCCATCCTAAGAGGTGCCTCGCCCAACTCAACAGTATGCACCTGCCAAGACTTATGGAGGACCACCTGCCAACTTTGCTCCACGCACTGGCACTGTGACATGTTTCAAGTGTGGAGAACCAGGGCACTACATGCGTGAGTGTTCTTAGAACCAGCCAGGAAAGCCTGTTGGCCGTGGTAAGCCAACAGGCAAGGTGAACTATGTCAAGCCAATCCCCACTGCACGTGGTCATGTCAACTATGTCTCTGCTAAGGAATCTTATGAGGATCCTAACGTCATCCTTGGTACGCTTCTTATTAACTGCCATCTGGCATATGTTCTTTTCGATACTGGAGCATCTCATTCGTTCATATCTGAGAGCTATGCTCGATTGCATAACATGACTTTTTGTGACATGCCCACTTCCATGGTTATTCAAACTCCAGGTTCAAAGTGGCAAACCTCTAGGGTAAGCCATGGAAATGAAATTCTTGTGGATAGACTTGTTTTCCTTGCATCACTAATAGCTATCAAGTCTTCGGACATAAAAATCATCTTGGGTATGGACTGGATGACAGCTCATTACGCCAAGATTGATTGCTACACTAGGACTGTTCAACTTACACACCCATCCGACAAGACAGTCAATGTCTTGACCCGAATGGCTGAGTGTCAGCTCTACTCTCTTAATGCCAGCCCTCTACCAGAACTCGAAGATATCCCGGTAGTCCATTACTTTTCGGATGTTTTTCCAGAAGAACTGCCAGGTGTTCCACCCGACAGAGATGTCGAGTTCGTGATAGATCTTATTCCAGGAACTGTCCCAATCTCTAGGAGACCATATAAGATGGCACCCCTAGAATTAGCTGAGCTTAAGAAACAACTCGATGAGTCATTGAAAAAGGGTTTCATCTGTCCTAGTTCTTCCCCTTGGGCTTGTCCCGTCCTCTTCGTCAAGAAGAAGGATGGAACGGAACGGATGGTTGTAGATTATCGACCTGTCAATCTGGTCACCATAAAGAACAAGTATCAGCTCCCTAGGGTCAACGACATGTATGATTAGCTCGCTGGATCCTCAGTCTTTTCTAAAATGGATTTGAGGTTGGGTTACCATCAAATCGAAATCAAGAACAGGGATATTCCCAAGACGGCTTTTGTTACTCGTTATGGCCAATACGAGTACACCGTCATGTCCTTCGGGTTAACCAATGCCCCAGCCACTTTCTCCCGGCTAATGAATTCTATATTCATGGAGTACTTGGATAAATTCGTCGTGGTTTACCTCGATGATATACTCATCTACTCCAAGAACAAGGAAGATCATGCCGAGCATCTAACGTTGGTATTGAAGAAACTTCGAGAGCACCGCCTTCATGCTAAATTCTCTAAGTGTGAATTCTGGTTGCCAGAAGTGACCTATCTAGGCCATGTGATTTCTGGTAAGGGTATTGCCGTCAATCCCGAGCTAGTTCAGGCCGTCCTTTATTGGACTCCTCCTGAATCGGTCAAGCAAGTTAGGAGTTTCCTTGGCCTAGAGAGCTATTGCCGACGCTTCGTTGAGAATTTCTCCAAGGTTGCTAAACCTCTAACTGAACTCCTCAAGAAAGATAAAAAGTTCGAGTGGACCCCATAGTGCGAGTCCAGTTTTCTGGAACTGAAAAGACGCCTGACATCTGCACCCGTACTGGTACCCCCAGACTTTTCCAAGGACTTTATTATCTACTGCGGCGCCTAGCGACAAGGACTAGGTTGCATACTCATGCAAGATCGTCAAGTGATCGCATACGCATCTCGACAGTTGCGTCCACATGAGGATAACTATCCTACACATGATCTAGAGCTTGCAGCTGTAGTCCACGCACTCAAAACATGGCGACAGTACCTTCTTGGTAATCGCTGTGAAATCTTCACTGATCACCAAAGTCTGAAATACATCTTCACCCAACCGGATTTGAATCTCAGGCAAAGACGTTGGGTTGAGTTGCTCACAGATTACGACTTAGGAATCACTTACACCCCTGGGAACGCCAATGTCATGGCTGACGCGCTAAGTCATAAGTCTTATTGTAACAACCTGATGTTACAACAAGGGCAACCACTTCTCTACGAGGAATTTCGTAAGCTTAACCTTCACATTGTTCCTCGAGGATTCCTTTCCACCTTGGTGGCGAAACCTACCCTTACGGATCAAATCATAGCTGCCCAGAAGCGTGATAAGGGTATATCCCGACTCCAGGAGAGCATTGCTAGCGGAGCTGCTAGAAGTTTCTCTACGGATGATCGAGGTGTTGTCTTCTTGAGAACCGCTTAGTGGTTCCCAAGAACCAACATCTACGGCATCTGACTCTTAAGGAGGCTCATGAATCTCCTCTCACGATTCATCCCGGTAGTACCAAAATGTATCAGGACCTACGCCAGAGGTTCTGGTGGACTAGGATGAAGAGAGAAATCGCTCAATTCATTGCTAACTGCGACATTTGTCGTCGAGTCAAAGCAGAGCATCAACGGCCTGCTGGCACCCTTCAACCTTTAGCTATTCCTGAATGGAAATGGGACAAGATCGATATGGACTTCACTACCAGGTTTCCCAGGACCAGGAAAGGGAATAATGCTATCTTCGTCGTTATCGACCGCCTCTCCAAAGTAGCCCATTTCCTGCCTATTCGAGAGAGTATAACCGCTAGCCAGCTAGCAGACTTGTATATCTCTCGGATAGTATCTCTTCATGGTGTGCCATTGGAGATTAACTCAGACCGTGGAAGTCTTTTCACTTCACGATTTTGGGAAAGTTTCCAGAATGCTTCGGGGAGTCATCTCTCTTTTAGCACCGCCTTTCATCCTCAGTCAAGTGGTCAAGTGGAACGAGTCAATCAAATTCTAGAAGATATGCTTCGAGCCTCTGTCATCTCTTTCGGTATGGATTGGGAGAAGTGTCTTCCATTCGCCGAGTTCGCTTATAACAATAGTTATCAAGCCAGCTTGGGAAAGGCTCCCTTCGAAGTTCTATATGGACGAAGGTGTCGAACGCCTCTTAACTGGTCAGAAACCGGGGAAAGACAATTGTTTGGTCCGGATATGATCCTAGAAGCAGAAGAGCAGGTTCGCATCGTTCGTGAGAAATTGAAAACAGCACAGTCTCGCTAGAAGAGCCAATATGATAGTCATCATAAGGCTGTGACTTTTGAAGTCGGCGATAAGGCTTACCTTCGGGTTACTCCTCTTAAGAGAACCCATCGCTTCGGTATCAAAGGCAAATTGGCTCCTCGTTACATCTGTCCTTTTCGCATTCTTGCCAAACGAGGAGAAGTTGCCTACCAATTGGAACTACCTCCGCACCTTTCTAGAGTTCATGATGTCTTCCATGTTTCTCAACTCAGGCGCTGCTTCTCGGATCCTATCCGCGGAGTGGACCACGAAACGCTTGATCTCCAGGACAATCTCACATATCGAGAATACCACGTTCGTATTCTTGATCAAACCGAGCGTACCACTCGACGTCGTAATATCAAGTTTCTCAAGGTTCAATGGTCACATCATTCCGAGAGTGAAGCTACTTGGGAAAGGGAGGATCGTCTTCGACTTGAGTACCCCACCCTTTTTCCGGAGGAACCCGAATCTCGGGACGCGATTCTTTTGAGTGGGGGTGAGTTGTCACATCCCTAGTCAGTGCTTGCATTAGGACTAGCTAGAGTGTGCATCATGTTTACTTTCCATAGAAACTTGAAATGGGAATGACAGAAACCCCAGCACCCCTCTTCTAACAACTAGGGTTTAATAAAATCTTTTCCAATGTACCCAAAATGCCCTTCAAAAATGTTCATCGTCTGTGCCTTGGTATTAAACCTCTGCCAAAAATGGTTCACAATTTTCTAGGACATCCAAAGGTCTCTGGATTAATTCATATTGTAATTGCATTTCGGCATTTAAATGCTATAAAATAATTTAGGTGCCCAAATAATCATAAACTAAAATGTTCCATGTTGTTCTCATTATATACAGTGGGCATGACTAGTTTTGTGATTTATAAAAATGCTCTAGCATTTTTATTAATTCAACAAAGTTGCAAAAGAAATCAAACATAATTAAAATAGAAAAGAGAGGAGAGAGAAGACTTACCTGGCACCTACTAGCAGGCCCACCTGCCGGCCCAGCCCAGCCACCGCTCTAGCGAGCTGCTTGGCTCGGCCAGGCAGGCAGGCAGGTGCTCGACGCCGGCAACAGCGCGCGCCACGCAGCTGCCCGCAGCCCTGCTTCGTCCCCTCGCCGTTCTGCTGGCCTGGATCGACCACTCACGTCTCCCCCGAGCTCGCAGACATGCCTCCTCCTCCCCAGCTCCTCTCCCTCGCTCCCCCGCACCATGGCCGACGCTGCCGCGCCCGCGTCGTCGTGATAACCGCGTCCACCGTCATCCCCGTGCCGCGTCACCGTGTCCGTTCGCTCCGCCATTGTCAACTACGTCGAGCAGGCCGAGCCCCGAGCACTCGCCCGCTCTGGAGTCGCCCCCGACCTCGTCTTCCCCAACTCCGGCCGCTGAGATCGCCACCGTC
>LR738713.1:88162709-88187641 GCA_902687465.1 Secale cereale | reverse complement strand
TCGCTGCAACCGCCGTGAGCTCACCTCCGTCCTCCCCCTCTCCATTAGCTCTCTCCTGCGCCGTACACGCTGCACGAAGCTCACCTGCACGCGCCACCGCGGAGCTCTTCGCTGATGAGGCTCCGGCCATCTAACGGCCGGGCCATCGTGCCCACTAGCTTCACCGTTTCGCATAGATGTTGTAGGATCAATCCATGCGCCTCCACTACCACTGCACCGACGAGTTCATCCTTGCCCGAGCTCAGGCAGCCGCTGGACTCGTCGCCGGCGTCATTTCCGGCGACCCCGAGGCCAGCCACCACCACCACTCGACGCGGCTCACTCCCAGTTGCCCGTAGGTGTGCCCCGCCGTCGATTTGGTCGCCGGAGCACGTTTTCCGCACCTCACTGCCGTGTCTGGCCTCGCCGGCGGCTAAACGCCAGCGAGTCAACCCCGTTTGACCAAGGGTTTGACCCCCTGGGTCACTGACATGTGGGCCCTACCTGTTAGTCAAACCTAGATTAGTGTCTAAACTAATCCTAAGTAGTTAATTAACTAACTGTGGCACTGACCAGTGGGTCCCACTGGTCAGGTTTGACCTGGACCAGGTCTGTTGACCTGCTGATGTCAGCATGATGTCATGCTGCCGCAGTAAATGCTTTTCTGGGATTATTTGATTTAAAACAATTAAGGAAATTCCAGAAAATGCTTTAAACTTCAAAAAATCATATAAATTCAACACTAGCTCAGATGGAAAAGATTTATATATGAAAATTGATCAGAAAAATCCAATCTTTCCAATGGCACTGGTTTCATGCATGTTTGAGCAAGTTAACCTTGCTGCTCACATTAAAACATGATAATGCACTTTAATAAATAATTGTTTGGGTATAAATTTGAATCTTTGATTCAAATAGGCTCAAACCCTTCTGTTTATAGTTGCATTAGCCCAAAACACATTCATCTTGCCATATCATGAGCATGCATCGTATTGTTGCATTTGTTTGTCTATTGATTGTATTGCCGGTATTCTCCGTGGTAGGTCCTGCTCCCGAGGATACTTCTGCGTATCCAACTG
Organism: Secale cereale; assembly: GCA_902687465.1. Lineage (NCBI taxonomy): Eukaryota > Viridiplantae > Streptophyta > Magnoliopsida > Poales > Poaceae > Secale > Secale cereale. The sequence goes on along the minus strand of LR738713.1, from coordinate 88,186,583 downwards.
AAGAGCAGTACCCGACAACCACCCTGTCAGGCAAGCAACCATTGATCATTCCGATACAAACCCATCTTCTCGCTCCTGCTCTCTTTTACTGCATTAAGGCAACAGCGTGTGAACTGCTACTTGCTGCGGTAGTTGAACCCTATTCCTTTGCATGACATGTCATTGCCACAGTAAATAGTTGAAACCCACTAGCATGTGTAGGAGTTGATTGAGCCATGTGATGTTTGTTCCACCATGCTATTTGTTTATGTTGCCTGCTATGCTTAGAGTTGTGTCAGGTCTGGTTCATCTGGGTGCTGGATCAGAGTGAAATGATCATGCTCGATAAAGAGAGGGAAGTGTGGAACACGATTGGTAAAGGTATCGATGAAAGGCCATGTAGGAGTACATGGTGGGTTGTTTCATTGGAACCGTCCATAGCACCCGAGATCTGTATGTGTGGTCCAAGTTACAGCTACTACCACACATTGGGCCCTTAAATATGACCCCGCTCGACTTATTGACTGCCCTTGTTCTCTGTCCAGGAGTTGCAACTAGTTTCTGGTGTTTGTCGTTTACTGGTGGTCGTGCACAGCGCTGACCCTCGGGGTGGGCTGTGATGCGATAGGTACGTGGCACGGTGTACCGGTCGACCGTTTGGTGACTCGGGAACCCTGTACACATCGTTTGGGGCCGTGAGCGACACCACGACCGGATCTCCCCACGGATGGAACCCAAATAGGCGATAAACCTAGACGAGCGACTTGAGTGGTTGATTAGGTCGTGGTCTACACCCACGTCGGCTTTCGCTTGAAGTCTGCCGAGCACATGTCGTGTGCAGACGCTAAGTGGTGGAAACATGTGTGAAAAAGTACACCCCTGCAGGGTTACCAATCTATTCGAATAGCCGTTGTTCGCAGTATGGACTACTTGGTTGCTCTTACAGTTCATTGACAAGTTGATGGATACTACTAAAAGCCACAAGACAAGTGTGAGTGCCGTGGATGGCCCTTCCGTAGGATGACGGAAGAGGATCCACGGTGGTGTATTGATGTGGTGAGTAGAGGACTCGTGTACGTAGTCTTATCTTGCAATCTGCAGGGAGTTGTAGTATAGGTTAGCCAAGAGTCAAAGCTGGCTTGCTGCTATGAACTCCACTACCCTTGTTGATAATGATGCATGTATGATAGGTTCTGTTGTAAGACTTGCTGAGTACCTCTGTACTCATGTTTGCTTAATAACTGTTGCAGAGGAGAACCCTGCCCCTTCTGATGGGTTTTACATAGACGTTGACGTCGACGAGTAGCTTGCTACCCAGACAGAGATCCTGATCTTGTGAAGGGCCTTGTAGAGAGTCAGGCTACACCAAGCCTGTTTTATTTCCAAGCTGTCTGTACTCAGACATGTTAGCTTCTGCTTGTGCTTGTATGATTGTATGACTTGAGTGTTGGGTCATGTGACCCCTACCTGTATGGATATGTTATGTATGGCTCTTCGGAGCCTCTTAAATAAAGTACTTTGAGTCATAGAGTTCTGTTGTGATGCAATGTTGTACTTGCACATATTGAGCATATTGTGTGTATGATTGAAATGCTTGGTATGTGTTCGATCCGACACCTAGTTGTTTTCCTTTGGTAGCCTATCTTACAGGGAAATGCCTCTTAGTGCTTCCACTGAGCCTCGGTAGCTTGCTACTGCTCGGAACACGTAGGCTGGCCGACATGTGTCCTTCTTCGTTCCTGTGTTTGTCCCTTAGAGGAAAGGTCACGCGTTGTTCCTTTAAGTCCATGTAGCTTGCTACGACTTGGGTTCATACGTTGATGACCGACACGTTCGTTGCTGGGTCATGGATGCATGTCTTTGTAATTTAGTGCCACTTTTGGTTTATAACTAGCCATGTTGGCCCGGGTTCTCTGGCATATGGATGCTAGCGACACTGTCATATACGTGTGCCAAAATGCGCAAACGGTCACGGGCCAGGTAAGGTGGCACCCGTGGGGATACCGTGCGTGAGGCCGCAAAGTGATATGACGTGTGACAAGCTAGATCGGTGTGACTTAGGATCGGGGTCCTGACATGATCCTCATGAGGTGGGTGCTTGCATAGGAAACTCCGCTCCTCAGGAGGCCACCTAAGGAGGCCGCTCTCTTCGGAGGTCTTGGCGTCGTCCGCCTCATGAGGCTTGGCCCCTCGCGAGGGTCTTGTCTTGTCGATGTTGAAGATGGGCCGTACCAAGCCGTTGACGGAGCCACGCGGTGGGCTGCAGGCAAGCAAGTCTGGGTACCCTGGTTCCCAGAATACCAACAGTAGCCCCCGGGCCTAAGGCACGCTTAGACTTGTCTCCGAGGTGAAGCCAAGAGGAAAGGGCGAAGTGTCGCGGGCCCAATCACCTGCAAACCAAGTCGACGCATGGTGCTTGATAAGACATGGGCGTCTCCACTTCCCCATTTAGCATTAGCAACCATTCAACTTGACAACTGCCTGCTGCATGCAGAAAAACCATCATTACTTGGAATCATGGGAGGTCGTCGGGTGGCCTTCCTCTGGCTATAAATGGGGGAAGAGCCTCCTGCTCGTCCCCGTCTCCTCACTGCTTGCACCTCCTTCTAACACCTTATCCCGCCATCTTGCCGCAGCAGCCATGGTGCCGATGATTAGATCCTCCGCCACAAAGAAGGGCAAGACCCCCTAGGTAGAACCAGAACTGCTTCCGCCAAAGAAGAGGCTCGAGAGCTCTCCTGAGGTCCTGCGGAGCCCATGGCGACGTGACCTTGGCTCGAATGGTCTCCGCCAGGCTACCCAATCCATGAGTACGCCCGCGCGCAAAGCACCGTGCGTAGGAGTAGTGGCCAGCGTCGCAAGGAGCGGGGCCGTGGCGGAGGACAGGCAGAAGCGATACGGCCACCCCACTCACGGACTCAGGCCAAGGGCACACCACGTGAGTTTGTGGTGTGGGAGGCTATGCCACCACGCACATGGATTCGGCTTCCATGGTTCCTCGCAGGGGACGTGCCGCCGTGGGGGCCCGTTGAGTTATGGCTGCAACACGCCGAGTGCTGCAGCCAACCTTCTGAAGCGGAAGTCGAGGTCATCAACTCCGGTGACGTCTTCATGACTCATGGATGGGGTGAGGTCGCCCGTGCCTGCCGCTCGGAGGGGGTTCTCTCCATCCACTTTGAGTAGGATGGAGCCTCGACGCTCTCCTTCAAGGTCTTCGGTGGGGACAACCGACATCTGGAGTACTGCCCCAGGGGAAGCGGCCAAACTGGCGAGGCCATGGGCAGTGAAATTTCCCTTGATCTTGTCAACAACTCCTCCAGTTTCAGCAGTACTTCATCGGACTCGAGTAGCGATTCTAGCTATGAGCAGCCAAGCTGCCGTGCCTTGACCGCGACAGCATCATCCCATCGCCGCCGATGATGTTGTTGGGCCCGCGGCTCTTCAGGGGTTTTTCTTTCTTTTTATTCCTGCACTAAACCATGTCAAGCCACGTGGGGGTATGTATAAAATGTGATTCTTTTGCCTTAATGTTAATATTACCGAATCGGCGTTGCGATCGCATCCCCCGCCTCGGCACAATTCCCTCTTTCATTCTTGCGGTAGCCTAGTGCTATACGTCGACAGGACCTAGTCCCCAGGCAAGCTTCAGTCATCGCTGGTATGCCAGGTCACGATGCTGTGGTCAAGGCCAGGAGGTCAGTAGCCCGAGGTCCGGTAAGAGCCCTCGAGGCGCGATGCTCAGAGGGTCTTGATGACTGCGAGGACTACGTCGGTTTTTCCCCAAAGAGGAAGGGATGATGCAGTATAGTAGCGGTAATTATTTCCCTCAGTCATGAAACCATGGTTATTGCACTAGTAGGAGAATCAAGCAACACAATGTAAACAACACCTGCACACAAATAACAAATACTCGCAACCTGACGAGTAAAAGGGGTTGTCAATCCCTTTCGGGTAACGGACGAGATAGAGTCGTAAATATTAATAGATCGAACGCCAAATAAGATAAATTGTAGCAAGGTATTTTTGGGTTTTTGTTTTAATGGATCTGAAAATAAAAGCAAAGGAAAAAGATCGTGAAGTCAAATAATATGAGAAAGAGACCCCGGGGCCGTAAATTTCACTAGTGGTTTCTCTCGAGAAAATAGCAAATGATGGGAAAACAATTACTATTGGGCAATTGATAGAACTTCAAATAATCATGACGATATCCAGGCAATGATCATTATATAGGTATCATGTCCAAGTTTAGTAGACCAACTCCTACCTGCATCTACTACTATTACACCACACATTGACCACTATCCAACATGCATCTAGTGTACTAAGTTCATGGAGAAACGGAGTAATGCAATAAGAACGATGACATGATGTAGAAAAGATCTATTTATGTAGAAATAGACCCCATCATTTTATCCTTAGTAGCAATGATACATACGTGTCGGTTCCCTTTCTATCGCTGCGATCAAGCAACGTAAGATCGAACCCACTACAAAGCACCTCTTCCCATTGCAAGATAAATAGATCAAGTTGGCAAAACAAAACCCAAATATCGGAGAAGAAATATGAGGCTATATGAAATCATGCATATAAGGGAACAAAGAAGACTCAAATAACTTTCATGGATATAAAAAGATAGATTTGATCATAAACTCAAAGTTCATCTGATCCCAACAAACACACCGCAAAAAGAGTTACAACATATGGATCTCCAAGATACCATTGTATTGATAGTCAAAAGAGAGAGAGGAAGCCATCTAGCTACTAACTACGGACCCGTAGGTCTACAAGGAACTACTCACACATCATCGGAGAGGCACCAATGGAGATGGTGAACCCATCCATGATGGTGTCTAGATTGGATCTGGTGGTTCTGGACTTTGCGGTGGCTGGAAAAGCATTTTGTCGACTCCTCAAGGGTTTCTGGAATATCTGAGTATTTATAGAGCAAAGAGGCGGTGCGGGATGCCACCGAGGTAGGCACAACCGACCTGGCGCGCCCAGGTGGGTTGTGCCCCCCTTGGGGCACCCCCCTAGGTGCTGCTCTGGCCCATTGGGTGTCTTCTGGCCCATAAAAAATTTCCAAAAAGTTTTGGGTGTTTGGACTCCGTTTGATATTGATTTCCTGCGGTATAAAAAACATGCAGAAAACAGCAACGGGCACTTGCCACTATGTCAATAGGTTAGTACCAAAAATGATATAAAATAACTATAAAATGATTGTAAAACATCCAAGAATGATAATATAACAGCATGAAAAAATCAAAAATTATAGATACGTTGGAGGCATATCAGCATCCCCAAGCTTAATTCCTTCTCATCCTCGAGTAGGTAAATGATAAAAACAGAATTTTTGATGTGGAATGCTGCCTATCATGTCATATCATATTCTTTTCTTTATAGCATGGACATTTGGACTTTTATATGGTTCAAAGCAATAGTCTAGTTTTGACATGAGATTTAAATACTCAAGCATATCAACAAGCAACCATGTCTTTCAAAATATCAATGCCAAAATAAGTTATCCCTAGCCCATCATGCTCAACCATTGATCCATTCATGAAACACATTCGCATATTAGTTACACCCAATGCTCAAGTACAATCATAGTGTTTCCTAGTTGGTTCTTCATAAGAGAAGATGGAGACTCAAATTCAAAAATAAAAAATTGCACAAGTAAAAGAAAGGCCCTTCGTAGAAGGAAGTAGGGATTTGTATAAGTGCCAGAGCTCAAAGCTTAAATTGAGAGATGAAAATATTTTGGGTGGTGCACTTTTCCCACCAACGAAAACGACTAATGGTTCCCAACACTTTCCATGCTATATATATCATAGGCGGTTCCCAAACATAAAATAAAGTTTATTCCTTTTCCACCAAACTTTCACAAGCCATGGCTAGCTGAATCCACGATTGCCTTCCATACCAACACTTTCCAAGGAATTTATTATTTGACAACATAAAGTAAATTCGTTTTTCATTTCGCGACTGGGCATCCCTAATACATTTGCCTTACTCTTGTACACTGACAAGTGAATAAACACTCATCGTGAGAATAACACATCTAGCATGGAAAATATTGGTCACCCCTCACTACCTCCCGAGCGGTACGGGCACACAAAAGCGAAATGTATTTTCAAAATTAGAGATGGCACATACAAATTTTCTTAGAACAACAAGGGAATAACGCATATCGGTAGGTATGGTGGACTCATGTGGCAAAACCGGGATAAAGAATTTTCGATGCACAAGTAGTGATCATACTTTGTGCAAAATGAAGGCTAGCAAAAGACTGGGAAGCGACCAACCATGAAACGAATAATCTCATAAGCGAGCATTGAGCATAAATAACACTGAATAATGCACTACAAGTAGGATGTAATTTCATTGCATGATTATTGACTTTCGTTCTTGCATAAGGAATCACAAACTTTAACACTAATATTCTTACTAAAGCATAATTACTCATTAACATGACTCACATATCATATCATCATATCTCAAAACTATTACAAGGAATCAAGTTTATTTTGTCCATTGATCTTCATGAAAGTTTTTATTATATCCTTCTTGGATATCTATCACTTTGGAACTAATTTTCATGTGTTGCTTTTGATAAACTCAAACAAATTTAAGTGAAGATCATGATCATAATTGTTTTTCTTTCTCTCACAAAAATTTAAGTGAAGCAAGAGAGAATTTCTTAAAAATGGCTAAAGCACGCCGTGCTCAAAAAGATATAAGTGATGCACTAGAGCAAATACATAGCTCATAAAAATTTAAATGAAGCATAGAGAGCTATTCTAACAAGTTATGACATAATTTGGCTCTCTCTAATAGGTGTGTACAGCAAGGATTTATGACTTCAAAAGCAAAAAAAGCAAAGACTAATATGATACAAGACGCTCCAAGCAAAACACATATCATGTGACGAATAAAAAAATAGTTTCGAGTAAAATACCGATGGTCGTTAGAAGAAAGAGGGGATGCCACTCGGGGGTAGACCTGGCCATGGGCAGTCCGGCCCAATGCTGCTCCCGGGCCGGGCCCGGGCCTGGATTTTGAGCCCGAAGACAAGGTCGGGCCAGGCTCGGGCCCGTTGTTTTTGCTGTTTACTGAAGAGGCCCGGCCCGAGGCCTGGTGTGTTTTTTGCAATGACGGGCCGGGCTCGGGCCTGAAAAGTAGGCCCAACGGCTGGGCGTGGCCGGGCTCGGCCTGAGTTTTCTTCCTCGGGCTTGGTCAGGCCCGGCCTGAAGCCCGGCCCGGCCCGGAGGATGGCCAGGTCTACTCGGGGGCATCCCCAAGCTTAGTTGGTTGCTTCTATTTTAGATAATCGCTTGGGATGCCGGGGCATCCCCAAGCTTAGGCTCTTCTTACTCCTTATTCCTTCATCCATTGTAAGATAACCCAAAACTTGAAAACTTCAATCACACAAAACTCAACAAAACTTTCATGAGATCTGTTAGTATAAGAAAACAAATCACTACTATAAGTATTGTAGTAAACCAATTCATATTTTGTATTTGTATTATATCTACTGTATTTCAAACTCATCAAAGAAAACCATAGAATCATCAAAACAAGCACATAACACAATAAAAACATAATCTGTCAAAATCAGAATAGTATGTACTAATCTGGAAGTTTCAAATACTTTTGTGACTCTAAAAATCTTGAAACAATAGGGCCACGTGGGAAATTTGTATATTGATCTAATGCAACAAGAATCAACCAAAAATCACTCTTCTGTTAAAATTGAGAATTCTTCTCGTGAGTGCAAAAGTTTCTGTTTTTCAGCAAGATCAAGTATACTAACACCCAACATGATCCTAAGGCTTTGCTTCGCACAAACCTTTATTCATACCACAAAACACATCTAAACAGAGGTATTAAAGGGTATTTTATTGTAAAAATAGCAAGGAAATCAAAAAGCAAAAAGATACAGGTTGGGTTGCCTCCCAACAAGTGCTATCGTTTTACGCCCTTAGCTAGGCATAGTGCAAGGATCTAAGTGTTGTCATCCTTGTTTTTAATTTCCTTAGGGGTATCCTTGCCGTGAGGCTTTGTAAAGACAACGTAGAACATATTATCCATGGACACCTTAGCATTTCTAAGTTCATTCTCATCATATCTCCTTTGATTTCCAGCAACAATCCAAGAGTGATGTGGGTTAACATTATTGAAAACTTGTTGGGTTATATCTAAAACGGGGACATCTTTCTTAAGATTTTCATCAAAGATATTATTATCCCCAATAAAATGCCTTAACACATAATCACTATTGTAAAGAATTTCATCTATCACTGGTTTTCACGATTCATACCATAAAAAAAAAGATTTCTCTAGCTTCCTGTATTATGTAATCAAATTCATTCATAAGGACAAGAGTAGCCAACTTTTTAGCTCTAGGATTTTTTATATCAGGAAGCTCATAAACAATCTTTGCAAAGTGGGATGAGTATGGATAAATTTATTTTCAAGTTTCAGAACTAGTGCTGAAATAGCATCTGCATAAGATCTAGTAGTACAAAGTATAGGAGCATCATCAAGACTTAGATTCCCGACACAATTCGAAAACTCTTGGATACGTTCTTTTCTATAACATTCCCTTGCCACAAGATAAAAGTTTTAGCATCCAGATTGCCCTTACGTCCAATCTTAGGAGTTAGGCCATCATTTGTTGGTGCCATACGGAAATCACTCATGATTACAAGCAAAGAATAGATCTAGCGAGAAAACGGCGAATGAAAAAGAGGGCAAATAAAATGGAAAATATTTGTGAAGTGGGGGAGAGAAAATGAGAGGCAAATGGCAAATAATGTAAATTGCCAGGAGATGAGATTTGAGATTAGGAACCTGGTATAAGTTGAAGGTGCTCCCCGGCAACGGCGCCAAAAATTTCCTTTTGATGACTGCTAGGACTACGTCGGTTTTTCACCAAAAAGGAAGGGATGATGTAGTATAGCAGCGGTAGTTATTTCCCTTAGTGATGAAACCAAGGTTATCGAACCAGTAGGAGAACCAAACAACAAAACGTAAATAGCACATGCACACCAATAACAAATTCTCGCAACCCGACATGTAAAAGGGGTTGTCAATCCCTTTCGGGTAACAGACGAGATAGAGTTGTAAATATTGATAGATCGAACGGCAGAAAAGATAAATTACAGCAAGGTATTTTTGGGTTTTTGGTTTAATAGATCTGAAAATAAAAGCAAAGGAAAATAGATCGCGAAGGCAAATAATATGAGAAAAAGACCCCGGGGCCCGTAGATTTCACTAGTGGATTCTCTCGAGAAAATAGCAAACGGTGAGAAAACAATTAGTGATGGGCAATTGATAGAACTTCAAATAATCATGACGATATCGAGACAATGATCATTATATAGGAATCACGTCCAAGATTAGTAGACCGAATCCTGCCTGCATCTACTACTATTACTCCACACATCGACCGCTATCGAGCATGCATCTAGTGTATTAAGTTCATGGAGAAATGGAGTAATGCAATAAGAATGATGACATGATGTAGACAAGATATATTTATGTAGAAATAGACCCCATTGTTTTATCCTTAGTAGCAACAATACATACATGTCGGTCCCCTTTTTTTCACTGGGATCAAGCACCGTAAGATCGAACCCACTACAAAGCACCTCTTCCCATTGCAAGATAAATAGATCAAGTTGGCCAAACAAAACCCAAATATCAGAGAAGACATACGAGGCTATAAGAAATCATGCATATAAGAGATCAAAGAAGACTCAAATAACTTTCATAGGTATAGAAAGATAGATCTGATCATAAACTCAAAGTTCATCGGACCCCAACAAACACACCGCAAAAAGAGTTAAATCATATGGATCTCCAAGAGACCATTGTATTGATAATCAAAAGAGATAGAGGAAGCCATCTAGCTACTAACTATGGACCTGTAGGTCTACAAGGAATTACTCACACATCATCTGCGAGGCACCAATTGAGATGGTGAACCCCTCCGTGATGGTCTCTAGATTGGATCAGGTCGTTCTGGACTTTGCGGCGGCTGGAATAGAATTTCGTCGAGTCCTCTAGGGTTTCTGGAATATCTGAGTATTTATAGATCAAAGAGGTGGTGTGGGAGGCCACCGAGGTGGGCAAAACCCACCTGGGCGTGCCAGGCCCAGGGGAGCCTGGCGCGCCCTGGTGGGTTGTGCCCCCCTCGGAGCACCCCCAGGTGCTGCTCTAGCCCATTGGGTGTTTTCTGGCCCATAAAAAAATCTCCAAAATGTTTGATATTGATTTCCTGCGATGTAAAGAACATGTAGAAAACAACAACTAACACTTGGCACTATGTCAATCGGTTAGTACTACAAAATTATATAAAATGACTATAAAGTGATTGTAAAACATCCAAGAATGATAATATAACAGCATGAAACAATCAAAAATTATAGATATGTTGGAGACGTATCAGGTCCCCATTGGCGCACAAGCGACTTCTGACAGACTGAAAGGGGGGCCCTTGCGCGGGCGAGATTGCGAGCGACATAACACTAGTCGTAATGTTCAGGCCTGCATGTATGGGGTGACTTGTATTGGCGAGCCTATATATGGTGATTCATTTGCTACGAAGGCAGCTTCCAGCGCGACGCCTAGCCATGCCGTGTGATACGTCTCCAACGTATCTATAATTTTTTATTGTTCCATGCTATTATATATGATGTTTTGGACGTTTAATGGGCTTTATTATACACTTTTATATTATTTTTGGGACTAACCTATTAACCCAATGGCCCAGTCCAGATTGCTATTTTTTGCCTATTTCAGGGTTTCACAGAAAAGGAATATCAAACGGAGTCCAAATGAAATGAAACCTTCGGGAGAGATATTTTTGGAACGATATCTTCACGGGAGACTTGAGAACCAAGGCAGAGAGGCCACATGGCATCCACGAGGGTGGGGAGCGCGCCCCCTCCCCCTGGGCGAGCCCCTGCCTCGTGGGCCCCACGTTGCTCCCCTGATGCCCTCCTTCCTCCTATATATACCCATGTACCCTGAACACATCGAGGCAACACAGAAAACCCTAATTTCGCCGCCGTAACCTTCTATTCTCGTGAGATCCCATCTTGGGGCCTGTTCCGGAGCTCCACTGGAAGGAGGATCTTCCACGGAGTGCTTCTACATTAACACCATCGCCTCACCATGAGTTGTGAGTAGTTTACCACAGACCTTCGGGTCCATAGTTAGTACCTAGATATCTTCTCCTCTCTTTTTGGATCTCAATACCAAGTTCTCATCGGTCTTCGAGGAGATCTATTTGATGTAATCTTTTTGCGGTGTGTTTGTCGAGATCCGGTGAATTTTGGGTTTATGATCAAGATTATCTATGAGAAATATTTGGTTCTTTTCTGAATTCTTTTATGTATGATTATAATATCCTTGCAAGTCTCTTAGAATTATCGGTTTGGTTTGGCCTACTAGATCTATAGTTCTTGCAATGGGAAAAGTGCTTGGCTTTGTGTTCAATCTTGCGGTGTCCTTTCCCAGTGACAGCAGGGGCAGCAAGGCACGTATAGTATTGTTTCCATCGAGGATAAAAATATGGGGTTTATATCATATTGCTTGAGTTTATCCCTCTACATCATGTCATCTTGCTTAAAGCATTACTCTGTTCTTATGAACTTAATACTCTAGATGCATGCTGGATAGCGGTCGATGTGTGGAGTAATAGTAGTAGATACAGAATCGTTTCGGTCTACTTGTCATGAACGTGATGCCTATATATAATGATCATGCCTAGATATTCTCATAATTATTCACTTTTCTATCAATTGCTCGATAGTATTTCGTTCACCCACAGTAGAAATCTGATATCATGAGAGAAGCCACTAGTGAAACCTATGGCCCCCGGGTCTATTATATCAATCTACAATCTACTTTACTCTGTTGTTTTTACTTTATGTTCTTATATCCAAAAATACCAAAAATATCAAACTATCATATCTATCATATCTCACTTTCGTAAGTGACCGTAAAGGGATTGACAAATGACAACCCCTTATCGCTGTCACATCCTGCATTTTGTAACATGTCTTTTCCATCAATAAAGCATGAAAATTTGGACCAGCAAAGTTTTTTGGCATCATTTGGCTTTCATTTGGGATTGAGTTTTTCTTCCTATGTTTTTCATATGCTCATTATAGTCAACTACTACCTCTTGTAGAATTCATCTCCTTACCCAAAACTTCTGCCCAATGATCATACCAAGTGTATATAGCAGTATAGTATTTTCTTATAAAATTAATTTGGCCAAAGTGTATTTTTAAAATTTAGTATTCCAAAAACCCCTGAATTGAGGTTTGCACTGCAAGTGCTTGATTTAGGGTGAGAAAATTATTTCAAAAAGAATATTTGAAACCTAGTAGATATAGGACTCCCAGAAACCACTAAAGTATAATTTTAAAAGTTATTTTCCTATTTTATTTAAAAGCTTTTTCTTAAGGCCAGAAATGGTCATTAATAGGGAAAAATTATTTAAGTATTTTAAAAATATTTGCCAAAATTCAGGGAGACTCATAGGACATATATTGTCCATATAAAAGAGTTTCAACACTTGGTCATGTTCAAAATAATGGGCTAATCCCTCAGAAACCCTTTCTGGATATTTCAAGCTTTTGAAATATTTACAAAGGAAATATTCTCTAAAAATTCCAGGGAAATTCTATCATGTCATATATGACATATTTGATGATCTTGCCAAACCCCATGCCTTGGGAAGCAAGAAAACATCATTAAAACCCTTTAAAACCATTCTATCCATATCTGAAGTTTGAGCAACTTTACATTGCCAAACTTATCCAAATGCTCTCAAACTTGGTGCACATGCTAGAATGGTCTAATAAGGCATCTAGACCAAATGGCACAAGCTTTGGAGTAGGGTAACTTGATCAGAGTACCCCAAAACCATTTCTGTTCAAATTCAAATTTGAACAACTTTACATTACCAACTTTTTACCTGGGGCTTCAAACTTTGTGGGCATTATCATAACCCCAAATGATGACACTACACCAAGTGGTGCATCAAGCGGAGATGATTAGCTTGACTTAAACATGGTGAAACCATTTATGTTGATTTCTAGGGTTCACCAAAGTTACATTGGCAAGTTTCTTCAAACAAGCCCAAATTTGGTGAAACACCCTATTTCCATATGCCATTTAATCATGTTAAGTGTCATGGCCAGTGGAGATCATTTGCTTGCCAAAACTTAATCAAACACCTTCTTCCATTTTACCAAAACCACTGTTTTGGCCTCTTTTACTATTTACCCTTGACTCAACTTTCTACCACAGCCTTACCTAGTCACCATCTACCTCCAGTAACTCCCCCATGAGCAGAGCTCAATGATTGAAGGGTGAAAACCCCAAATTACCTTGCTGGACCGCCCAGTTCTTACCATCTCCCAGCTTCCCTCCTCTCTCACAGGACAGCCAAGGCATCCAAGGCCACAGCCAGTTTGTTTACTCCATGTTTGACCCCCCAGACACGGTGGACGCGCTCAGCTAGCCAACGGCATGCCGTGGCATGCAGAAAGCACGCTCCAGAGCGCGCTACAGTGAGCACCCGCACTGTAGCCTCGCGCAATCCGTCGCCACCTCGTGCTTCCCCCTCGCGCCGTTCGATGCGCCTCGGTGTCCGCAATGCCCCCCGGCATTGTCCCCGTCCTCCTTCTCCCTCCAGTGGATGTCCTCGCACGCGCGCCGGCCGCCCGCGAGCTCCAGTCGTCGGCCTCGCACGCGCGCAGCTCCAGAAGCATCCCCCGCTCCTTCTCTTCCTCTCCTCTGCCCTGGACCTCGTCTAGCAACCCTGCAGACTCTTCCCCAGCGCCTCCCGTGTCTTGTGGCAACGAGCAGAGGCTCGCCGGCGCACAGGTCCAGGGCACCTCGCCGTCCGCCTATAAATAGGCCCCCCGAGCCCCTCCTCTCCTCACCAGTCGTACTCTCCCTCTCTCAATCTCCCCCCAGAGCCACTCGCCCCACTCCAGACCAGCCCGAGCTCGAGATCGAGCTCGAGCTCCGCCGCGGCGGCTCCCCGTCGCTTGCTCAATACAGGCCGCCCCAGCCTCTCCTCTCACTTGATCTAGCTCCACAGCACGTCACTGACTCGATTCCCCCTCTTTCCCCTCTCTGCAGCTGCCGGAATCGACCGGAGCAGCATCCACCCGAAGCTCCCCCGCCGCGTGTCCTCGCCGCCGGCGAACCAGGCCCCTTCGGCAACCCGCACCACCTCCACCAGATCGGCGACACTCCACTGGATCCATCCCTGCCCTTAGCTCGCCCCGCCGTGCCCGGAAACGTTGCCGATGAGCTCGCCGGCTCTCTGCCGGAGGGTTAGGGATGACAGGCGGGCCCCGCCTGTCAGCCTCCCCTCGCCCTCACTCCTCTCTCCTCTCACTGACGCCGCGCCCCGCCCGTCAGGTTTAAAAAACCCTGGCGCGCGCTGGCGTCGTGCGGTGGGCTGTTTTCGCCCTGGGCCGTTGCACTGTGGCCGTTCTGGCCTAGTGGCACAGAGCCCTTTTTCATTTTTCTTTTCTGTGGATTTTCAAATAATTCCACAGAATTAAATATATATCCAATTGAATTAATTCCAGTTCCTCAAAACTTGTAAAAATCCAACCTATTTAATGATGTCACTTTCACACATGTCCATGGACCTTTTCTGTTCTGATCAAATTTAAATTCATATTTGAACATTAAAACTTATGTTCAAATATTCACGTACCCCATTCTGCCACTCCAAAGCTCGAGTTAAGAATTTTTGCCATCTTAGTTTTCCCACTAGTATTTAACAAAAATAAGTTGACATTTTTCTGAGCACTTTGATTTTTCTGTTTTTATTGTGGTCTTATTTTCCCGTTGTTTATTGCGACGATTAGATACCGTGTTTGACGAGGTTGCTGAAGAAGAAGAAGGGGAAGGATTTGAAGACCTTGAAGACCAAGCCAATCCAGGCAAGCAGCCCTTTGACCATGATACCCCTGTGCTCCTCGGAACCCATTTATTTCCGAATGCATGATGATAAAAGTGACGGTGGTGACCTAGTTGAGAACCACCACTTGATGCATGCTTTACTCATGATCTTGCTATATGCTTAGATACAATACAAATGACTAGTAGTGATGCTTAGAGATGCATGTGTGCCAGTATACCTTCGTGGTTGCATTCTTTTTAAGACCCCATCGGGTGCCACTTATGCCCGGGGGAAAAGATGAGATGGGTAACCACTTGATGACGAAGTGTGTACCAAGACAAGTGTGTGATGTTTTTCAAACGGATTAGTTTAAGTTGCGACCGTTATTCCAACTTTACATGCGCAACCACTCTACCCTTATATGGGAAAGGTCATTATTGATTACCTAGGCCGATACTAGCATGGTGCCCGCATTACTAGTGACGGGGGTGACATGAGGTCACTCTTGGGACGGGGTCGTGCTTGGATAGGCGGGCATGATTTTTTTCACAGGGCACCGAACACACCGTTGGTACCCCGTGCCCGCGGTATGTGAAATGGGAGCGAGTCTCCAAAAATCTTAAGATGTGAAATGTGGGGCACGGGGGTTGCTACCAATCGAGTGGACTCCATGTTAGTGTCGTCTAGGGAAAGATAGTGATCGGGTGCTTACCCCGGGTACTTGAGGTACTGCGGGTCGTGGATGACACGGAAGTTCCTCTGATCTTGTGGGTAAAGTGTGCAACCTTTGTAGAGTGTAAAACTATTCGAATAGCCGTGTCCGCGGTCAAGGATAGATGGGTAACCACTCTTGGGCTACGTCCAATGTTTGTGAAACCCTGTGTGTGTGTGTGATGAGTCAAGGAGGTGACTTGACTCGTTGAGTTGAATCATATTCATGTTGATATCGGTAACCTGTCCTCGAGGTTGCCTGAACTTATTGTTACATATACTTGATGGTAGAGTATTTATTCTAGCTTGTAGCTAGATTGCTCATTGCTGTAGAATTGCATTGTTACTTGAACCAAATCATGGGTTGCTTGCGAGTACATTAAAAGTACTCATTGGCTTGCCACTGGTTATTTAATTGGCCAGGCATGGAGGAGCAGGAATTTGAAGAAGAATTCTATGGAGACGATCATGCGAACTAGGACGCTATCCTAGTCAGAATGCCTGTAGGGTTAAGGCAGATGGCATGGGTTCTACTTATCTTCGAAGACTTCCGCTATTCGAGTTATTTGCTATTCAGCCCTTGAGGCTTTATCTATGTAAGACTTGGCCATAATGGCCATAATTTGTGTAAGACAGTATGTATGGATGTAAGACTCTTGTTATTCAGCTTCTGTGTGTTCAGTGAGCATTGATCTCTGGGATCACTTTACACGTGCATTCGGTGATCTCGACTCTTAAGTCGGGATCCCCACAGAGCTGGTATCAGAGCCATCCTGACTGTAGGAAGCCTTAGTTAGCATGGGCGTTAGTTAGATGAGACCCCTTTTCGAAAACCTTCTGAACCTCTCTTCTTTTCTAAACCTTACCAACCTGAGATATCATTAGCTTATTAACCTCTCCTATTCCACCTTTGTAGATGGGCGCTATACCTTAAGAGCACCTGACCACTGGGTTTCCCCTGCTTCTCGAGGATAGCCTCCAGGAGTGCCAGTTCCACCGAGCACCCATCCTCACCTACCTTGAGCATTGGGTTAGCGACACTGAGGTGGAGTACCATGTGAAAGTGATCGTGAAGGCAAACGATCCTCCCACAAGTTGTTTCTTCGAGGGACCCCAGGTGGCAACACTACCTCTCGCTGTCGAGGCTGCTGCACTCAAGGCACTAACCCGTCTCCGCAAGCTTCTTCCGGAGATAGCAGCCAAGATGACAACCCGCTTCTTGCCTTACCGGAAGGAAGGTGAAGATGAAAGCAGCGCACTAGCCCCTCCATTGAAGGAAGGACTCCCACTTCAATTCCAGACCTACTTCAGCCTATGTGCCGACAGTTTGGCACAAGATTTGGCCTCGGAATCAATGAAGCTCCAGGAAGAACTTCACAAGACCAAGACACTTCTTCGTCGAGCACAAGAGAAGACAGATAGGATCAAGAAGGAAGGTGCGCCTCCCGAACAGTCCACTATCGCGTACCGAGGCGGAAGGCCCTCAGGAGATGTATCTTCCAAGGATGAAGAACCACCTCGGAGACGCCGTATGACGGCAAGGGAATATCGCAAGCTTTTCCCTGCACCACCGACAAAACATCGTCGTATCCAACTCCTCCACTCCCCCACACCCTCTAGTGACAAGGGGGCCCAGACAGATGAAGACAAGGAGGAAGACCCAGAAGAGCCAAAATACACGACCGAGCATTCCGCCGCTTAGGCATTATTCGCGACTCGGATATGCTAGTTCGTGACCTCTACGGTAGGATAGGTCGTGTAACCCCTATGCGCAGTTGAGTCCTTGTATGGTTCATATGAAGCCATCTAGTGTTTGCTTTTGTTGTGTTTGGATGTATGTCGTGTTCTCCCTTCGGGAATATGTAAACGACTACATCACCCATTTGGATTTTAATGAATTTGTTGGCCCTTTCGGCCCTTGCATGATTTGATTAGTGTCACACCCACCCCCTTACTAGGCACCCATCTTTATTGCTTTCCCTCTTCCAAATCATGAGACCTTTTACCGCTCCAAGAGGATGCCTGTTGTAACTCGTACTGGTACCTCTACCCAGCAGCCTGAAGCCGGAGCATCCGCTCAATCAGAGGCCGGCCACGACCAAACCAACGACCAAGCTCCACCACCACCACCTCCTCCGAACATGGACATGGCTCAGCTTCTCCAAGCCTCCCGAGAGGAACGCCAAGCCAACACCGCAGCCGTTCAGTTGATTGCTCAAGCTGTCACCAACAACTGCCAGCCGGCGGGGAATGGCAATGGATGTTCCACGTTGGCAGAGTTCAAGAATCATGCACCGCCAACTTCCATCGAGACGGCTGAACCCCTGGATGCAGACGACTGGGTCCGCACCATTGAGGACTTGCTGGAACTAGTCGGATGCACCGAAGACCGCGAGAAGGTGGCTTATGCAGCCCACTGCCTCGGGGGGACTGCTAGAGCTTGGTGGGATGGATTCAAGGTCATGCATGTTGTACAAGACATCACTTGGGACAACTTCAAGGCAGAATTCCGCAAAGCCCACATTCCTTCCGGAATCATGGCTATCCAGAAGCGTGAATTCCGAGCCCTGAAGCAAGGAAGTAGCACTGTCAAGGAGTACATGCAGAAGTTTAGTGTTCTGTCAAGGTATGCCCCTGAAGATGTCAGCAGTGATGCTGCAAAAAGGGAGCGCTTCATGGAAGGCCTCAATCAGACTCTGCAATACTCGCTTGTCATGTGCGACTGCCCAACCTTCCCTGACCTGGTGAACAAAGCACTCATGCTTGAAGACAAGCGGCGTGCTCTGGAAGACACTCGCAAGCGCAAGATGGTCAGCAAGGGAAGTTCCAGCAACCAGAAGCCTCGCCCGTGGCAGTCAGCCCCGGTCAAGCCAACCTACCAGCAACCAAGAGCTCCTGCACCTCGCGCCAACTATCAGCCTGAGCAGTATGCCAACCCAAGGCCAGCTTTCAACCCCAATAACAGTGGTGGCAACAAGATCTATAATCCAAACCAAGTCACTTGTTTTGGATGTGGCCAGTCAGGGCATATTTCTAAGGTGTGCCCTAACAAGAAGCCTGATGCCTCGCGCCCCAATGCGCAGAACCCAGGAAAAGGCCGCGGGATGCCGCCAAGAAACGCAGCTCCTCGCAACCCGCCTAACCATGGGAAGGGGCGTATGAATCACGTCACTGCTGAAGAAGCCCAGGAAGACCCGGACGTCGTGCTGGGTACGTTCCTTGTCAACTCAGCACCTGCAACTGTCTTGTTTGATTCTGGAGCAACGCATTCATTTGTCACTCAAAGATTTGCATTAAAAAGTGGCATGACCCCTACACCCCTGAATAACCCCATGGTGGTACAAACCCCCGGAACAGAGATGAGAGCCAAGATAGGCTGTAAGGGAGTCAGTGTTATCATTAACGGTGTAGACTTCCTAGCACACCTTATCATCCTAAGATCGCAAGGCTTGGATGTGATCTTAGGGATGGATTGGCTCAGTAAGCACCAAGGCTTATTAGAATGTGTCAATCGGACCGTCATTGTGACCAATGACCAAGGAGTCGAAGTTAAGTTTGCTTCCAACTCCTCTTCCGCTTAAGCCGCTCAAGTCAACTGTCTGTCTGAAGTTGGGCTGGAGCAAGTACCGGTAGTATGCGAGTATCCTGATGTCTTTTCGGATGAGCTACCGGGAATGCCCCCTGACCGTGACATTGAGTTCATCATCGAGCTCGTGCCCGAGGCAGGACCCATCTATAAGAAGCCTTATAGAATGGGGACGGAAGAATTAGCCGAGTTGAAGAAGCAACTGGAAGAGTAGCTGAGGAAGGGATTTATCCGCCCAAGTGCCTCCCCTTGGGGATCACCTGTTCTGTTTGTGGCAAAGAGGGACGGTACCATCCGTTTATGCATTGACTATCGTTCCCTCAATGAGGTTACAATCAAGAACAAGTACCCACTTCCCAAGATTGAAGACATGTTTGATCAGCTCAGCGGAGCCAAGGTGTTCTCCAAGATCGACCTCAGATCTGGGTACTACCAGCTGAAGATCAGACCCCAAGATATTCCAAAGACGGCATTCGTAACTAGATATGGCCTGTACGAGTGCACGGTCATGTCCTTTGGGTTAACCAATGCCCCAGCTTACTTCATGTATCTCATGAATAAAGTCTTCATGGAATATTTGGACAAGTTTGTTGTTGTCTTCATGGATGACATTCTTGTCTTCTCGAAGACAGAGGAAGAACACGAGCAACATTTGAGGATGGTCCTAGACAAGCTTCGAGAGCACCAACTATACGCCAAATTCAGCAAGTGTGAGTTCTGGCTGCATAAAGTTGGATTCTTAGGTCATGTCTTAACCGAAGAAGGATTGCCAGTTGATCCCGCGAAGATCGAAGCTGTAACCCAATGGCAATCTCCAACGACCATCAAGGAAGTCAGAAGCTTCCTCGGACTTGTGGGCTATTACCGCAAATTCGTGGAAGGATTCTCTAGCATTGCCCGGCCGATGACTCAGCTCCTCAAGAAGGACAAGAAGTTCAAGTGGACGCCAAAATGCAAAGAGAGCTTCCAAGAGCTCAAGAAGAGATTGACCACTGCCCCAGTTCTGGCAACACCTGATATTCACAAGGAATTCGTGATATATTGTGATGCCTCTCGAACCGGATTGGGAAGCGTTATGATGCAAGAAGGCCGAGTCATAGCTTACCTCTCCAGGCAGCTACGACATCATGAAGAGAACTACGCTACTCACGATCTTGAGTTAGTAGCAGTGGTTCATGCCTTGAAGACATGGCGACATTACCTCCTAGGGAAACAGTGTGAGATATACATAGACCACAAAAGTCTGAAGTACATATTCACCCAAAAGGAATTGAA
Organism: Secale cereale; assembly: GCA_902687465.1. Lineage (NCBI taxonomy): Eukaryota > Viridiplantae > Streptophyta > Magnoliopsida > Poales > Poaceae > Secale > Secale cereale. Next base: position 88,166,088 of record LR738713.1, on the reverse strand, counting down.
CATGAGGCAACGGAGATGGTTGGAACTCATCAAAGATTATGATCTCAGTGTTCAATATCACCCCGGGAAGGCTAACATGGTGGCCGATGCCTTAAGCAGAAAGGCTTGCTCCCTGAATGCAATAATTCAAAAGAGGCAGCCAGCCCTGTTTAAGGAGCTCGAACAATTCAGTTTGGAATTGGTCACCCCTGGATTTCTGGATCATTTGGAATTCAAACCAACCCTGATGGATGAATTCAAGAAGGCGCAAGGTGGGCACGCAAGCATTGAAGGCATCAAGAAGAAGATGAAGCTAGGCAAGGCCCCAGGATTCTCCGAGGACGAGCACGGGATTGTTTGGTACAAAGGCCGCATCTGCGTACCAAACAAGATGGAGCTGAAGAACCTGATCCTGCAAGAAGCCCACGACACTCTGTATTCCATCCACCATGGAGGAACCAAGATGTATCAAGACTTGAAGGAAAGATTCTGGTGGCACGGGATGAAAAGAGAGATTGCAACCTATGTTGCAAAGTGTGATGTGTGCCAAAGGGTCAAGGCTGAATATCAGCGACCCGCTGGATTGCTCCAACCACTCAAGGTTCCTGAGTGGAAGTGGGATAAATTCGGAATGGACTTCATCACTGGATTACCAAGGTCGAATAGAGGACATGACTCCATCTGGGTCATAGTCGACCATTTGACCAAGGTAGCCCATTTCATTCCTGTCAAGACTACCTATACAGGCAACCAGTTGGCAACTCTCTATATCGACCGAATCGTGAGCCTCCATGGTGTTCCACAAGAAATTGTGTCAGAACGAGGAACCCAGATTACTTCAAGGTTCTGGAAAAGATTCCAAGAAGCCTTGGGAACCAAGTTGTCTTTCAGCACAGCTTTCCACCCACAGACCGGAGGTTAGACAGAGCGAGTAAATCAAATTCTCGAAGACATGCTCCGAGCTTGTGTTTTGGCCTATGGAGCCAAGTGGGAAGATTGCCTCCCTTTTGCCGAGTTCTCCTATAACAACAGTTATCAGTCGAGCCTTCAGATGGCACCATTTGAGGTGTTGTACGGACGCAGATGTCGCACACCCCTCAACTGGTCAGAGACTGGAGAAGGGCTAGTCTTTGGACCAGATATTCTCCGCGAAGCAGAAGAGCAAGTCCAACTAGTCAGAGAATGTTTGAAGGCCGCCAAATCAAGGCAGAAGAGTTATGCTGACAATCGTCGCCGAGACATGAGTTTCCGTGTCGGAGACCATGTGTACCTGCGAGTAACTCCTCTGAAAGGAACCAAGCGTTTCCCCGTCAAGGGGAAAATTGCACCAAGATTTATTGGCCCTTTCAAGATCACCGACCGACGAGGAGAAGTGGCTTACCAGTTGGAACTACCACCTGAACTGTCCGATGTGCACAACGTATTCCACGTGTCACAACTCCGGAAGTTTCTCCAAGTTCCGAACAAGCCCGATCTCTACAAGGATGTTGATCACCAAGCCATTGATCTCCAGCCTGATTTGACCTACCACGAGAAGCCCATTTGCATTCTGGATGAAGCAGAACGACGGACGCGAAGCCACACCATCAAGTACTTCAAGGTCCAGTGGAGCAACCACACGGAAGCAGAAGCAACCTGGGAACGTGAAGACTATCTTAGATCCGAGTATCCCGATCTCTTCTAAGACCTAGTTTAGGAATCTCGGGGGTAGGTCTGTCACACCCTGCATTTTGTAACATGTCTTTTGCATCAATAAAGCATGAAAATTTGGACCAGCAAAATTTTTTGGCATCATTTGGCTTTTATTTGGGATTGAGTTTTTCTTCCTGTGTTTTTCATGTGCTCATTATAGTCAACTACTACCTCTTGTAGAATTCATCTCCTTACCCAAAACTTCTGCCCAATGATCATACCAAGTGTTTATAGCAGTATAGTATTTTCTTATAAAATTAATTTGGCCAAAGTGTATTTTTAAAAATTAGTATTCCAAAAACCCCTGAATTGAGGTTTGCACTGCAAGTGCTTGATTTAGGGTGAGAAAATTATTTCAAAAAGAATATTTGAAACCTAGTAGATATAGGACTCCCAGAAACCACTAAAGTATAATTTTAAAAGTTATTTTCCTATTTTATTTAAAAGCTTTTCCTTAAGGCTAGAAATGGTCTTTAATAGGGAAAATTTATTTAAGTATTTCAAAAATATTTGCCAAAAATTCAGGGAGACTCATAGGACATATATTGTCCATATATAAGAGTTTCAACACTTGGTCATGTTCAAAATAATGGGCTAATCCCTCAGAAACCCTTTCTGGATATTTCAAGCTTTTGAAATATTTACAAAGGAAATATTCTCTAAAAATTCCAGGGAAATTCTATCATGTCATATATGACATATTTGATGATCTTGCCAAACCCCGTGCCTTGGGAAGCAAGAAAACATCATCAAAACCCTTTAAAATCATTCTGTCCATATCTGAAGTTTGAGCAACTTTACATTGACAAACTTATCCAAATGCTCTGAAACTTGGTGCACATGCTAGAATGGTCTAATAAGGCATCTAGACCAAATGGCACAAGCTTTGGAGTAGGGTAACTTGATCAGAGTACCCCAAAACCATTTCTATTCAAATTCAAATTTGAACAACTTTACATTACCAACTTTTTACCTGGGGCTTCAAACTTTGTGGGCATGATCATAACCCCAAATGATGACAGTACACTAAGTGGTGCATCAAGGGGATATGATTAGCTTGACTTAAACATGGTGAAACCATTTCTGTTGATTTCTAGGGTTCACCAAAGTTACATTGGCAAGTTTCTTCAAACAAGCCCAAATTTGGTGAAACACCCTATTTCCATATGCCATTTAATCCTGTTACGTGTCATGGCCAGTGGAGATCATTTGCTTGCCCAAAACTTAATCAAACACCTTCTGCCATTTTACCAAAACCACTGTTTTGGCCTCTTTTACTATTTACCCTTGACTCAACTTTCTACCACAACCTTACCTAGTCACCCTCTACCTCCAGTAACTCCGCCAGGAGCAGAGCTCAATGATTGAAGGGTGAAAACCCCAAATTACCTTGCTGGACAGCCCAGTTCTTACTATCTCCCAGCTTCCCTTCTCTCTCACTGGACAGCCAAGGCATCCAAGGCCACAGCCAGTTTCTTTACTCCATGTTTGACCCCCCAGACACGATGGACGCGCTCAGCTAGCCAACGGCATGCCGTGGCATGCAGAAAGCACGCTCCAGAGCGCGCTACAGTGCGCACCCGCACTGTAGCCTTGCCCAATCCCTCGCCCCCGACCACCTCGTGCTTCCTCCTCACGCCGTTCGATGCACCTCGGCGTCCGCAACACCCCCCGGCGCTGTCCCCCTCCTCCTTCTCCCTCCAGTGGA
>LR738713.1:88151670-88162368 GCA_902687465.1 Secale cereale | reverse complement strand
CGCTCCCTCTCTTCCTCTCCTCTGCCCTGGACCTCGTCCAGCAACCCCGCAGACTCTTCCCCAGCGCCTCCCGTGCCCTGTGGCAACGAGCAGAGGCTCGTCGGCGCATAGGTCCACGGCACCTCCCCGTCCGCCTATAAATAGGCCCCCCGAGCCCCTCCTCTCCTCACCAGTCGCACTCTCCCTCTCTCAATCTCCCCCCAGAGCCACTCGCCCCACTCCAGACTAGCCCGAGCTCGAGATCGAGCCCGAGCTCCGCCGCGGCGGCTCCCCGTCGCCAGCTCGGTACAGGCCGCCCCAGCCTCTCCTCTCACTTGATCTAGCTCCACAACACGTCACTTACTTGATTCCCCCTCTTTCCCCTCTCTGCAGCTGCCGGAATCGACCGGAGCAGCATCCACCCGAAGCTCCTCCGCCGCATGTCCTCGCCGCCGGCGAACCAGGCCCCTCCGGCGACCCGCACCACCTCCAGCAGATCGACGACACTCTGCTGCATCCATCCCTACCCTTAGCTTGCCCTGTCGTGCACGGAAACATCGCCGGTGAGCTCGCCGGCTCTCTGCCGGAGGGTTAGGGATGACAGGCGGGCCCCGCCTGTCAGCCTCCCCACGCCCTCACTCCTCTCTCCTCTCACTGATGCTGGGCCCCGCCCGTCAGGTTTAAAAAACCCTGGCGCGCGCTGGCGCCGTGCGGTGGGCTGTTTTCGCCCTAGGCCGTTGCACTGTGGCTGTTCTCGCCCAGTGGCACAGAGCCCTTTTTCATTTTTCTTTTCTGTGGATTTTCAAATAATTCCACAGAATTAAATATATATCCAAATGAATTAATTCCAGTTCCTAAAAACTTTTAAAAATCCAACCTATTTAATGATGTCACTTTCACACATGTCCATGGACCTTTTCTGTTCTGATCAAATTTAAATTCATATTTGAACATTAAAACTTATGTTCAAATATTCATGTACCCCATTCTGCCACTCCAAAACTCAAGCTAAGAATTTTTGCCATCTTAGTTTTCCCTCTAGTATTTAACAAAAATAAGTTGACATTTTTCTGAGCACTTTGATTTTTCTGTTTTTATTGTGGTCTTATTTTCCCGTTGTTTATTGTGACGATTAGATACCGTGTTTGACGAGGTTGCTGAAGAAGAAGAAGGGGAAGGATTTGAAGACCTTGAAGACCAAGCCAATCCAGGCAAGCAACCCTTTGACCATGATACCCCTATCCTACTCGGAACCCATTTATTTCCGAATGCACGATGATAAAAGTGACGGTGGTGACCTAGTTGAGAACCACCACTTGATGCATGCTTTACTCATGATCTTGCTATATGCTTAGATACAATACAAATGACTAGTAGTGATGCTTAGAGATGCATCTGTGCCAGGATACCTTCGTGGTTGCATTCTTTTTAACACCCCATCGGGTGCCACTTAAGCCCGGGGGAAAAGATGAGATGGGTAACCACTTGATGACGAAGTGGTGTACCAAGACAAGTGTGTGTGATGTTTTTCAAACGGATTCGTTTAAGTTGCGACCGTTATTCCAACTTTACATGTGCAACCACACTACCCTTATATGGGAAAGGGCATTATAGATTACCTAGGTCGATACTAGCATGGTGCCCGCATTACTAGTGACGGGGGTGACATGAGGTCACTCTTGGGACGGGGTCGTGCTTGGATAGGCGGCCATGACTGTTTTCACAGGGTACCGAACACACCGTTGGTACCCCGTGCCCATGGTATGTGAAATGGGAGAGAGTCTCCAAAAATCTTAAGATGTGAAATGTGGGGCACGGGGGTTGCTACCAATCGAGTGGACTCCATGTTAGTGTCGTCTAGGGAAAGATAGTGATCGGGTGCTTACCCCGGGTACTTGAGGTACTGCGGGTCGTGGATGACTCGGAAGTTCCCCGGATCTTGTGGGTAAAGTGTGCAACCTCTGCAGAGTGTAAAACTATTCGAATAGCCGTGTCCGCGGTCAAGGACAGTTAGGTAACCGCTCTTGGGCTACGTCCAATGTTTGCGAAACCCTGTGTGTGTGTGATGAGTCAAGGAGGTGACTTGACTCGTTGAGTTGAATCTTATTCATGTTGATATCGGTAACCTGTCCTCGAGGTTGCCTGAACTTATTGATGCATATACTTGATGGTAGAGTATTTATTCTAGCTTGTAGCTAGATTGCTCATTGCTGTAGAATTGCATTGTTACTTGAACCAAATCATGGGTTGATTGCGAGTACATTCAAAGTACTCATTGGCTTGCCACTGGTTATTTAATTGGCCAGGCATGGAGGAGCAGGAATTTGAAGAAGAATTCTATGGAGACGATCATGCGAACTAGAACGCTATCCCAGTCAGAATGCCTGTAGGGTTAAGGCAGATGGCATGGGTTCTACTTATCTTCGAAGACTTCCGCTATTCGAGTTATTTGCTATTCAGCCCTTCGAGCTTTATCTATGTAAGACTTGGCCATAATGGCCATAATTTGTGTAATACGGTATGTATGGATGTAAGACTCTTGTTATTCAGCTTCTGTGTGTTCAGTGAGCATTGATCTCTGGGATCACTGTACACGTGCATTCGGTGATCTCGACTCTTAAGTCGGGATCCCCACAATCGCGTTGGCTGTGAAGTTCTTATTGGTTTGTGCAGGTGCGAGGGACTCGCGCGTGGTCTCCTACTAGATTGATACCTTGGTTCTCAAAAACTGAGGGAAATACTTACGCTACTGTGCTGCATCACCCTTTCCTCTTCGAGGGTATACAACGCAAGCTCGAGAAGTAGCACCCTGGCATCGGTGGCGCTTCCAGGCCCGCGTCGACTCCTTCTTCCTCGCTCATCTAGGTCCTCTACATCCTCGGCTCTCGGCCCTCGAGCGAGGCTCAGCCACTGCTAGTATGCCAGGTCGTGATTCCGTGGTCAAGGCGAGGGGGTGAGGGCTCGAGAGCCAGTAGGAGTCCCTAAGGCGCATTGCTCAGGCCCCCCCTTTAATGTGGAAGCGATTTGCGTGAAAAAGGAGTGGCTGGCCTTGTGAGGGGTTGAAACTCGAGGTGCTTGCGAGGCCGCCCATGATCCCGACTCCGGAGCTCCCTGCGAGTTAGCCGAAGAAAGAAAACATAGTTGCACTTGCTGTCCTGTCGGTGATCTTTCCGCAAGAAGATGAAGGCATTAAGGACCTGCTGAGGTGACGTGCGTGGGGCTAGCTGCGACCCAGAGCTCAATCTCTTCGATTTAGCAGCGCTATAGAGATGGACCCGAGCATAGGCGTCATGCCTATAGCCCCCGTTGAGGGATGAGCAATAGGCGAGCTAGCGATGTGCAAGGGCCGGAAGGGGCAGCTCCACATGCAACAAGACAACAGAGGCAACGTTGGATAACCATGATAACATAGGCATGCATAACTGTCTGGAGTACGGAAACCAAAATAGGGTTGTCGTGGGGCTGGCCCTCACAGTTTGAGGATATTGCAACCCGAGGAGCGCCCAGAATTGAACATACCAAAAAGTCACCTCGCACTGTAGTTGAAGAAGAGTTGGGCAGATAAAGACACACGCCGCAGATGCCGCTCCACACGAGTCGTCTAGCTCCTGGGTCTCATGAGGCTTCTGAGGTCTAGGAGGCTCGCAAGGGTTCGGCGCCTCCTCCGTTTGGATCACTTGGCGCCTGGCCTCATGAGCCTCCAAGATTGCCCGCATGCGGCACTGGTGCGCAGCAGCTGCGTTCGGCAGGCCGACGGGCATGCGAACATAGCTGGGAGGGGGGCCTCCGCACCAGCCAATGCGGGATGGCAATAAGGGCTCTTGAGATGCAGCTCTGTTGAGCCCTAGGATGTTGACGCAGACGCGTAGCTCGCCACCCATGTCCGGGGCGGCAGCTGCACTGGGTTGCACGGTGCGACGCTGACCACGCATGGCCCGCACCTCCTGAAGTTCCTCGATCGCCTGGGTGATGAACTCCTGAGCGCCTGGTGCCTTGCACCCTGCTTGTAGAAGTGCACGTTGAAGCACGCCTCCACATGGTGCCCGAACGCCTCCCTCGTGACGCTGGCCAGGTTGAAGGCCCTCTAGAGGAGAGCCCTCGAGCCCAACCTGACTGGGATGCCGGTGCGCCTTCCTATGCGAAGGAGGGAGGCGCTCCAGAAGTGGGCGCATGTCCTGAGGCCAGATCATCGGATGTCCCACTCTCTTGGGATCCTTGGTGGAGCAGCCGCTTCTTCTTCTTCTTGGGGATGACCTCAGGGGGGTGGATGGCGCCCTCGCCATCTGAGTTCTCGACCACCGCGGCTTCGTAGGTGCGCTCAAGGGAGCACACTGCATCCTTCTCGTCACAGGCGACCGTGATGATGACGCCGCTTCCCGGCATTTTGAGGATGTTGTAGCCATGGTGAGTCACCATCATGAACTTGGCCAGCGCCGGATACCCAAGGATGGCGTTGTACGGGAAACGAATGTGGGCAACTTCAAAGTCGATGAGCTCAGTGTGGTAGTTGTTGCGCTGGCCGAAGGTGGCAGGGAGACGGATCTCCCGATGGGGACTATGGAGCCATCGGTCACTCCTGAGAAAGGCTTGGTTGGTTGGAGCTGGTCGTATGTCACTTGCAGCATGTCAAACGTCTCGACGGAGAGGAAGTTGAGCCCCCCGCCGCCATCGATCAGTGTCTTGGTAACAAGGACATTGCAGATCGTAGGATAGCAGAGCATCAGAAGTGCACTGGCGGTGGCCGCGCACTTGAGCTGGTCAGCGGAGTCGAAGGTGATAGCGTACTTAGACCATCTGAGGGGACGCGACGCCTCGAGCTTGGGCAGGGCCGCGTTCACCTCGCGAGCGAACTGCTTGAAGACGCGATGAGAGGAAGGGGTCTGAGCGCCGCCAAGATGCAAGCAATGTCACGAGGCTCTTGGAAGCCCCTAGCCCCATCATCTTGGTGGTGTTCGTCGTTCCTTCTTGGAGGTGGCGGCAGAGGAGGAAGGCTGACGTTTCCCTGAGGGCGATCCTCACGAGGCTGATCCCTCCAGGGGCCGTCATGAGGTTGGCCTTCCCAGTGGTCCTCACGAGGCTAATCGTGTCAGCCTTGGCAGGGATCGTGGTTATCCCAGCATCCTCCACCACGACCAAAGCCATGGTCGTTGTGCTCTGGTCAGTGGCCAAAGCTCCCGTCTTGGATGGCCCTGAGCTCTTGCCAATTGCTGGTGTTGTGGCTGTGGATGTTGTGGAAGACGCATAACGGGCGATTGCCCTTGGAGGAATCGGGGTGGACGCGGTCGCGCTGCATCTCAGGTTCGGCTGCGAGCATAGCCGGCCCTTGCGCTTCACGTCCTTGGCCTTGGCCTTCTTGTCCTCAGGATCGGCCTCTGGAAGCTCAAGGAGTGAGAGGCGACCTTCTTATGCCCTTGCGCACTTGGTCTCCATGTTGAACATTTCCAGAGCCGAGCACATGTCCTCATGGATGGCGAGTTCGTCCTTCATCTTGATGTCCCGAACGCCATCAGTGAATGCCGAGATGATGGCCTCATCCAACACCTTGGGAATCTTGATGAGAACATTAGTGAAATGTTGGATGTATTTGCACAGGGTCTCCCCTGGTTGCTGCTTGATGCACCGCAGGTCGCCTGCTGCAGGGGCGCGGTCACGAGTTCCCTGGAAGTTGGAGATGAAGCGCTCACGCAGGTCTTCCCAGGAAGAGATTGACCCCACGGGGAGGTTGAGGAGCCACGAGCGTGCGCCATCCTTGAGGGCCATGAGAAACAAATTGGCCATGACCTTCTCGTCACCGTTCGCCGCCTTGATGCTCATCTCATAGAGATTTAGGAACTCAATGGGATCACGTGTGCCGTCGTAGCGCGGAGGCAGATCTAGCTTGAACTTGCTGGGCCTGACGAGGTGGCGCAGCTCCAGTTGAACGATCAGCAGCCTGCTGCGCTCATGAGAGCCCGCTGCGGAGGGGGAGCCTGGTCTTGGTGCTCATGTGTCGCCACCTCGGGTGGCGCACGACCTTGACGGGGTAGCATTGGGAGCGCACATGCTTCTCCTTGGGGCCGCTGCACCATCTGGCATCTTTCTCCATCACGTGATGGCACCCTGCGTGGCGGGTCGCGCTGAGGGGCCTCACGCCTTAGCTCGGGGATGACATCTCGCGAGAGAGGAGGAGGAGGCGCACCGTGGGCCACGTCGCCCGCTTGAGTTGGTGGGGGAGGCAGCAAACGAGACAGTGCAAGGACCTCTCCTACGGCACTGATGAGCTCAGCGATGTGGTCCAGCCAGTCCTTCAAGAGGTCATCGGTCGGGCGGTAGCGCAGAAGCTCGCGTGCCATGAGCAACGCAGCCCGCGAGTTCACCGGCCCGCGATGGGCATGGGAGCACGAAGTAGCGGCTGGAGTCAGCGATGGAGTAGCGGTGCGGCCCTCATGCCGCACGGAAGGCAGAAGCGACGAGTCCTGCTGCTCGTGGGCTGCGGGTCTGGTGGCAGCATTGGCCGCGTGAAAGTGCAACTATTCCCTGGGTGGTTTTGGTAATTAATAACAACATATAGCTCATTGAACTAATATCCTTTCAAGATAAATATTTCAGGAAGTTCAATGGTTGGCATGGCATGGATTAGAGATATTGACCCCTCAAAAAGCTAAGGACAAATATTGGCAAAAGCTCAAGATTCTACATTTTCATTTTAGTGATCCAAGATCACATTGAGTCCATAGGAAATCTAATACTATTACAAGGGGATGAGGTGTTGCTTAATGGTCTACTTGCTCAAAATGCTCAATGCTAAGCTTCAAATCCCTCAACCACTTTCTTATTTCCACATATGTCCCAAACATAAAAGTCAAACTCGGCCCCATTGATTTGATTTACCCGGCGCCATCAGTTCACTTGACATAGCCACTTCCAAAACCCTAATATGTTCGCTCTCACCGATAGGGATTTCAGTCTCACCGAAATGGGATTGCCAACTCTATGTTTCCCCTTCGTAATGTTTCGATCTAACCGAGATGAGCAAATTGGTCCCATCGGTAATGCAAACTCTCTGGTTACCTTTTGTAACATTTTGGTCTCACCAAAAGGAGCGATCGGTCTCACCGAGTTTGCCTGGCCAAGTCTCTGTTAGCCTATTACCAAAATCGGTGTCACCGAGTTTGTGTAATCGGTCAAACCGAGATGAGGTTTGCCGTAACCCTAATGCATCGGTCTCACTGAGTTGATAGTATCGGTCCCACCAAGATGTCTAACGTTCACATTTTGAACTGCTTCGGTCTGACCGAGTTCTTCTAATTTGGTCTGACCGTGTCTGGTCAAATGTGTGTAACGGCTAGATTTTGTGTGGAGGCTATATATACCCCTCCACCCCTTCTCCATTAGAGAGAGAGCCATCAGAATGTACCTACACTTCCGCTATTCATTTTTTGAGAGAGAACCACCTGCTCATGTGTTGAGACCAAGATATTCCAATCCTACCATATGAATCTTGATATCTAGCCTTCCCCAAGTTGCTTTCCACTCAAATCTTCTTTCCACCATATCTAAATCTGTGAGAGAGAGTTGAGTGTTGGGGAGACTATCACTTGAAGCACAAGAACAAGAAGTTCATCATCAACACACCATCTATGACCTCTTGGAGAGTGGTGTCTCAAGATTGGTTAGGGGTCACTTGGGAGCCTCCGACGAGATTGTGGAGTGATACGTCTCCAACATATCTATAATTTTTTACTGTTCCATGCTATTATATTATCTGTTTTGGATGTTTAATGGGATTTAATATACACTTTTGTATTATTTTTTGGGACTAACCTACTAACCAAAGGCCTAGTGCAAATTGTTGTTTTTCCCTATTTCAGTGTTTCACAGAAAAGGAATATCAAACGGAGTCCAAACGGAATGAAACCTTCGCGAGGATCGTTTTTGGAACAAACGCAATCCAGAAGACTTGGAGCACACACCTGGGAAGCGACGAGGTGGCCACGAGGCAGGAGGGCGCCCCCAGGGGAGTATGCACGCCCCCACCCTCGTGGGCCCCTCATAGCTCCACTGATGTACCCCTTCCTCCTATATATACTCATATACCCTGAAAACATCCACGAGCACCATGAAACCCTATTTCCACCGCCGCAACCTTCTGTACGCGTGAGATCCCATCTTGGGGCCTTTTCCGCATCTCCACTAGAGGGGGAATCAATCACGGAGGGCTTCTACATCAACACCATAGCCTCTCCGATGATGTGTGAGTAGTTTACCACAGACCTTCGGGTACATAGTTATTAGCTAGATGGCTTCCTCTCTCTCTTTGGATCTCAATACAAAGTTCTCCTCGATCTTCTTGGAGATCTATTCAATGTAATACTTTGTGCGGTGTGTTTGTCGAGATCCGATGAATTGTGGGTTTATGATCAAGATTATTTATGAACAATATTTGATTCTTCTGTGAATTCTTATATGCATGATTTAATATCTTTGCAAGTCTCTTCGAACAATTTGGTTTGGCCTACTAGATTGATCTTTCTTGTAATGGGAGAAGTGCTTAGCTTTGGGTTCAATCTTGCGGTGTCATTTCCCAGTGACAGCAGGGGCGGCAAGGCACGTATTGTATTGTTGCCATCGAGGATAAAAAGATGGGGTTTATATGATATTGCATGAGTTTATCCCTCTACATCATGTCATCTTGCTTAATGTGTTACTCTGTTCTTATGAACTTATTACTCTAGATGCATGCTGGATAGCGGTCGATGTTTGGAGTAATAGTAGTAGATGCAGAATCGTTTCGGTCTACTTTTCACAGACGTGATGCCTATATACATGATCATGCCTAGATATTCTTATAACTATGCACATTTCTATCAATTGCTCGACAGTAATTTGTTCACCCACCATAATATTTGCTATCTTGAGAGAAGCCACTAGTGAAACCTATGGCCCCGGGGTCTATTTTCCATCATATTAATCTTCCGTCAACTAGCTATCATTATTGTTCTTCTATTTTGCAATCTTTACTTTTCAATGTATACAACAAAAATACCAAAATATTTATCGTATTATCTCTATCAGATCTCACTTTTGCAAGTGGTCGTGAAGGGATTGACAACCCCTTTATCGCATTGGTTGCAAGGTTCTTAATTGTTTGTGCAGGTACTAGGGATTTGCGTGTAGTCTCCTACTGGATTCATTCCTTGGTTTTCAGAAACTGAGGGAAATACTTACGCTACTTTGCTGCATCACCCTTTCCTCTTCAAGGGAAAAACAACACAAGCTCAAGAGGTAGCAAGAATAATTTCCGGCACCGTTGCCGGGGAGATCTACGCACAAGTCACATACCAAGTGCCCATCACAAACTCTTATCCCTCGCATTACATTATTTGCTATTTTCCTCTCATTTTCCTCTCCCCCACTTCACCTTTGCCGTTTTATTCGCCCTCCTTTTTTCGTTCGGTTGCCTATTGTGTGTTCATCCTTAGTGTGGTTTGTTGCTATCATGTCCGAAACAGGGGAGGTTATCGTTGAGAATGATAGTAGTAACGATGGGGGAAACTTTGATGCTTTTAATTATCCTCATTAGGAACCTACTACTTTACACACTAAAAAGTTCCGTATTGGTGGTGGTAATATTATTGGAAAAGGAGTTATTCAAGATTTCTTTACTTGTGTCGGTGCTTTGCCCACTATGGTTGGATCAATTCTTCGTAGAACCAGTAGTCTTGCAGAGGTTATATCTTTGCTTGTAGTTGAACTGGAAGACAATTTATTCACATGCATCCTTGCATTTAGAGAATTTTTCTGGAATTTTCCAATATTGAGTATTCTTCTGTTAAGCGAGCAACTACTATCCTTTTGGCACATGAGTTCAGATTTATAATGAGAGAAGCCAAAGAATTTTTTACGCATTATAGGGTGGACCCTTGTCGTCCTCCCATAGAAGTTATCCTTTTTAATCAAGAAGACATAATGTGTTTACAATCTTTAGATCATGTTGCTTTTAATGAAAATCTTAGAAAAAGGTTCCTACTGATGTTCTAGTTGATAGAATCTCTAAACTAAATGATGATTTTGCTATTCAAAATAATGGGTTGGGCTTTTCTCTTGAGCGAAGGCTCATGACCTTTTGCCAAAAGAATACTTATAATGATGAATTGGTTGTGCAATATGAGGGGCCAAAGGAGGAAGCCATACCTGCCGAGCTCGATCTTGGGGACTTTTGTCCCATTAAATTTAGCCTTTTTGATTACTTTTGCCTGCCACAAAGAAAACTTGCTGCTGAATGTAGGGAATATGAGATGAGTTTTCGCGATTTACCTTATCATTACGGTAATACCTAGATTTATTCTTGTTTTTATGCCTAGTTAAGGGCGTTAAACGATAATGCTTATTGGGAGGCAACCCATTTTTATTTTCTTTGCCTTTACTTATGTTTATTAATAAATAATTCATCTAGCTTCTGGTTGGATTTGGTTTTGTGTTTTAATTAGTGTTCGTGCCAAGTAGAACCTTTGGGAAGACTTGGGTGAAGTCTTTGCGATCTTGCTGTAAAAAACAGAAACTTTTGCGCTCACAAGATTAGCTTCCATTTTTTTTACTGGAAAGTGCTTTTAAGTTGATTCTTTTTGCATATGATTAATAGACAAATTCCTCACGTCCACCAATTTATTTCAGAATTTTTAGTGTTACAGAAGTATTCGAAAGTTACAGATTGCTACATATTGTTCTGTTTTTGATAGA
>LR738713.1:88121981-88144359 GCA_902687465.1 Secale cereale | reverse complement strand
AGCAGAACTGAAGATTTCTGCTTTCTGTCACGTTTCATAGTCACCTTTGGGGCAGCAGTGAACTCAAAAGATTCAGTTATAGGAGCAGAGAGATCATCGAAGCAGAGAGCCAGTGCAATCGGCCTTCTAACTGGGGAAATAAGATGATTGCTGACGCTGCAAGTATTAGACACAATCGGAGGAGCATAGCTGAGATCAGATTCATTGAAGCAAATGTTCCAAGTCTTGTTAGCAAGCAAGAGGGACCCAAATGTAGACTAGAACATGAACTTTGGGATATCAACAAAACACAGGGATGGCATCATCTTCTCAAATGATCGCTGCCACTGCATGTCAGGTGGTGGCATAGGACCAAAGACAGTAAAAACCTGCCCAATATGCAAAGGAGGTTGCTGAGGTCCCAATGGAGGTTGGTAGATTACAACATCCGCAGCTTCAGGTTCATTGTTGACAAAATCATTCGAAACCTGCAAAATGATAGACTCCTGGGACTGAACTTCGTCAACCTGATCTTGTTGGACAGCAGCATTCACAGGCTGAAACTCCTCCGGGATCCCCTAGGGCAAACACTAGTTTCTCCAGGTGCCCTGGCAAACCACTGGGTGCTCTAGGGTGCCCCAACCAATCCACCCAGATGTGTATTAAATTTCCACCTTAGAGTAACCCTTAGTTGTTATTACACTCACAACTTTCATGACATCACCCATACCAATCCACGTCTACGAGCATGGCTAAGCAATAAGTAACAAAGCGTAAATTCCCTTGGGTTGATCTCAAGTCATTGGGTTCCTACCTCATGAACTACAAAGCATCATCTTATGTAACCAGTCCTACTCATGCAAGTGTTTGAGGATATAACTAATGCAATGAAAACTGGGTATTGGAAAAGTATGATCAAAGTATGAACTTGCCTTGTGCTGTTGATGTAGATTCTTTGCACTCATAACTCGTGATAGATCTACTCGTCACACTCCGATCAATCTATCGTAAGCAAACAATAGTAACCACACATAAGGAATCACTCAGAAGATCGGATAGAACAAAGAAAACAATTCGGTAAACTTTGAAAAACAAGTGAATAACTCTTGCAACAGAAAAAAATTTCTAACAGTACCAAAATTGAATGAAATTTGGCCTTATCAAAAATTTTAGTTCAAGAGCTTAGATTTGCAAAAAGAATCAACTAAATCGGAGTTACGAAACTCAAGTTATGATCAAACGAAGTTCAAATTCAAAACTAGTTGAATTCAAATTTTAAAACTTTCAAAAATAAGTTTAAGTTGTTTTATTGGATAGAGGGGATCGTAACGAAGAAGTGGGCGTTGGTTTCGTTGGATTTGGACCAACGAGTAAAAAGTTGTGGCTATTCTAAGTTCAGGGACTACAAAGAAAAACTTTTATTAACAAATAAGTCACTGGCCGAAAACTAAAATAAAATAAAAGACTATCGAGCGAACGCTTGTTTTCTAACTCTAACCAGCGAATGTTCCTTAAATAAATAACTAAAAAAACTAAACCGATCTAACTGAAAAACAGAACAAATAAAAAAACCGAGGCGGGGTGGCGGTTTTACCGGTCCGAGGCAAAAGATCGGCGGGTCGGGCGGATTGGACCGGGCGCGGATCGGGTCCGGCGGAGCAAAACCGGCCGGCGGCAAACTCCGGCGCGGTTCCGGTGACGTGCGGGGTGGCGGACCGGCGGCGGGCCGCTCCGGCTGCGGGCGAGAGTGGAGGCAAGTGCGGCTAGGCTGCGAGCGAGGCGCGGCGCTGGCGGCGAGCGGCGGCGGCGGCGGTGGTTGAGCGTGGCGGCGGCGCGATGCGAGGGGGAAGAGAGGGAGAGGAGGCCGGTGCCGGGCGGAGCTATATAAGAGGGGGCGGAGGACTGCCTTGGGCGATGGGGCGAAGGACTCCGGCCTCGGCACGGACGCCGAGGTCGGCGGCGGCAGCGGGGCGGCTTGGGACTCCGTCCCGAGCTCGGTGGCGGGGCGGACCGGCCGACTGGGCTATAGGCCAGCTCGGTCCGTAGTTTTTATTTTTATTTCTATTTCTAAATAACATTTTTAAACAGAGAAAAATAAATAAAAGAAAACCTAATATAATAAAAATATTATATAAGCATATTATATATCAAAATTTTCACAAAAAGATTTCCTACAACGTGAACAATTTTCTACAGTCAAATAAAATACTCAAAAATTTAAATAAATCAAATAGTGCTACTGGTGCACTAAAATCCAATCAAAATCATTTTAAAAATGCCAAAATGATTTCAAATTTATTTCTCTCCAGTTTTCTACTATAGGGAATCATTTTACCCTATTTTCCATATATTTTATTTTTGGAGAAAAATAGTTTGAATAAAACCCAATAACTCAAATTTTGAAAATGAGTTTTGGAATATTTCAATAGAACTTCCAACTCTTATTTCTTATATTTTGAAGAAGTCATTTTATCTTCTCTCGGGAAAATCATTGAGTTGCATAAAGTTTCTGAATTTGAAATAATTCAAAAATAGAATTCAAATCTTTTCAAACCCTTTTCATTTCATTAAATGGAAGAAGTCATATTATCTTCACTCTAGGGTTTGGTGCTAAAATGAATTTGAATTCATGGAGAGATCATAAATGCAAAGTGAAAGTTTGGGAAAGTTAGTTCATTCCCTCTCATTTAATTTTCAAAAGTTTCAAATTTCAAACAATTTCACACAGCACCTCACACAAGCAATCAAACTATCTATTTAATATAACATTCCAAGATTTAGAATGCTGGGATGTTACAGGCCCATCTTCGGCATCGACGCTTAAGATCCTCGCGAGGCGGATGACACCAAGACCTCCAGAGGGGACAGTCTCACTAGGCTCGCTCCCGAGGGGCAGAGAACTCTACGCAAGTCCTCGCCTTGTGAGGTTTGGATGATGCAAGCCATGACGACCAAGGACAGGCAGGTGCCAGCGGGCAGAGCACGACCAGTTTCCTCTTTGGTGTTAAAGAGGCAAGCGCAGACGCGGAGTCCCTTGGAATCAGCCAAAAGTTTCCATTTCCATGCAACAAGAGTAGGATCAGCATGACAGAGGTCATCGCCGAGCCCACTGTGGCATCAGGATCAAAAGCTTTGTAGGCGAAGGTCACCTTTAGTCAGGATAAGATTTACTTGTTGTCTCTTTTCAAATTTTGCCGTTGTGGGATCCCTTCCCGCCTATATTTCGAGGGAAGAGGACTAAGGCCTCTATAAATATAGCTAGCCACCACCATAGACCAGACAGATCATTCAGACCTCCCTCTCCACACACACAAGCAAGAACACACCTCGTGAGGTTGTTCGTCCACTTTACTAGTTCTTCCTTAGCCCACCTTGAGGCAATCCACCACATTGCAGGAGTAGGGCCACACACCGCTAGGTGGCCTGAACCTGGGCAAACTGCCCTGTGTCGTGTTCTTTCTTGTTCCGCGAGCTAGTTCGTCGAAATGGCGAGTAGGCTGATAGGGGAAGTTGAGTTCTCCGCACGCACCCAAGTGTTCGAACTTTCAATGGTTTTGCGGACCCCGGATCCGACATTTGGCGCGCCAAGTAGGGGTGCGTCGGAGTCTCTCTTCTTTCGATCAGTTCTCCACCGCTTCACTGTCTCCATGGCGGACGCTCGTCGAGTTCGTGCTGAGCACCGGGCCGCTCTCGCTGCCCACGTGGCTTAAACCGCACCTCTAGGCGATGGCATCCCCCGTCGTTCTCCATCGCCGGTAGCGGACGCAGCCACTGGCCCCGCTGCCCGCGAATAGCAAGATTCATCGCTCTCGCTCTCTGCGCGACACGACGGCCGCATCGCAACCCCGTCAATGACCCCGACGGCCGCTTCATCCTCCCACGCCTGTCGCGGGATGGCAAACTCGCAGGCCGTGCTTGTAGGATCGAAGGTATGTCTTGAAGGGGGTGATTAGACCACTTGACCAAATAAAAACTTAGCCTTTTCCCAATTTTAAGTTTTGGCATATTTTAGCAACTTAGCACAAGTCAAGCAATCTTCCTACACATGAAATTCTGGAGTTATGGCAGCGGCAAGTAAATCATTGCATATGAAGGTAAAGAGAGGGATTGGAGAGTGCAAACGCAATTGGAGACACGGATGTTTTTGGCGTGGTTCCGATAGGTGGTGTTACCGTACATCCACGTTGATGGAGACTTCAACCCACGAAGGGTAACGGCTGCGCGAGTCCACGGAGGGCTCCACCCACGAAGGGTCCACGAAGAAGCAACCTTGTCTCTCCCACCATGGCCGTCGCCCACGAAGGACTTGCCTCACTAGGGTAGATCTTCACGAAGTAGATGTCTCCTTGTCCTTACAAACTCCATGGTTCAACTCCACAATCTTGTCGGAGGCTCCCAAGTGATACCTAACCAATCTAGGAGACACCACTCTCCAAAAGGTAATAAATTGTGTGTTGATGATGAACTCCTTGCTCTTGTGCTTCAAGTGATAGTCTCCCCAACACTCAACTCTCTCTCACAGATTTGGATATGTGGTGGAAAGAAGATTTGAGTGGAAAGCAACTTGGGGAAGGCTAGAGATCAAGATTCTTGTGGTTCGATTAGAATATCTTGGTCTCAACACATGAGCAGGTGGTTCTCTCTCAGAAAGTGAATAGTGGAAGTGTAGGCACGTTCTGATGGCTCTCTCACTGATGGAGAGGGGGTGGAAGGGTATATATACCCTCCACGCGAAATCTAGCCATTACACACAATTGACCCAACTCGGTCAGACCGAATAAACGAACTAGGTCAAACCGAAGTAGTTCAAAATGTGAACGTTAGACATTTCGGTGGGACCGACAGTATCAACTCAGTGGGACTGATGCGTTAGGGTTAGGGCAAATTCTCAACTCGGTTTGATCGATTACACAAACTCGGTGAGACCGATTTTGGTAACAAGCTAACAGAGTATTGGTCAGGCAAGCTCGGTGGGACCGATTCGCTCATCTCGGTGTGACCAAAACATTACAAAGAGGAAACAGAGAGTTTGCAATGCCAATTTAGTGGGACCGATTTGCTCATCTCAGTTAGACCAAAATGTTATGAAGAGGAAACTGAGAGTTTGCATTCCCATCTCGGTGAGACCGAGATCCCTATCGGTGAGACCGAACAGATTAGGGTTTGTGGCAGTGGCTATGTCAAGTGAAGTCGATGGCGCCGGATAGATCAAATCGGTGGGGCCGAGTTCGACTTTTAGGTTTAGGACATATGTGGAAATGAGAAAGTGGTTGAGGGATTTGGAGCATATTACTAAGCACTTTGAGCAAGTAGACCATTAAGCAACACCTCATCCCCTTTTAATAGTATTGGCTTTTCCTATGGACTCGATGTGATCTTGGATCACTAAAATGAAAATGTAGAGTCTTGAGCTTTTGCCAATCTTTGTCCTTAGCATTTTTAGGGGTCCACATTTCTAATCCATGCCATGCCAACCATTGAACTTCCTGAAATATTTATCTTGAAAGGATATTAATTCAATGAGCTATATGTTGTTATTAATTTCCAAAACCATCCAGGGATTAGTTGCACTTTCAATCTCCCCTTTTTTGTAATTGATGACAACATATAGATCAAATCTTCGACAAATGATAATAAGAATGAAATATATCGTCGCTTTGAGAAGTATGTGATAAGAAAGAGCTCCCCCTAAATTTGTGCATTATTTGAGATTTGCTTTTGAATGCAAATGCACAATCGATCAGGATCATGGGTTACTCTTCCATGTCACATACGTCTTGGTGGAGCGCTCAAAATGATAAGATTTAAGCAATAAGAACTCATCACCAACATAACAAAGTGAATGATCATACACAATCAAATAGGCCCACATTAAGCATAGTATGATATGATCAAGCACATAAAGTATCTCACACACATAAGCAAATTGAAGCAATAACCGAACGAACAAGCGAAGTAGCAAGCAAAAGACCAACAAAAATAAGCAACACACTCTCTCTCGAAGCCTAATGATCTATACAATTTCTCCCCCTTCGGCAACAAGTTACCAAAAAGCTCGAAAGTGCATAGTGCTATATGACACTCTAGGCACGATCTCCGGGAGCTGCTGAAGAAGTCTTCTCGCTGGTGGCTCCGGTGTATGTAGATGGCGTGGAGATAAGAGCATCTGCAAATGCTTCCGATGAAGTCTGTGGAACTGGAGGTGTTGATACTGGAGGAACAACTCTCGCAGTGGTTGTAGGAGCTGAAAGTGTAGGCGTAGGCTCGACGACTGGCACAGCTGAAGATCTTGGTCCTCTTGGGACTCTCTGAAAAGCATTGGTTGTATCTATTTACATCTTCCTTGAGCTTCTCCACATCAGTCTGGATCTCCATGACCTTCACATCTAGATCATAGAACTTAGTCTCAATGATCCTCTCAAGGCTTGCTTGATTCTGAGTCAAGTTGGCCATACTATTCTCAATCCTCGGAGTGGCCTCAAGCAGATAACTGAGCTGATCTTGGTTGGTCTTGGGAGCTCCAGAAGCACTTGCTTGCTTTGCTGCCTTTGCTTGTGCAATATTCTCTTGGCCTTCATCGGAAGTAGGATGGGATGCATCCATGAAAACTTCATTGTCCTCAAAATCTGGCCTAAGAGGTAGATGCCTCTTATCAAGCAGATATGTCCCTTTTTCCAACTTGGAGTTGATAAGCATCTGAATGTGAGGGGCATATCCACAAGACCTCTTCTGGTCTGCTGTTATCCTCTTGATTGTCTCCACAATCAGGCTCATGACCTTGAACTTTTCTGGAACATCAAACATGTGGAGCAAGTTAATGGAGTGACCTCAGATCATTCTATGATCTCCTGACTTGGGCAACAACGTGTGCCTCAGTATAGTGTTGATGGTGTCAGTCCATACATCAGATGATATATAGAGCCAAGCTTGTGAGTCTTCAAGTCTTTGTCAGGAATTGGCTTGTACATGTTTGCCATAGAGTCATGGTCCTTCCTGGGCTTGGCATACACATTTGTGTCATTGTCATCCTCCTTGGGGGCATTGATCAATCTTGCCCATTCAGCAACAGTTGATTGGTACCTTGTTCCTTCAATCATCCATGCAATTCTACCATCTGGGTACAAATGTACAAGTCTGTCTCCAAAGTCTTAGACCAGCATCCTTTCTCAGTTTCATGTTTCTAGCAACAAGATGGGCATCATTATGATCTAGAATTTTTGTCTTAAGCTTCCTGAGCATCATGGACTCATCATCATCTAAGGATTCTTCTTCTTGATTTTGCTCTTCTTCTGGAACATGTGGCACTCTGGCCTTATTCTTCTCAGTTGCAGGAATGTCTCTGGTGGATCTCTTGGGTGCTGAAGCCTAGGGGCAGCTTTGGGCTTGGATGAAGCAGCCTTGGCTTTGATGGCATCCCCCATCAGCTTCTGAGTCATTGCAGCAGGTGCAACAGGCTCATCTGCATGATCATCATCTCTCATAGATGGCTTGCCAACCACTCAGGCAGTAGTCTTCCTAGCTCTCTTCTTGGATCCTGCTGGCTCATCATCTCTTGTTTCAAGAGTAAACACCCTGGTATCTTGAGTGGAGGATCTTGCTTTTGACATAGGCACTCTCTTGGCTGGAGCTTTCTTTTGCAACCCAGGCTTGGTTGCAGCTGCAGTGCCATACTCCTTGTTGACAACCTTCTTCTTGGAAGTGACTTCCTCATGAGCCACAAAGTGTTCATCCTCACTATCAGAAGTTTTCTTCTTCCTTGTCTTGGTGGCAGCCTTTGGCAGATTGCTTGGAGTGCTTCTACTGCTCTCATAGCAGCTGTTGTTAGAGGGACTAGAGCCCTCACTTAGATCTGCCTGCTCCATGGACCTGTTCTGGCTGTCACTGCCCTCAGACATATCTGAATCTGCAAGCTGACCCTATGAATACATATAGTTGAGGTAGAGTGGATGAGCATCACAAAGTGTGGAGATTTTTGCAAAAAAATTCAGTCAAAAACTTAGTTTTAGGTTTCTACAGAAAGCATTTTGGAGCTACCGATTTGTTAAACTCGGTGACACCGAAGCAACTTTGAGAGTCTAAACTGGTGAAATTGGTCAGACCGAGAAACAGTTCGGTGACTCCGAGATTGCTAGGGTTTTACTGAGAGTTGAACTCGGTCACATCGATGTGTAAGTTTCGGTCAGACCGAACGTTACAAGTGCAATGGCTTAAGCCAAATCGGTGAGATCGATTTCTACAACTCGGTCGGTCCGAGATGAGTTCGGCAATAACCTAACCCTAAAATTTTGAATCAAATCTAATCTTAATGGAGTTTTTGCTGGATAGGATGATCTCAAACGTGGCAAGAAACATGGCGTTGACTTTGTGCTAAGAATCAGAATGAGAAAGGACAAAGGTTCAAACTCATACCCTAACTCTGCAATGAGTTCGCTACAGCGACAACGGCGGTGGAGATTCCCATTGACAGCGGCAGAGACCAGCGGCAGGGGGTCGCTGGCGATGAGAGGATGATCCAAAGACCTCGAGCTGGCAAAGCTGGATAGGTGCGGGCGAAAAGATTCAAAAAACTTTCCAAGGTTCGGCCTCTGGGTATATATATCCAGACCCTGTCATTGTGATGGAGTGGAATGACTCGGTGGCACCGAGTGCCAAACTGCTAGCAGTTACTGCAACTCGGTGGGACCGAATTGTTCTAATCGGTTGCACCGACATTGAAAACCTAGATCAACATAATGGACTCGGTATGACCGAAAGGAATGAATCGGTCAGACCGGAATGCACTAAGAGGTTTTGGAAGTTTAAGTCTATGACGAATCGGTGACTCCGAGTGATCCTCACTCAAAGGGTTCAAATCTGACTTGATCAAACTTTGTGATGTAGCATGAATAGAGTTTGAGACAAGAAAAGCATAGATAGCTAGAGGGGGTTCTTAGGCATTCTTGTCCATCCATTTGGTAAAAGAAGAAAGCCAAACAATCAAAGCAACAAATGGATGTCCTCGAATGAGAAAAATATGCACTCAACATGCTCACACAATAAGATAGCAAATGAAATATGTGGCAAAGCATGCACAAACACTCTAGCATCTATCAAGCAATTGGCGATGACTAGGTCATCAATGTATGAGTATATTGACTTAGGAGTCAAATGAAAACATTTGATCATAGGTCATACTCATCATTTAAGCACAAGTGTGGTTAGCACTTTTACATAAAGATTGTTGTGTTCACACCATTAGAGTTGCTTTAGCTCAATTCTTAGAGTAAAGCTCACCCTAGATGTGATATCCCCCCTAAGAGGGATGAACTAACCTTGGGTTTTGTCGATGATGACTTCATGTAGGTGTTTAAGATGTAGATGCTCAATGTTTATGTAGACTATTTGGAGCAATCCATCAGAGTGAGTTGCACTTTCAATACCTACATGGGTTAGTCCCACAAGGAACATACAAAGATATCCATGGACATAGAGTGGATTATACACAAGATGATTTCCATGAAAGCATTAGGTTACCTTGTCCCTTGTCTAACCAACAAGAGGGTTTGTGACTCCTTGAACTAGTGCAAGATGTGGAAATTGATTGCACTTGTCCTTAACAATAAGAATATGAGTGAAGTATGTTGGCAGAGTCACCCTCAAGAGATCTCTTGTTCTTTTTCTTCGGGATCCACATCATCTTGATGGGAATCCTTGGAGTTGTCTTGGGAACCCACTTGACCAAGGCCTTAGGAGCTTCTTCAAATGCATCAATTTCTTCTTGAAGCTTGTCCTTGCCTTTTAGTTTGTCATCTTGTGGTGGAAGATCATCTTGTGCTTGTGTCTATCGGATTTCGGGTTCCGCAAACCCTTGAGAGGTTCGAACTCCGGGGTGCGCACGAAGAACACTCTCTCCCCAGCGCGCTCGCCCTACGATTCCACAACCTAGCTCGACGAACTCAAAGAACAAGGGACACAGAGGATTATACTGGTTCGGGCCACCTTGCGGTGTAATACCCTACTCCAGTGTGTGTGGTGGATTGCCTCGTGGGGCGAAGGATGAACTAGTACAAGGGATGAACAACCTCTGGAGGAGAGGTGTTCCTGGGCTCAGATGAGCTTGTGATGGGTGAAGGGTGGAATGGATCTCTCTCAGATCAGATGAGCCTAGGATGGTCTGATCCCTCTCTATGGTGGTGGCTAGGTCCTATTTCAAGTGGCCTTGGTACTCTTCCCAAATATCAGCGGGAAGGGATCCCACAACGGCCAAATTTGAAGGGGGACATCTAGTACAAGCTATCGTGACAAAAGTGGTCTTCGCCTGCCAAAAGCTCTGGTGGTGACGCCGCGCCAGGCTCCACAATGACCTCTATTCTGCCGTCCTGACGGTCCTTGGTCTTGTTTCACCGATATGGAAACCTTTGCTTGATTCCCCGGGACTCCGCGCCTGCGCTTGCGCTCTTAGCACCAAAGGGGAAACTGGTACACTGCACCCACTGGCGCCCGCCTGGCCTTGGTCGTCATGGATAACGTCACGTGCACCTCGTGAGGTGCACCTTGCATAGATATCTCTGCTCCTCGGGATACAACCTAGAGAGTCTACCCCCAGGGAGGTCTTGCCGTCGGCCGCCTCGCAAGGCTTGGCCCCTCGCGAGGGTCTTGAGCTGCGGTTGCTGAAGCTGGGCCATACCAGGCCGTCGATGGAGCCACGTCAGGGGCCACAGGCAGGCAAGTCTGGGTACCCCATTCCCAAAACGCCAACAGTAGCCCCCGGGCCCAAGGTGCGCTTGAACTTGGCTTTGAGGCGAAGCCAAGGGGCAAGTGCAGAGCGTCGTGGGCCCAAATCGCCTACGGCCTTGATCAATGTGTGGCGACTGATTGGACGTGGGCGTCTCCGCTTCCCCACGCTACATCGGCAACTACCCGACTTGACGCGACCCTGCTGCATGCATAGAAAAACCATCATTATGTGCGATCATGGAAGCCGGCAGTTTGCCTCCTCCTGGCTAAAAATTAGGAGGGGGCGAAGCCCCCGCTGCTCATCTCCTTCTTCTTGTCGCCTGTCACTTCTTCTTCCTCCTTGTCGCGTCGTCTTCTCATGACGCCCATGGCGCCGATAAGGAGATTCCTCGCTGCTGAGAAAGGGAAAAACCCCTGCAAGAAACGGGAACCACTTCCGCCGAAGAAAAGGTTCAGCCACCCCCGTTGCGCCGATGAGAGGCTGGAGGTAATGAGGCCTTGGTGCGAGCGGCCTCCTCCCGGCTACCCGCTGCCCTTGTACGCCCAAGCGCAAGGTTCCGGAAGAGGGGTTTGCGCCCCACGCCGCTTGCTCGTGGTCGAGGTGGCCTAGCTAGGTTCGCACGAGCCGCCGGCCCCCGAACCCATGTCGAGGGCTCCTCGCGCGAGTTCGTGGTGTGGACAGCGATGTTACCGCCTTCTTGGATCCGGCTCCCGAGGTTCTTCGCGGAGCTGATGCCGGCGAGCGGTCCTGCTGAGCTGTGGGTGCAGCGCGCCGGGTGCTACAGCCAGGCTTCAGAGGAGGAGGTCGAGGTCGTTCCCCCAGCCGGTGTCTTCATGACACGAGGTTGGGGTGAAATCGCCCGTGTGTGCCGCCCTGATGGAGCCTCCATCATCCACTTCAAGCCTGACGGTGCCTCCACGTTGTTCTTCAAGGTCTTCGACGGGGAAGGCCGCCGCCTGGAGTGCTGCCCTGGAGGGAGCCGCCAGGGTGGCGCGGCGGCGGACGCCGTGCTTACCCTCTTCCCTATCGATAGCTCCTCCAGCAGCAGCGACGGTTACCGGGGATCCACCAGCTCTTCCGAGCCTGACGAGTCTCCGCAGACGAGCGACGACAGCTATGCGCCACCGAGCTCACGCCGCGCCCAGAGCGCGACAGCTGCATTAGCTCGTCGTCGTTGGTGACCTGGGTGGGGTTAGTGCCGGCCTCTCATGGCCCTCTGTTGATGATGGCGTCGACGACGACAACAACAATTAGGGCACCTTGGGATCTCCTTCTTTTGTTCTCTGGGAGGAATCAAAATGAACCCCGTGGGGGTGTGTAAAGAACCTATAATGCTTTTGCTCCGACGTTTATTATTCTTGGTATGAAACCGCGGTCGCTCGTCTTGCTTCGGCACTGTCCCCCCTTTTCGTCCTTACAGTACCTTTG
The DNA here is from genome assembly GCA_902687465.1 of Secale cereale. Classification (NCBI taxonomy): domain Eukaryota; kingdom Viridiplantae; phylum Streptophyta; class Magnoliopsida; order Poales; family Poaceae; genus Secale; species Secale cereale. Next base: position 88,132,235 of record LR738713.1, on the reverse strand, counting down.
CGCTCTACGTCGGCGGGTCCTAGTCCCAAGGCAAGCTTCAGCCATCGCTGGTATGCCAGGTCGCGATGCCGTGGTCAAGGCCAGGAGGTGAGTGGCCCGAGGTCCGGTAAGAGCTCCTGAGGCGCGATGCTCAAGAGGTCCCCCTTGGTGTGCAAGCAGCTTACCAAAGGCTAAAAAGGAAGGTGACATTGCCGGAGCAAGACTGCAGAAATCGAAAGCTTGTCGGATCGTGGCGTCGCGCTAATTTGAATATGTGACTTATCTTGACGGCCCTGAGGTGATTCTCCGCATGGTGCGCCTGGTCCATCCTTCAGTGTTCTGCGTCAGCAGAGCCCGGCCCCGTGCATACCTCAGCCGTCGCTGGCTCGTCCGGATCGCTAGGACGAGGCCAGGGGTGAGGACCTACGTGACCAATTAGGCTCCTGAATCGTGATGATTAGGAGTCCCCCTTGACGTACGAACAGCCCTTAGGAAGGAAACACAAAACTAGGCATTAGCATTCCGCGCTGGCCTCCCCCTTCTCTCGCTCTTCTAGATGCTTTGTGTCCTCGGGTCCCGACCCTTTGGCAGACCTCAGCCGCCACTGGTATGCCAGGTTGCATTGTTGTTGTCAAGGCCAGGGCATGAGGGCTGGAGAGTCAGTAGGAGTTTCTAAGACGTGATGCTCAGGAGCCCCCCCTTTAACACGCAAGCGAATTACGTGAGACGGGAACAACCGGCAGGGCCGCCTGTTGCTAGGCTCCGAAGATTCATGTGGGTTAGTCTGATGAAACAGTATAAATCGCGTCTGCTGGCATGCCACTGATCATTCCGCAGGAAGGCGAAGGCATAGAGGATCTGGTGAGGTGACGTGCGCGAGGTGGGCCGTGAGCCAGAGCTTGATCTCTCATATTTGTCAGCGTTGCAGGGATGGAGCCGATCACAAGCGTCGTGCCAACGTGTGTAGCCCTCGTTGCGGGATGAGCAGGAGTCCGTTCATCAGCACATTAGGCCAAAAGAGGTGGTGAGTGAGCAGGTGATGATCATAAGGCAAGTCATAGGAGGAAACGAGATAATTCAGGTAATGCAAATGCGATACATGCCACAGGGACGGACCCATGCGGCATGGGGATGACGCATCCCGAGGGGCACCCCCAACAGAGTAAGCTAAAGATGCAAAAGGATACACGTCGCATGGACAAGTCCGTGTGACTTGGGGATGATGCAGCCCGTGGGGCGCCCCCAACTGAACAAACTGAAACAGAGTCACCTGGCACCGATGCTGGAGAGATGTTGATGTAGCTAAAGATGCTCGCTGCATATGTCGCTCCTCATGAGCCGCCTGATTCCGGGACCTCGCAAGGCTCCTGAGGTTCTGATAGCTCGCAAAGAACTAATGCCATTTTTGCCAGGATCTCCTGAAGCTTGGCCTCGCGAGCTGCCAGGACATCCCGCATGTGGCACTGGTACAGGGCCGCCTGGTTTGGCAAGCCGAAGGGCAAGAAGACGTAGCTGTGAGGAGGGCCCTCGCACCGGCCCACCTGAGACGGCCAGTAGAGCTCCTGAGACGCGACTCTATTGAGTCCTGGGACGTTGGCGCAGACGCGCAACCCATCGCCTGAGCCTGGGACGTCAGCTGCACTTGGTGGTGCGGGGCGGTGCTCGCCCCACATTGCCCTTGGTACCTGCAAGTCTTCGATGGTCTGGTCGATGAACTCCTGAGAACTCGGCGCCTCGCGCCTTGTGCTCTGGTGAGGGAAACGTGCGGTAAAGCACGCCTCCACATGGTGCCTGAGCGCCTCTCTCGCGACATTGGCTAGGTCAGAGGCCCTCCAGAGGAGAGCCCCGAGCCCAACCTGAGAGGGGCGTCGGGCGCGCCTTCCTATGCGAGGAAAGGAGGCGCCCCGTCCATGGGCGCGGATCCTGAGGCGCGGCTGCCAGGTGCCGCTTCCTGATGAGGCTCTAGGGCGAGCAGATGCTTCTTCTTCTTCGGGATGGCTTCATGGGGGTAGATGATGTTTCCGTTGTCTGGGTCCTCGACTGCCACAGCCTGGTAAGCGTGCTCGAGGGAGCACACACTGTCCTTTTCCTCGCACACGATGGTGATAATGTCGCGGCTTCCTAGCATCTTGAGGATTTTGTAGCCATGGTGAGTCACCGCCATGAACTTGGCCAGGACCGGATACCCAAGAATAGCGTTGTATGGGAGATGGATGTAGGCGACGTCGAAGTCTATGAGCTCGATGTGCTAGTTTTCGCGGGTGCCAAAGCTGACGGGGAACCGGATCTGCCCGATTAGGGTGGTGGAGCCGTCGGTCACCACCGAGAAGGGCTTGGTAGGCTGCAGCTGGTCATATGGCACTTGGAGACGTTCAAACGTATCGATGGAGAGAACACTAAGCCCAGCACTGCCATCGATGAGGGTCTTGGTGACTTGGACGTTGCTGATGATGGGTGAGCAGAGCATTGGGAGAGCGCCAGCAATTGCCGCGCACTTGAGATGGTCACCTGAGCTGAAGGTGATGGTGCACTTGGACCACTTGAGCGGCCACGTGGCTTCTATCCTGGGAAGAGCAGCGTTCACTTCTCGAGCGAACTGCTTGAAGTTGTGCTGAGAGGCTAGGGCCTGCTCACCGGCCAAGATGCAGGCGATGGCGCGAGGCTCCTGAAAGCCCCCCGCCCCTTAGTCTTGGTCGTCATTCCTCCTTGGCAGTGGTGGCAGTGGAGGGAAGACGGCCTTGCCCTGAGGGCAGTCCTCACGAGGCTGGTCCCTCCAAGCGCCCTCGTGAGGCTGGTCGTGATAGCGATCCTCGCGAGGCTGACGAGGGCCGCGGTCATCCCAGCGCCCCCTAGTTCAGCCTCCTCCATGGTCGTAGCCTCAGTTGTTGCACTCGGGGCATCGGCCGAAGCGCCCATCGCGAATGGCTCTGAGCTCCTAACAGTCCTTGGTGTTGTGGATGTGCACATTGTGGAAGGTGCAGAATGGATGGCTGCTCTTGGATGACTCTGGGTGGTTGTGGCCACGCTTCATCTCTGGTTTTCCCGCGAGCACAGCCACCCCCATGCGCTTCACGTCTTAAGCCTTGGCCTTCTTATCTTCTGGGTCAGCAGCGGGGAGCTCGGCGAGGGAAAGACGCCCTTCCTCAGCTCTCGCGCACTTGGTTCACTATGTTGAACAGCTCCAGGGTTGTGCACATATCCTTATGGATGGCGAGCTCCTCCTTCATCTTGATGTCGCGGACGCCATTGAAGAATGCTGAGATGATGGCCTCGTCCATCACCTTGGGAATCTTGAGGCGGATGTTGTTGAAGCGTTGGATGTACTTCTGTAGGGTTTCCCCTGGTTGTTGCTTGACGCGCCGCAGGTCACCTGCGACTGGCGGGCTGGCACGAGTGCCCTGGAAATTGGCGATGAAACGCTCACGCATCTCACCCCAGGAGGAGATCGATCCCGCGGGCAGGTTCAGGAGCCACGAGAGCGTGCCATCCTTGGGAGCCATGGGGAACCAGTTCGCCATAATCTTCTCATCGTTGTTTGCCGCATCGATGCTCAGCTCGTAAAGCTACAAGAAATCAGCAGGGTCGGGGGTGCCATGGTAGCGTGGAGGCGGGTCAGGCATGAACTTCCCAGGCCAAATGATGATGTGTAGCTCTGGGGTGAAGGCCCAGCAGCCTGCTGTGGCCACCGGAGCCCATCGAGGAGGCGGAGCTTGGTCTTGGTTCTCATGCGCCGCCATCGCGGGGGGTGCACGGTCTCGACGTGGTGGTGGTGGGAGCACAGGAGCTCCTTGCGGCCACTGGACCTCTTGACAGCTTCCTTCTTCATGCACAGGTGCCCCACGCGGTGGGTCATGCTGCGGGGCCGCGCGCTTTGGGGTGTGGACGATGTCTTGACGTGGAGGTGGGCGAGGTAGCACATCTGAGGCGCTTCATGGGCCACATCGCCCGCAAAGGGAGGCGGGCGAGGTAGCGGGAGGGACGGGGCAGAAGAGGCCCCACCGGTGTTGACGAGCTAGGCAATGCGGTCTAGCCAGTCCTCGTAGAAGTCATCGACGGGGCGGCAGCACAAGAGCTCGCGCGCCATGAGCAGCGCAGCCTATGCGTCTGTCGGCCCGCCACCATCGTGGGACGGCGAGCCGGCAGGGGTCAGCGACGGGGTTGCGGTGCGTCCATCCTGCCGCACCGAGGGGTGCAGCGACGAGGTCTGCTGCTCATGCCTCACCGGGCCAATGGCTGCGTTGGCGGGTGGGCGATGGAGAACGGCGGGGAGCTCCGTCGGCGGGAGCTGTCTGAGCGATGCAGGTGGCAAGGGCGGCACGTTGCTCAGCACGAGCCCGGTGAGCGTCAGCCATGGAAGCGGTGGAGCGGTGATGCGTCGACCGACGGAAGAGAGGTTTTGCCACACCCCTACCTGGCGCGCCAAATGTTGGATTTCGGGTCCCGCAAACCCTTGAGATGTTCGAACTTCGGGGTGCACACGAAGAACACTCTCTCCCCAGCGCGCTCGCCCTACAATTCCATAGCCTAGCTCGACAAAATCAAAGAACAAGGGACACAAAGGATTATACTGGTTTGGGCAACCTTGCAGTGTAATACCATACTCCAATGTGTGTGGTGGATTGCCTCGTGGGGCTGAGGATGAACTAGTACAAGGGATGAACAACCTCGAGAGGAGAGGTGTTCTTGGGCTCGGATGAGCTTGTGATGGGTGAAGGGTGGAATGGATCTCTCCCAGATCAGATGAGCCTAGGATGGTCCGATCCCTCTCTATGGTGGTGGCTAGGCCCTATTTATAATGGCCTTGGTCCTCTTCCCAAATATCGGTGTGAACGGATCCCACAACAGCCAAATTTGAAGGGGGACAGCTAGTACAAGCTATCCTAGCAAAGGTGGTCTTCGCCTGCCAAATGCTCTGGTGGTGACGTCGCACCATGCTCCACGATGACCTCTATTCTGCCATCCTGGCAGTACTTGGTCTTGTTGCACTGATATGGAAACCTTTGCTTGATTCCTCGGGACTCCGCGCCTACGCTTGCCCACTTAGCACCAAAGGGGAAACTGGTACACTGCGCCCGCTGGCGCCTGCCTGGCCTTGGTCGTCATGGCTCACATCACGTGCACCTCGCGAGGTGCGCCTTGCATAGATATCTCCGCTCCTCGGGAGCCAGCCTAGAGAGGCTACCCCCAGGGAGGTCTTGCCGTCGTCCGCGCCTCACGAGGGTCTTGAGCTGCGGTTGTTGAAGCTGGGCCGTACCAGGCCGTCGATGGAGCTACATCACAGGCCGCAGGCAGGCAAGTCTGGGTACCCTCGTTCCCAGAACGCTAACAGTGTCCCCTTGAACAAATTAGGATTATACTTCTCTTTTTGAGGAACAAACTTTTTCTTGGGGTATTGATGTTGTTCCCACTCAACTCTATTGGCTTTGAACTTTCGTTCAAAACCAACACCTTGATTCTTCCGATGCCTTCCTTGCTTGCGTACAGTTTCCTCGAATTGCTTACTCCCGGCAAGGCTCCTATAAACACCTTTCTCTATAATCCCCTTCAATAAACTATTTTCTTTCTCAAGTGTAACTTGGCTAAGAGAATCATTAGTGGAATCAAGAGAACTACTAGAAGCAACAACATTGGATTTATCATGATTATTGTTACTACTAGAGGAAAAATCTTTCTTGTTCGTATTGCTAGGTTTTACTTGTGGCATGTAGGTAGACAAGAGTAAACGCTTGGCAATGTAAGAAGAAATTTTCTTACGAAGATCATCATTGATTGCTTTTAAGAACTCATGCTCTTTCTCTAGATTTAGCTTTTCAAAGCGTAGCTTCTCATGAGTATTCAAAAGCTCTCGGTGATCCTCTAAGGTAGTATCATGAGCTAACTTAAGAGTGTTTAATTCTTTAGTTAGGCACTCAATCTTCTCCATATCATTGTCATTCATTTTATCTTTATTAGCATGATTAATAGCAATTTCATCATAGTTTTCATCACTATTGCTACCAACATGTAAATAATCATCTCCTAGCCAATCATCTTCATCACTATTGAAATCAAGATATTCGGGGTGTGATAACTTGCGGCCTTTAGCAATGAAGCATCTTCCATTTCCTTCATTTGGTGAGTCAAATATGTCGTAGGAGTTGGATGACACAAGAGCAATTCCGGCAACACCTTCATCTTGAGTATCTTTAGAGTCGGAGTAATAGCTTCTTTCGGAGTGGTCATCGGAGTTGGAACCTGATATCCATTCACCAACATGAGCTTGATGTTTTCGTCTTGTATAGCTCCTTGATGATTTGTCCTTCCTTTCTGAATCCTTGCTTCCACGAGAGGGTCTTCGTTCATAACGATCATCTCTACTCCTTCTCTCTCTTGGTTGTGAATCTTCTATTCTACTTCTCCTTTTAGGTGGAGGCGTACACTCAATTGAGGAGTGTCCGGGTCTCCCACAATTTTAGCAATTCCGATCACGACTAGAAGACCCTTTGTCTTTGTAGGACCTTGACTTGGAGTTTCTCTCTTTGCTTCTATTCTTGTAGAATTTGTTGAAGTTCTTCACCATTAAGTTTAGTTCTTCATTGAAGACTTGTTTCTCACTTGATGATGTAGGAGCATCACATGAAGGTTTGTAAGCGCCACTAGACTTGTTGTGAAGCTCTTCTTTATCCTTAAGTGGCATCTCATCAGCAACAATTCTACCAATGACTTATGTTGGCTTGAGATCTTTGTAATTAGACATCATTTGGATCAATGTGCACACGGTGTCATATTTTCCATCCAAGGCTCTTAGGATCTTCTTGATGATGAATCTATCGGCCATCTCTTCGCTTCCTAAGCCGACAATCTCATTTGTGATGAGAGCAAGCCTAGAGTACATTTCGGCGACACCTTCACCATCCATCAATTTTAACTTGTCAAGTTAAATTTGTAGCACATCCAACTTGGATTCCTTGACGGAGTCGGTACCTTTGTGCATATCAATCAAAGTATCCCAAATTTCCTTTGCATTCTCAAGACGGCTGATTTTGGTGAATTCTTCGGCACACAATCCATTGAAGAGGACATCGCAAGCTTGAGCATTGTATTGCAACATCTTCAATTCTTCAGCGGTAGCTTCACGATTTGGTTCCTTCCCATCGAAGAATTCACATTGCAAGCCAATACACACAATAGCCCAAACGGCGGGGTTATGTCCGAGAATTTGCATTTTCATCTTATGCTTCCAACTAGCAAAATTAGTACTAGCTAAGTAAGGACCTCTACGATGGTAACTTCCCTCGCTAAACGCCATACTCTCCTAGGTTCTGAAACCAAGGCTATGATCACCAAATCTATGGAAATCAAGGAAAATGGAGACCAAAGCTCTGATACCACTTGTGGGATCGAAAGTATGTCTAGAGGGGGGCTGATTAGACTACTTAACCAAATACAAACTTAGCCTTTTTCCCAATTTTAAGTTTTGGCAGATCTTAGCAACTTAGCACAAGTCAAGCAATCTTCCTACACATGCAATTCTAGAGTTGTGACAGCGGAAAATAAATCATTGCATATGAAGGTAAAGGGAGGGATTGGAGAGTACAAACGCAATTGGAGACACGGATGTATTTGGCATGGTTCCGATAGGTGGTGCTATTGTCAGGACCCCGATCCTAAGTCACACCGATCTAGCTGTAACACGTCATATCACTTTGCGGCCTCACGCACGGTAACCCCACGGGTGCCACCTTACCTGGCCCGGGACCGTTTGCGCATTTTGGCACACGTATATGACAGTGTCGCTAGCATCCATATGACAGAGAACCCGGGCCGACATGGCTAGTTATAAACCAAAAGTGGCACTAGATTACAGAGACAGGCATCCATGACCCAGCAACGAACGTGTCGGTCATCAACATATGAAGCCAAGTCGTAGCAAGCTACATGGACTTAAAGGAACAACGCGTGACATTTCCCCTAAGGGACAGACACAGGAACGAAGAAGGACACATGCCGGCCAGCCTACGTGTTCCGAGCAGTAGCAAGCTAACAAGGCTCATTGGAATCACTAGGAGGCATTTCCCTGTAAGGTAGGCTACCAAAGGAAAACAACTAGGTGTCGGATCCCACACATACCAAGCATTTCAAACATACATGCAATATGCTCAATATGTGCAAATACAACATTGCATCACAACAGAACTCTATGACTCAAAGTACTTTATTCAAAAGGCTCCAAGAGCCATACATAACATATCCATACAGGTAGGGGTCACATGACCCAACACTCAAGTCATACAGTCATACAAGCACAAGCGGAAGCTACATGTCTGAGTACAGACAACTTAGAAAATAAAACAGGCTTGGTGTAGCCTGACTATCTACAAGGCCCTTCACAAGCTCCAGATCTCCGTCTGGGTGTCAAGCTACTCGTCGACGTCAACGTCTATGTAGAACCCATCAGCAGGGGCAGGGTTCTCCTCTGCAATAGTTATTAAGCAAACATGAGTACAAAGGTACTCAGCAAGTCTTACCACAGAACCTATCATACATGCAACATTATCAAAGGGGGGTAGTGGAGTTCATAGCAGAATGCCAGCTTTGACCTTGGCTAACCTATACTACAACTCTCAATGGATTGCAAGATGTTATTATGAACACGAGTCCTCTACTCACCACATCAATACACTACCGAGGATCCTCTTCCGTCATCCTACGGAAGGGCCATCCACGGCACTCACACTTATCTTGAGGCTTTTAGTAGTATCCATCAACTTGTCTATGAACTGTAAGAGCAACCAAGTAGTCCGTACCGCGAACAACGGCTATTCGAATAGTTTGATAACCCTGCAGGGGTGTACTTCTTCACACACGCTTTCACCACTTATCGCCGTTTACTCGGCGTGTACTCGGCAACCTTCAAGCGGAAGCCCAGCGGGGGTGTCGGCCACGACCTGACTAACTACTCAAGTCTCTCGTCCAGGTTTATCGCCTATTTGGGTTCCATCCGTGGGGAGATCCGACCGGGGTGTCGCTCACGGCCCCAAACGATGTGTACAGGGTTCCCGAGTCACCAAACGGGCAACCGGTACACCGTGCCACGTACCTGTCGCATCACAACCCACCCCGAGGGTCAGCGTTGTGCATGACCTCCAGTAAGCTATAAACACCAGAAACTAGTTGCAACTCCTGGACAGAGATCGAGGGTAATTAATAAGCCGAGAGGGTCCATTGGTTTCGGGCCCAATGCATGGTAGTAACTGCAACTTGAACCACACATACAGATCTCAGGTCCTATGGACGATTCCAATGAAACAACCCACCATGTACTCCTACATGGCCTTTCATCGATACCTTTACCAAGCGTATTCCACACTTCCTTCTCTCTACCGGTATGATCATTTCACTCTGATCCATCACCCAGATGAACCAGACCTGACACAACTCTAGGCATAGAAGGCAACATAAACAAATAGCATGGTCGATCACACATCACATGGCTCAATCAACTCCTACACATGCTTGTGGGTTTCAACTATTTACTGTGGCAATGACAGGTCATGCAAGGGATAGGGTTCAACTACCGCAGCAAGTAGCAGTTCACACGATGTTGCCTTAATGCAGTAAAAGAGAGCAGGAGCGAGAAGATTGGGTTTGTATCGGAATGATCAATGATTGCTTGCCTGACAAAGTAGTTGCCGGGTACTGCTCTTCAGCTGGATAAGCAGCAGTATCCTCGGGAGCAGGACCTAACACAGAGAATACCGGTGATACAATCATTAACAAACAAATGCAACAATATGATGCATGCTCGTGACATGGCAAGATGCATGTGTGTTGGCTAATGCAACTAAAACCAGAAGGGTTTGAACCTATTTGAATCAAAGATTCAAATTGGAGTTCAAACTATTATTTAAATAAGTGCATTATCATGTTTTTGATGTATACAGCAAGTTAACTTGTTCAAACATGCATGAAACCAGTGCCATTGGAAAGATTGGATTTTTCTGATCATTTTTCATATATAAATCTTTTCCATCTGAGCTATGGTTGATTTTATATGATTTTTAGAAGTTTTGGGTATTTTCTGGAATTTCCTGAATTATTTTTAAATCTAAAAATCCCAGAAAACCTTTACTGCGTCAGCATGACATCATGCTGACGTCAGTCAGTCAACAGGGCCAGTCCAAGTCAAACCTGACCAGTGGGACCCACTGGTCAGTGTCACAGTTAACTAATTAACTAATTAGAATTAAATTAACACCTAAACTAGGTTTGACTTGCGGGCAGGGCCCACATGTC
>LR738713.1:88083214-88121971 GCA_902687465.1 Secale cereale | reverse complement strand
ACGGCGGTGAGGTGCGGGTTTCGTGCTCCGGCTGCCAAAACGACGGCGGAGCACACCTACGGGTAGCTGGAGGCAAACCGCATCGAGTGGAGGTGGTGGCTGGCCTCGGGGTCACCGGAGATGACGCCGGCGACGAGTCCAGCGGCGGCCGGAGTTCGGCGAAGTCGAAAATGATGGTGCGGTGCTCGTTGAGGAGCGTGAAGTAGTCCTACATCATCTACGTGTGGTGGTGAAGCTGATAGGCACGATGGCCGGACCAATGGATGGCCGGAGCCTCGTCGGCGACGAGCTCCGCGGCGGTGCGTGCAGGTGAGCTTCGTGCGGTGCATTCCAGGGCAAAAGAGAGCCAACGGAGAGGGGGAGGACGAAGCTGGGCTCACGGGGGTTGCAGCAGGCGCCGGAGCGAGCTCGGGGGTGGTCGGAGCTGAGCGGGACGGCGAGGGGGATCTCCGCGGCCGGAGTTGGGGAAGAAGAGGTCGGGGCGTCTCCAGGGCGGGCGAGCGCTCGGGGCTCGGCCTGTTCGAAGTAGTCGAGGACGGCGGAGACGACGGACACCAAGGCGGGGCTCAGGGATGACGGTGGGCGCGGCTTCTACGACGGTGCGAGCACGACGGCATCGGCCATGGCGCGGGGAGAGCGAGGGAGAGGGGCTGGGGAGAGGGGTAGGTGTCTGCGAGGTCGGGGGCGACGGGTGTGACCGAACGAGCCTTCCAGGGCGGCGAGGGGAGGAAGCAGGGCGGCGGGCAGCTGCGTGGCGCGCGGTGCGGTCGCCGTCGAGCACCTGCCTGCCTGCCTGGCCGAGCCAAGCAGCTCGCTGGAGCGGCAGCTGGGCTGGGCCGGCAGGTGGGTCGGGTGGGGCGCCAGGTAAGCTTCTTCTCTCTCTCTTTTTTCTATTTTCTTTTCTGTTTCATTTGTTTTGCATCTTTGTTTAATTAATAAAAATGCTAGAGCATTTTTATAACTCATGAAACTTGTCATACCTACTGTATATAATATGACCAGTAGGAAACATTATAGTTCATGATTATTTGAGCATTTAAAATATTTAAAAATATTTAAATGCCCAAATACAATTACCATATGATATAATCCAAAGCCCTTGAGTGTCCTAGAAAATTGTGCACCATTTTTAGCAAAGGTTTGAGACCAAGGCAGAAATGATGAACATTTTTGAAGGGCATTTTGTGTACATTGGAAAATATTTTATCAAACCCTAGTTGTTAGAAGAGGGGTGCTGGGTTTTCTGTCATTCCCATTTCAAATTTCTTTGAAAAGTAAACATGATGCACACACCTAATGCAAGTGCTAACTAGGGATGTGACAACTCACCCCCACTTAAAAGAATCGCGTCCCGGGATTCGGGTTCCTCCGGAAAGAGGGTGGGGTACTCAAGTCGAAGACGATCCTCCCTTTCCCAAGTAGCTTCACTCTCGGAATGATGTGACCATTGAACCTTAAGAAATTTAATATTGTGGCGTCGAGTGGTGCGCTCGGTTTGATCAAGAATACGAACGGGGTATTCTCGATATGTGAGATTGTCCTGGAGATCAAGTGTTTCGTGGTCCACTCCGCGGATAGGATCCGAGAAGCAACGCCTGAGTTGAGAAACGTGGAAAACATCATGAACTCTGGAGAGGTGCGGAGGTAGTTCCAATTGGTAGGCAACTTCTCCTCGTTTGGCAAGAATGCGAAAAGGACCGATAAAACGAGGGGCCAATTTGCCTTTGATACCGAAGCGATGGGTTCCCTTAAGAGGAGTAACCCGAAGGTAAGCCTTATCGCCGACTTCAAAAGTCACAGCCTTATGATGACTATCATATTGGCTCTTTTGGCGAGACTGGGCTGTTTTCAATCTCTCACGAGCGATGCGAACTTGTTCCTTAGCTTCCTGGATCATATCCGGGCCAAAGAATTGTCTTTCCCCGGTCTCTGACCAGTTAAGAGGTGTTCGACACCTTCGTCCATATAGAACTTCGAAGGGAGCTTTGCCCAAGCTGGCTTGATAACTATTGTTATAAGCGAATTCGGCAAATGGAAGACATTTTTCCCATTCCATATCGAAAGAAATGACAGAGGCTCGAAGCATGTCTTCCAGAATTTGATTGACTCGTTCCACTTGACCACTTGACTGTGGATGGAAGGCAGTACTGAAGGAGAGATGAGTTCCCATAGCATTCTGGAAACTTTCCCAAAATCGTGATGTGAAAAGACTTCCATGGTCTGAATTAATCTCCAGCGGCACACCATGAAGTGATACTATTCGAGAGACATATAAGTCTGCTAGCTGGCTAGCGATAATACTCTCTCGAACAGGCAGGAAATGAGCTACTTTAGAGAGGCGGTCGATAACGACGAAGATAGCATTATTCCCTTTCCTGGTCCTGGGAAAACCGGTAATGAAGTCCATACCGACTTTGTCCCATTTCCATTCAGGAATAGCTAAAGGTTGAATGGTGCCAGCAGGCCGTTGATGCTCTGCTTTGACTCGACGACAAACATCGCAGTTAGCAATGAATTGAGCAATTTCTCTCTTCATCCTAGTCCACCAGAATCTCTGACGTAGATCCTGATACATTTTAGTACTACCGGGATGAATCGTGAGAGGAGATTCATGAGCCTCCTTAAGGATCAAACGTCTTAGGTTTCGTACTTTAGGAACCACTAAACGGTTGCTAAAGAATACGACTCCTTGATCATCAATTGAGAAACATCCTGCAACTCCTTTCTTGATGTTCCTCTTAATACGGGAAATTCCGGGATCAACCTTCTGTGCTTTGATGACCTGATCCATAAGGGTAGGTTTCGCCACCAAGGTGGAAAGGAATCCTCGAGGAACAATGTGAAGGTTAAGCTTACGAAATTCCTCGTGGAGAAGTGGTTGACTTTGTTGTAACATTAAGTTGTTACAATATGACTTACGACTTAGTGCATCAGCCATGACATTGGCCTTTCCAGGGGTGTAAGTGATTCCTAAGTCGTAGTCGGTGAGCAACTCAACCCAACGTCTTTGCCTAAGATTCAAATCTGGTTGGGTGAAGATATACTTCAAACTTTGATGATCAGTGAAGATTTCACAGCGATTACCAAGAAGGTAATGTTGCCATGTTTTGAGTGCATGGACTACAGCTACAAGCTCTAGATCATGAGTAGGATAGTTATCCTCGTGTGGACGCAACTGTCGGGATGCGTATGCAATCACTTGACGATCTTGCATGAGAATGCAACCTAGTCCTTGTCGCGAGGCGTCGCAATAGATTATAAAATCCTTGGAAAAATCTGGTGGTACCAGTATAGGTGCAGATGTCAGGCGTCTTTTCAGTTCCTGAAAACTGGACTCGCACTGTGGGGTCCACTCAAACTTTTTATCTTTCTTGAGGAGTTCGGTTAGAGGTTTAGCAACCTTGGAGAAATTCTCGACGAAACATCGGCAATAGCTCGCTAAGCCAAGAAAACTCCTAACTTGCTTGACCGATTCAGGGGGAGTCCAATCAAGTACGGCTTGAACTCGCTCGGGATTAACAGCAATACCCTTGCCAGAGATCACATGACCTAAATAGGTTACTTCTGGCAACCAAAATTCACATTTAGAGAATTTGGCATAAAGGCGGTGCTCTCGAAGTTTCTTCAATACCAGCCTTAAATGCTCGGCATGATCTTCCTTGTTCTTGGAATAGATGAGTATATCATCGAGGTATACCACGACGAATTTATCCAAATACTCCATGAATATAGAATTCATTAACCGAGAAAATGTAGCTGGGGCATTGGTTAACCCAAAGGACATAACGGTGTACTCATATTGGCCATAACGAGTAACAAAAGCCGTTTTAGGAATGTCCCCGTTCTTGATTTTGATTTGATGGTAGCCCAACCTCAAATCCATCTTAGAGAAGACTGAGGATCCAGTGAGCTGATCATACAGGTCGTTGATCCTGGGGAGCGGATACTTATTCTTTATGGTGACCAGATTGACAGGTCGGTAATCTACAACCATCCGCTCCGTTCCATCCTTCTTCTTGACGAAGAGGACGGGGCAAGCCCAAGGGGAAGAACTAGGATGGATGAAACCTTTTGCAAGGACTCATCGAGTTGTTTCTTTAGCTCGGCTAATTCTAGTGGTGCCATCTTATAAGGTCTCCTAGAGATTGGGACAGTTCCAGGGATAAGATCTATCACGAACTCGACATCTCTGTCAGGTGGAATTCCTGGCAGTTCTTCTGGAAAAACATCCGGGAAGTCACGGACTACCGGGATATCTTCGAGTTCTGGTAGAGGGCTGGCATTAAGAGAGTAGAGCTGACGCTCAGCCATTCGAGTCAAGACATTGACTATCTTGCCGGATGGATGTGTAAGTTGAACGGTCCTAGTAAAGCAATCAATCTTGGCGTAATGAGTTGTCATCCAATCCATACCCAAGATGATGTTTATGTCCGAGGACTTGAGAGCGATTAAAGATGCTAGGAAAACAAGTCTATCGACAAGGATTTCATTTCCATGGCTTACCCTAGAGGTTTGCCACTTTGAACCAGGAGTTTGAATAACCATGGAAGTAGGCATGTCACAAAAAGTCATGTTGTGCAATCGAGCATAGCTCTCAGATATGAACGAATGGCATGCTCCAGTATCGAAAAGAACAGATGTCGGATGGCAGTTGACGAGAAGCGTACCAAGTACGACGTTAGGATCCTCATGAGCTTCCTCAGCAGAGACATAGTTGACATGACCACGTGCAGTGGGGATTGGCTTGACATAATTCACCTTGCCGGTTGGCTTACCACGGCCAACGGCTTTTCCTGGCTGGTTCTGGGGACAATCACGCATGTAGTGTCCCGGTTCTCCACACTTAAAGCATGTCACAGTGATAGTGCGTGGAGCAAAGTTGGAAGGTGGTCCTCCATAGGTCTTGGCAGGTGCAAACTGTTGAGTTGGGCGAGGCGCCTCATAGGATGGCCTCGGTGTATACTTGGGTGGCAGAGCAGTGTTAGGAACCCACACACGGCGCTTGTGAGAGCCAGAGCCGGATGAGGAACCAAAGTCTCGAGTATGCTTGCGGGTGGCCTCGAAGTCGGTCTGGCCTGTTTCAGCACTGATAGCCTTGTTAACCAACTTCTGGAAGGAAGTGCACTCGTGCAGACGTAGATCTCGGCGGAGTTCAGGGCTGAGTCCCTTGCGGAACCTCGCCTGCTTCTTGGCATCGGTGGATACTTCCTCAGGTGCATAGCGTGCCAAGTTACCAAACTCGCGGCTATAGCCATCCACAGTTAAACGGGCCTGGGTGAAATTGCAGAATTCCTCTCACTTGCGATCCATGAGACCTTCCGGAATGTGATGTTCACGGAATGCCTCACTGAACTCAACCCAGGTAGTGACTTGGCCAGCAGGACGCATAGCTTCAAAGTTTTCCCACCAAAGACTGGCAGGGCCCTCAAGATGGTAGGCGGCGTAGATAACCTTGTCAGCTTCGGCCACACGGGCAGAGTGTAGCTTGTGGGTAATACTACGTAGCCAGTCATCAGCATCCAGAGGTTCAGTGGAGTGATGGAACTTTGGTGGACACATCTTGATAAAATCGTGGATTGACACCACGTCATTCCTCTGATGGAACCCAGTGTTCTGCTCTATGCGTTCCAGCAGACGGTTGGTCTCTCTCTTGTTCCGTTCTGCTTCAAGCATGACTTCCGCCAAGGAGGGTGGCTGGGGCAGATTCCCATCTCTAGCCCCACTAGCCTCACCCTGCTCCTGAGCAGCAGGAGTGCTGCGAGTGTTGACCATCCTAGGAAAACAAAACAACGGTTTAGACAAGGATGGCAAAAATTTGACGTAGAAGTGCAGAATGTAATGGATGACACGGAATGCAAAGATGTTCATCCGTACGACACGGCAATATAGGAACTGCTATATATACACCAGTGGTCATACACACCATACAAAGTTTAGTACAAGCCAAGGCTAAAGTACAACTGCGGTGAGAGACGATACATCCCATCAGAGGCATTCCAAGCTCCTATACATTATTTAACTACACCTCCGGAACTCAGGACACACTAAGTCATATTCCACAAGACGCGCAGGACTGTGGAAATACAACTACTACAATACTACTACAACCACGGCCTAGCTCAGACATTCGCGTAGTAATCCTCGTAAAGATTACCACCATAGCCTGGAAGTGGAACAGATGGATCTTGGAACTCGCGAGCACTCGAAGGCTGTGGACCATAGGGGCATGGGTGTGGTCTCGGTCCCGATGCTGGTGGTAACCGACGCCCACGTGGAGGTGTAATACCCCCAACGTCACGCCAATCCATGCGATCAGGCAAACGAGTCCGCACGGGGTACAAATCCCGCATGTCCAGATACCCGGCGTGCACAGCAGGTGCAAGCCGTGTCAAAGTAGTCCAATGAGCAGCTCAAGTGTTATACAGCTCCATTCGGAGGGCACGGACCTCACGGTCCCTATCCTCCAACATCTGAACAGTAGTCTGAAGCAGAGGCTCTTCATGAGCAGCATCAGAATACAGACCAGTGTAGTAGCCTTCCTCTCCGGGAAGTGAGGCTGGCATGTAACAGAACTCAGTGTTCAGCAACAGGGCATGCCTAGCACGGAGAATGGTCATCATCGAATAAGCGGCATCCTGCACTGCCATCTCGATGGTAACCCCGAGTCCATAAGACCAATGGATGGGGTCATTAGCTCCAGGATATGAGGGGTATATCCGGACTGTGCAGAAATACTGACTCTGATTGAAATCCCGGTACTGTTCCTCCACGGTGTACTCAGGATACCAGCGATAACCGGTCTCAGTCAGCACACGGACTAGCATGGCCGTGTGACCGGGCACATTAATGCACCGAGTCAAACGAACCACATAGTGAGGGATGCGACCAGACATCTGAGACACGGAATAATGCAAAGGCATTAGTGTTTCTGAAGAAATCGGGCAGCATAACAACTGTAAATGCTCAAACAAAGATTTGAGACATCATACAAATGATAGCATAGCCACTCAACAATCCATATCAAGGTTCCGGTCCAACAATCATCATACTAGAAAGGATAGAAACTGAACTGAGGCTTGAAACCAACAATCCTAAGAGTCTACGGATTAGTAACACGTGAACCTAGTAAGGATAAGAGGCCTAGTCCTAAATCCCCGTAGAAAGAATAGACTGACTCAGATCAGAAGGGCATAAGGTAAAGGAGTAAAAAGAGCCTTACGTTCCCTCCCACAGTCAATTCCCCTACATATAACTAAGAATTTTTCTAGACTCAACATCGACCAGTTTGGCTTGAGAAACCTACAGGCAGTCCAGCTCTGATGCCAACGCTGTCAGGACCCCTATCCTAAGTCACACCGATCTAGCTGTAACACGTCATATCACTTTGCGGCCTCACGCACAGTAACCCCACGGGTGCAACCTTACCTGGCCCGGGACCGTTTGCGCATTTTGGCACACGTATATGACAGTGTCGCTAGCATCCATATGACAGAGAACCCGGGCCGACATGGCTAGTTATAAACCAAGTGGCACTAGATTACAGAGACAGGCATCCATGACCCAGCAACGAACATGTCGGCCATCAACGTATGAACCCAAGTCGTAGCAAGCTACATGGACTTAAAGGAACAACGCGTGACATTTCCCCTAAGGGACAGACACAGGAACGAAGAAGGACACATGCCAGCCAGCCTACGTGTTCCGAGCAGTAGCAAGCTACCAAGGCTCATTGGAATCACTAGGAGGCATTTCCCTGTAAGGTAGGCTACCAAAGGAAAACAACTAGGTGTCGGATCCCACACATACCAAGCATTTCAAACATACACGCAATATGCTCAATATGTGCAAATACAACATTGCATCACAACAGAACTCTATGACTCAAAGTACTTTATTCAAAAGGCTCCAAGAGCCATACATAACATATCCATACAGGTAGGGGTCACATGACCCAACACTCAAGTCATACAGTCATACAAGCACAAGCGGAAGCTACATGTCTGAGTACAGACAACTTAGAAAATAAAACAGGCTTGGTGTAGCCTGACTATCTACAAGGCCCTTCACAAGCTCCAGATCTCCGTCTGGGTGTCAAGCTACTCGTCGACATCAACGTCTATGTAGAACCCATCAGCAGGGGCAGGGTTCTCCTCTGCAACAGTTATTAAGCAAACATGAGTACAAAGGTACTCAGCAAGTCTTACCACAGAACCTATCATACATGCAACATTATCAAAGGGGGGTAGTGGAGTTCATAGCAGAATGCCAGCTTTGACCTTGGCTAACCTATACTACAACTCTCAACGGATTGCAAGATGTTATTACGAACACGAGTCCTCTACTCACCACATCAATACACTACCGAGGATCCTCTTCCGTCATCCTACGGAAGGGCCATCCACGGCACTCACACTTATCTTGAGGCTTTTAGTAGTATCCATCAACTTGTCTATGAACTGTAAGAGCAACCAAGTAGTCCATACCGCGAACAACGGCTATTCGAATAGTTTGATAACCCTGCAAGGGTGTACTTCTTCACACACGCTTTCACCACTTATCGCCGTTTACTCGGCGTGTACTCGGCAGCCTTCAAGCGGAAGCCCAGCGGGGGTGTCGGCCACGACCTGACTAACTACTCAAGTCTCTCGTCCAGGTTTATCGCCTATTTGGGTTCCATCCGTGGGGAGATCTGGCCGGGGTGTCACTCACGGCCCCAAACGATGTGTATAGGGTTCCCGACTCACCAAACGGGCAACCGGTACACCATGCCACGTACCTGTTGCATCACAACCCACCCCGAGGGTCAGCGTTGTGCACGACCTCCAGTAAGCTATAAACACTAGAAACTAGTTGCAACTCCTGGACAGAGATCGAGGGTAATTAATAAGCCGAGAGGGTCCATTGGTTTCGGGCCCAATGCATGGTAGTAACTGCAACTTGAACCACACATACATATCTCAGGTCCTATGGACGATTCCAATGAAACAACCCACCATGTACTCCTACATGGCCTTTCATCGATACCTTTACCAAGCGTATTCCACACTTCCTTCTCTCTACCGGTATGATCATTTCACTCTGATCCATCACCCAGATGAACCAGACCTGACACAACTCTAGGCATAGCAGGCAACATAAACAAATAGCATGGTGGATCACACATCACATGGCTCAATCAACTCATACACATGCTAGTGGGTTTCAACTATTTACTGTGGCAATGACAGGTCATGCAAGGGATAGGGTTCAACTACCGCAGCAAGTAGCAGTTCACACGCTGTTACCTTAATGCAGTAAAAGAGAGCAGGAGCGAGAAGATTGGGTTTGTATCGGAATGATCAATGATTGCTTGCCTGACAAAGTAGTTGTCGGGTACTGCTCTTCAGCTGGATAAGCAGCAGTATCCTCGGGAGCAGGACCTAACACAGAGAATACCGGCGATACAATCATTAACAAACAAATGCAACAATATGATGCATGCTCATGACATGGCAAGATGCATGTGTGTTGGCTAATGCAACTAAAACCAGAAGGGTTTGAACCTATTTGAATCAAAGATTCAAATTGGAGTTCAAACTATTATTTAAATAAGTGCATTATCATGTTTTTGATGTATACAGCAAGTTAACTTGATCAAACATGCATGAAACCAGTGCCATTGGAAAGATTGGATTTTTCTGATCATTTTACATATATAAATCTTTTCCATCTGAGCTATGGTTGATTTTATATGATTTTCAGAAGTTTTGGGTATTTTCTGGAATTTCCTGAATTATTTTTAAATCTAAAAATCCCAGAAAACCTTTACTGCATCAGCATGACATCATGCTGGCGCCAGTCAGTCAACAGGGCCAGTCCAAGTCAAACCTGACCAGTGGGACCCACTGGTCAGTGTCACAGTTAACTAATTAACTAATTAGAATTAAATTAACACCTAAACTAGGTTTGACTTGCGGGCAGGGCCCACATGTCAGTGACCCAGGGGGTCAAACCCGTGGTCAAAACAGGTTCAACTCGCCGGCGTTTAGCCGCCGGCGAGGCCAAACACAGCGGTGAGGTGCGGGTTTCGTGCTCCGGCTGCCAAAACGACGGCGGAGCACACCTACGGGTAGCTGGAGGCAAACCGCATCGAGTGGAGGTGGTGGCTGGCCTCGGGGTCGCCGGAGATGACGCCGGCGACGAGTCCAGCGGCGGCCGGAGTTCGGAGAAGTCGAAAACGACGGTGCGGTGCTCATTGAGGAGCGTGAAGTAGTCCTACAGCATCTACGTGTGGTGGTGAAGCTGATAGGCACGGTGGCCGGACCAATGGATGGCCGGAGCCTCGTCGGCGACGAGCTCTGCGGCGGTGCGTGCAGGTGAGCTTCGTGCGATGCGTTCCAGGGCAAAAGAGAGCCAACAGAGAGGGGGAGGACGAAGCTGGGCTCACAGGGGTTGCAGCAGGCGCCAGAACGAGCTCGGGGGTGGTCGGAGCTGAGTGGGACGGCGAGGGGGATCTCCGCGGCCGGAGTTGGGGAAGAAGAGGTCGGGGGCGTCTCCAGGGCGGGCGAGCGCTCGGGGCTCGGCCTGTTCGAAGTAGTCGAGGACGGCGGAGACGAGGACACCAAGGCGGGGCTCAGGGACGACGGTGGGCGCGGCTTTTACGACGGTGCGAGCACGACGGCGTCGGCCATGGCGCGGGGAGAGCGAGGGAGAGGAGCTGGGGAGAGGGGGAGGTGTCTGCGAGGTCGGGGGCGACGGGTGTGACCGAACCAGGCTTCCAGGGCGGCGAGGGGAGGAAGCAGGGCGGCGGGCAGCTGCGTGGCGCGCGGTGCGGTCGCCGTCGAGCACCTGCCTGCCTGCCTGGCCGAGCCAAGCAGCTCGCTGGAGCGGCAGCTGGGCTGGGCCGGCAGGTGGGCCGGGTGGGGCGCCAGGTAAGCTTCTTCTCTCTCTCTTTTTTCTATTTTCTTTTCTGTTTCATTTGTTTTGCATCTTTGTTTAATTAATAAAAATGCTAGAGCATTTTTATAACTCATGAAACTTGTCATACCTACTGTATATAATATGACCAGTAGGAAACATTATAGTTCATGATTATTTGAGCATTTAAAATATTTAAAAATATTTAAATGCCCAAATACAATTACCATATGATTTAATCCAAAGCCCTTGAGTGTCCTAGAAAATTGTGCACCATTTTTAGCAAAGGTTTGAGACCAAGGCAGAAATGATGAACATTTTTGAAGGGCATTTTGGGTACATTGGAAAATATTTTATCAAACCCTAGTTGTTAGAAGAGGGGTGCTGGGTTTTCTGTCATTCCCATTTCAAATTTCTTTGAAAAGTAAACATGATGCACACACCTAATGCAAGTCCTAACTAGGGATGTGACAGCTATCGTACATCCACGTTGATGGAGACTTCAACCCACGAAGGGTAACGGATGCGCGAGTCTGCGGAGGGCTCCACCAACAAAGGGTCCACGAAGAAGCAACTTTGTCAATCCCACCATGGTCGTCTCCCACGAAGGACTTGCCTCACTAGGGTATATCTTCAGGAAGTAGGCGATCTCCTTGCCCTTACAAACTCCTTGGTTCAACTCCACAATCTTGTCGGAGGCTCCCAAGTGACACCTAACCAATCTAGGAGACACCACTATCCAAAAGGTAATAAATGGTGTGTTGATGATGAACTCCTTGCTCTTGTGCTTCAAGTGGTAGTCTCCTCAACACTCAACTCTCTCTCACAAATTTGGATATGTGGTGGAAAGAAGATTTGAGTGGAAAGAAATTTGGGGAAGGCTAGAGATCAAGATTCTTGTGGTTGAATTGGAATATCTTGGTCTCAACACATGAGCAGGTGGTTCTCTCTCAGAAAGTGAATAGTGGAAGTGCAGGCATGTTCTGATGGCTCTCTCACTGATGGAGAGGGGATGGAGGGGTATATATAGCCTCCACACAAAATCTAGCCATTACACACATTTGACCCAACTCGGTCAGACCGAATAAACGAACTCGGTCAGATCGAAGCAGTTCAAAATGTGAACGTTAGACATTTTGGTGGGACCGACAGTATCAACTCAGTGGGACCAATGCATTAGGGTTAGGGGAAAACGTCAACTCGGTTTGACCGATTACACAAACTCGGTGAGACCGATTTTGGCAATAAGCTAACAGAGTGTTGGTCAGGCAAACTCGGTGGGACCGATTCGCTCATCTCGGTGTGACCGAAATGTTACGAAGAGGCAACACAGAGTTTGCAATGCCAACTCTGTGGAACTAATTCACTCATCTTGGTTAGACCGAAACGTTACAAAGAGGAAACAGAGAGTTTGCATTCCCATATCTGTGAGACCGAGATCCCTATCGGTGAGACCGAACTGATTAGGGTTTGTGGCAGTGGCTATGTCAAGTGAACTCGGTGGCGCCGGATAGATCGAATAAGTGGGGCCGAGTTTGACTTTTAGGTTTAGGACATATGTGGAAATGAGAAAGTGGTTGCGGGATTTGGAGCATATTACTAAGCACTTTGAGCAAGTAGACCATTAAGCGACACCTCATCGCCTTTTAATAGTATTGGCTTTTCCTATGGACTCAATGTGATCTTGGATCACTAAAATGAAAATGTATAGTCTTGAGCTTTTGCCAATATTTGTCCTTAGCATTTTGAGGGGTCCACATTTCTAATCCATGCCATGCCAACCATTGAACTTCCTGAAATATTTATCTTGAAAGGATATTAGTTCAATGAGCTATATGTTGTTATTAATTACCAAAACCACCCGGGAATTAGTTGCACTTTCAGCGCTGCTCATCGCGCGTGAGCTCGTGTGCTACTGCTTGGCCGATGATCTCTATGAGGAATGGCTGGACCGCATCTCCGATCTCGTCAGCGCCGCGGGAAAAGCTCCAGCACTGTCCCGGTCACTGCCTCCTCCACTACCTCAAGGGGGCGACCTGGCCCACGGCGCTCCTCATCCTCTTCTTCAGCGTGACATCATCCCCGAGCCAAGGCGCGAGGCTCCCCAGCGCGGGCCACCCCGCAGGATGCCCGCGCGTGACGAAGAAAGCTGCCATGTGGTGCAACGGCCCCAAGGCGAGGCGCGTGCCCTCCCAGCGCCGCCTCATCAAGGTCGTGCACCGTCTCCCGCAGCGACACGTGAACACCCTGACCAAGATCCACTTCAACGACGGGCACTCGGAGGCACGACAGGCTGCTAGGCGTTCACCCCGGAGCTGCGTTGGGTTGTTTGGCCTGGTAAATTCAAGCCGAACCTACCATCACGCTATCATGGGACACCCGACCCCGCTAAGTTCCTGCAGCTCTACGAGCTCAGCATCGAGGCGGCCAGTGGCGATGAGAAGGTCATGGCCAACTGGTTTCCTATGGCTCTCAAGGACAATGCGCGTTTGTGGCTCCTGAACCTCCCAGTGGAGTGGATTTCCTCCTCGGAGGAGCTGCGCGAGTGATTCATCTCCAACTTCGAAGGGACTTGTGACAGCGCCCCTGCTATTGGCGATCTGCAGCGAATCAAGTAGCAGCACGGAGAAACCTTGCGCAAGTACATCCAGCGTTTTACCAACGTCCACATCAAGATTACCAAGGTGTCAGATGAGGCCATCATCTCCGCGTTCACTGATGGTGTTCGGGACATCGGGATAAAGGAGGAACTCGCCATTCACGAGGGCCTGAGCTCGGCTCTGGAGATGTTCAACATGGCAGTCAAGTGTGCAAGGGTAGAAGAGGGTCGCCTCTCGCTTGTCGAGCTCCCTGAGGCCGACCCAGAAGACAAGAAGGCCAAGACCAAGGAATCCAAGTGCAAGGGACCCGTTGTGCTCGCAGCTAAGACTAAGATGAAGCGCGGGTGCGACTACCCCGAATCCTACAAGGGTAGCCGCCCGTTCTGCGTCTTCCACAACGTGCATAGCCACAACACCAACGATTGCCTGGAGCTCAGGGCCATCTGCGATGGGCGCCTCGGCCGTCGCCCCGAGCGCGGTGACCGAGGCCAAGACCACAGAGCTGGTCGAGGTAGAGGATGATGGGAGAACCGTGACTCTCGCCAAGGCTGGCGCAATTAGGCTCGCGAGGACCACTGCAGGGCCAGCCTCGCGAGGGACCTTGGAGGGATCAGCCTCGTGAGGGTCCCTAGAGGGATCAGCCTCGTGAAGACCGTCCACAAGGCAACGCTGGGCTTCTTTCGCTACCACCACCACGAAGAAGGAATGACGACCACCACCAAGATGATGGGGCTGGGGGCTTCCAAGAGCCTCATACCGCCGCTTCCATCTTGGGTGGCGCCCGGGCCCCAGCATCTCATCACATCTTCAAGCAGTTCGCCCGTGAGGTGAACGCGGTCCTCCCCAAGCTCGAGGCAACGCGCCCACTCAAGTGGTCCAAGTACGTTGTCACCATCGACTTAGCAGACCAGCTCAAGTGCGCAGCTGCGGCTGGCGCCCTCCCGCTCCTCTGTTCACCTACCATCGGCAACGTGGTCGTCAGCAAGACTTTCAACAATGGTGGAGCCAGACTCAATGTCCTCTCTGTCGAGACCTTCGACACACTCCAAGTGCCGTATGATCAGCTTCAGCCGACCAAGCCCTTCTCAGGTGTGACCGACAGCTCCACCTCCTTGATAGGACAGATCCGCCTTCCTGTCACCTTCGGCGACCGCAAGAACTACCGCACCAAGTTCATCTACTTCGACATCGCCCACATCCAGCTCCCGTACAATGCCATCCTCAGGTATTCGGCCCTGGCCAAGTTCATGGAGGCAACCCACCACGGCTACAATGTTCTCGAGATGCCAGGAAGCGTTGGCATCATCATAGTCGCGTGCAATAAGAAAGATGCGGTGTGCTCTCTCGAGCGCGCCTACCGAGCTGCAGCGGTAGAGAACTTAGATGCTGAGGGCTATGCCTACCCACCTGAGGTTGCACAAAGAAGAAGAAGCAGCTACTCACCCTGGGGCCTCAAGAGGACGGAGCGCCTAACGGCCATGCCTCTTGACCTGCGCCCACGGACGGGGCGCCTTCCCCTCTCGCATAGGAAGGCGCACCCAACGCTCCTCTCAGGCTGGGCTCGGGGGCTCTCCTCTGGAGGGCCTCTGACCTGGCCAATTTCGTGAGGTAGGCGCTCGGGCACCATGTGGAGGCGTGTTTTAGCGCGCGCTTCCGCGAGACGAACACAGGGCGCAAGGCGCCAAGTGCTCGGGAGTTTGTCACCAAGGCAATCAAAGATCTTCAGGAAGCAAGGGCGATGCAAGGAGAGCGTCGCCCCGCGTCACCAAGCATCGCTCCCTCTACCGACGAGTGCAGGGGGCTGCGAGTCTGTGTCAATATCCTAGGGCTCAACAGAGCCGCGTCTCAGGAGCTCTTCTGGCCGTCCCAAGTAGGCTGGTGCGAGGGTCCCCCTCATAGCTACGTTCACATGCCTTTCGGCCTGCCGAACAGCGCTACCTTGCACCAGTGCCGCATGCGGAGCATCCTAGCAGCTCGTGAGGCCAAGTACCAGGAGATCCTGGCGGAGGAAGCTCTGGTCCTTCGTGAGCCTCCTGGACCATAGGAGCCTCGCAAGGTTCAGAGGCCAGACGGCTCATGAGGAACGGCTTCAGCAGCATGTGTATTCAGCTACCCCAACACTTCTCCTGCAATGGTGACAGGTGACATTTTTTGTTTCGTTCGGTTGGGGGCGCCCCACGGGCTCCATCATCCCCAAGCCGTGTGGGTTCGTCCCTACGGTGTGTATCGTCTTTCCTTCTCATTCAGTTGGGGCGCCCCTCGGGCTGCATCACCACCAAGCCGTGTGGATCTATCCCTACGGCGAGTATCGTTTTTGCATCTATTACAGCTGGCCTTACCATGACTTATCCAGTGATTATCATTTGTCTGTCTGGCGCTTTGTGGCCATGAAGGTCGTGCACCCTCGCGAGCTTGCCCACGAACGCCTCGTGATTAAGGACTGGCACGGCGTCTGTGCTCGGGTCCATCCCTGCAACGTCGCTAAATCCAAGTGGTTGAGCTCTGGGTCACGGACCAGCTCCCGTGTACGTCACATCCCATGGCCCTTGGTGCCTTGTTCTCGCATGAGCTAATCCGGGGTGGACGAGTCAGGGCGCGCAACCTGGTGATGTCTACTACACAACCTTCTTCTTGTAGACGTTGTTGGGCCTCCAAGTGCAGAGGTTTGTAGGACAGTAGCAAATTTCCCTCAAGTGGATGACCTAAGGTTTATCAATCCATGGGAGGCGTAGGATGAAGATGGTCTCTCTCAAGCAACCCTGCAACCAAATAACAAAGAGTCTCTTGCGTCCCCAACACACCCAATACAATGGTAAATTGTATAGGTGCACTAGTTCGGCGAAGAGATGGTGATACAAGTGCAATATGGATGGTAGATATTGGTTTTTGTAAACTGAAAATATAAAAACAGCAAGGTAGCAAGTGGTAAACGTGAGCATAAACGGTGTTGCAATGATAGGAAACAAGGCCTAGGGTTCATACTTTCACTAGTGCAAGTTCTCTCAACAAGGATAACATAATTGGATCATATTACTAGCCCTCAACATGCAACAAAGAGTCACTCCAAAGTCACTAATAGCGGAGAACAAATGAAGAGATTATGGTAGGGTACGAAACCACCTCAAAGTTATTCTTTCTGATCCATCTATTCAAGAGTCCGTAGTAATGTTCAATCTATCATAAAGTTCGTACTAGAATAACACCTTAAGACACAAATCAACCAAAACCCTAATGTCACCTAGATACTCCATTGTCACCACGAGTATCCGTGGGCATGATTATACGGTATGCATCACACAATCTCAGAAACATCTATTCAACCAACACATAGAACTTCAAAGAGTGCCCCAAAGTTTCTACCGGAGAGTCAAGACGAAAACGTGTGCCAACCCCTATGCATAGATTCCCAAGGTCACGGAACCCGCAAGTTGATCACCAAAACATACATCAAGTGTTCTCAAATCCTTAAAGACTCAATCCGATAAGATAACTTCAAAGGGAAAACTCAATCCATTACAAGAGAGTAGAGGGGGAGAAGCATCATAAGATCCAACTAGAATAGCAAAGCTCGCGATACATCAAGATCGTGCCATCTCAAGAACACGAGAGAGAGAGAGAGAGAGGGAGAGAGATCAAACACATAGCTACTAGTGCATACCCTCATCCCCTAGGGTGGACTACTCCCTCCTCGTCATGGAGAGCGCCGGGATGATGAAGATAGCCATCGGAGAGGGATTCCCCCCTCCGGCAGTGTGCCAGAACGGGTCTAGATTAGTTTTTGGTGGCTACAGAGGCTTTCGGTGGCGGAACTCCCGATCTAGGTTAATTTCCGAAGGTTTCAGTATTTATAGGATTTTTTGGCGTAGGTCCCAAGTAAGTGAGGCTTCTGGGCTGTCCACGAGATAGGGGGCGCCACCACCTTCCCAGGGCGCGTCCCCCACCCTCATGGACAGCCCGTGGCTCCCCTGGCCCAACTATTTTACTTCGGGTCCAGAAACAATCATCAAAAATTGGCACGTCAATTGGTCTCCGTTTGATATTCCTTTTCTATAAAACTCAAAAACAAGGAAAAAACATAAACTGGCACTGGGCTCTGGGCTAATAGGTTAGTCCCAAAAATCATATAAAAGTGTATGTAAAAGCCCATAAGACATCCTAGAAGGATAATATAATAGCATGGAACAATAAAAAATTATAGATACGTTGGAGATGTATCAAGCATCCCCAAGCTTAATTCCTACTCGTCCTCAAGTAGGTAAATGATAAAAACAGAATTTTTGATGTGGAATGCTACCTAACATAATTTTCAATGTAATTCTCTTAATTGTGGCATGAATGTTCATATCTGAAAGATTCAAGACAAAAGTCTATATTGACATAAGAAATAATAATACTTCAAGCATACTAACAAAGCAATCATGTCTTCTCAAAATACTATGGCTAAAGAAAGTTATCCCTACAAAATCATATAGTCTGGCTATGCTCCCTCTTCATCACACAAAATATTCATATCATGCACAACCCCGATTTCAGCCAAGCACTTGTTTTCATACTCTATTCTTTCAAACCTTTCAACTTTCACGCAATACATGAGCGTGAGCCATGGACATAGCACTATGTGGAATAGAGAGGTGGTTGTGGAGAAGACAAAAATGAGGAAGATAGTCTCACATCGACTAGGCGTATCAACGGGCTATGGAGATGTCCATCAATAGATATCAATGTGAGTAAGTAGGGATTGACATGCAACGGATGCACTAGAGCTAAATATGTATGAAAGCTCAACAAGAGAAACTAGTGGGTGTGCATCCAACTTGCTTGCTCACGAAGACCTAGGGCATTTGAGGAAGCCCATCGTTGGAATATAGAAGCCAAGTTCTATAATGAAAATTCCCACTAGTATATGAAAGTGACTAAACATGAGACTCTCTATCATGAAGAACATGGTGCTATTTTTGAAGCACAAGTGTGGAAAAAGATAGTAGCAATTGTCCCTTCTCTCTTTTCTCTCATTTTTTTGGAGGGGCTTTCCTCTTTTTTAGCCCCTCTCTATTTTTGTTGGGCCACCTCTTTTTTTTGGCCTTTATATATTATTATTTTTGTTTTTTTGTTTCATCACACGGGACAATGCTCTAATAATGAAGATCATCACACTTTTATTTACTTACAACTCAATGATTACAACTCGAAGCTAGAACAAAATATGACTCTATATGAATGCCTCCGGCGGTGTACCGGGATGTGAAATGAATCAAGAGTGGCATGTATGAAAAATTATGCATGGTGGCTTTGCCACAAATACGATGTCAACTACATGATCATGCATGGCAATATGACAATATGAAGCGTGTCATATGAACGGAACGGTGGAAAGTTGCATGGCAATATATCTCGGAATGGCTATGGAAATGCCATGATAGGTAGGTATGATGGCTGTTTTGAGGAATATATATGGTGGCTGTTTTGAGGAATATATATATAGTGGGTGTATGGTACCGGCGAAAGTTGCGCGGTACAAGAGAGGCTAGCAACGGTGGAAGGGTGAGAGTGCGTATAATCCATGGACTCAACATTAGTCATAAGAACTCATATACTTTTTGAAAAAATCTACGAGTCATCAAAAGAAAGGAATCAATGCATGCTCCTAGGGGGAGGTTGGTAGGAGTTAACCATCGCGCGCCCCCGACCTCCACACAAAGGTTGACACTTTACAAATACCTCATGCTCTAACTTCGTCACATAGCGATTCACCATACGTGCATGCTACGGGAATCACTAACCTTAACACGAGTATTTCTCAATTTCATAATAACTCCACTAGCATGACTCTAATATCACTATCCTCATATCTCAAAACAATTATCAAGCACTTAAGTTCTCATCATATTCAATGCACTTAGTGTGAACGTTTTCACTACATTGATCGCGGATGTCTATCATGTGAAGGCTAGATTTACAACCAAAGCACATTACCATGCTGTTTTAATAGACTCTCAAAAGGATATAAGTGAAGCATGAGAGTTCATCTATTTCTTCAAAATAAAACCACCGCCGTTCTCTAACAGATATAAGTGAAGCACTAGAGCAAACAACAGACTACTCCGAAAGATATAAGTGAAGATCAGTGAGTAGTTGAATAATTATGTAACTATGTGAAGACTCTCTAACATTTAAGAGCTTCAGAACTTGGGATATTATTCAAACAGCAAGCAAAACAAACTAAAATAAATTGATGCTCCAAGCAAAACACATATCATGTGGTGAATAAAAATATAGCTCCGAGTATAGTTACCGATGGATGAAGACGAAAGAGGGGATGCCTTCCCGGGGCATCCCAAAGCTTTGGCTTTTGGTTGTCCTTGAATTTTACTTGGGGTGCCATGGGCATCCCCAAGTTTAGGCTCTTGCCACTCTTTGTTCCATAGTCCATCAAAGCAATACTCAAAACTTGAAAACTTCACAACACAAAACTTAGACAAAAATCTCGTGAGCTCCGTTAGTATAAAAAAGCAAACCACTACTCAAAGGTACTGCCATGAATTCATTCTTTGTTTATATTGGTGTTAAACCTACTGTATTCCAACTTCTCTATGGTTCATACTTCCCAATACTACTCATAGATGCATTGAAATAAGCAAACAACACACGAAAAACAGAATTTGTCAAAGACAAAACAGTCTGTAGTAATCTGCAGGTTTCGCATACTTCTGTAACTCCAAAAAAATCAAACTAAATTGGTAAACGTGAGGAATTTGTCTATTAATCATCTGCAAAAAGAATCAACTAAATAGCACGCTCCAGTAAAATCTGATGACCATTCTAGCGAGCGCTAACAATTCTGTTTTTCACAGCAAGATCATATAAACTTCACACAAGTCTTCCCAAAGGTTCTAGTTGGCACAAACACTAATTAAAACACAAAACCACATCTAAACATAAGCTAGATGCAATATTTATTCCTAAGAAGAAGAAAAAACAAAGAAACTAAAATAAAGTTGGGTTGCCTCCCAACAAGCGCTATCGTTTAACGCCCCTAGCTAGGCACGATGATGCTCACATAAAAGATAATAATTGAAACATAAAGAGAGCATCATGAAGAATATGACTAGCACATTTAAGTCTAACCCACTTCCTATGCATAGGGATTTTGTGATCAAACAACTTATGGGAACGATAATCAACTAGCATAGGAAGGGAAAGCAAGCATAACTTCAAAACTTTAAGCACATAGAGAGGAAACTTGATATTATTGCAATATGTAGAAGCATATGATCCTCTCTCATAATAATTTTCAGTAGCATCATGAATGAATTCGAAAATATAACCAGCACATAAAGCATTCTTTTCATGATCTACTTGCGTAGAAATTTTACTACTCTCCACATAAGCAAAATTCTTCTCATTAACAATAGTGGGAGCAAACTCAACAAAATAACTATCATGTGAAGCATAATCCAATTGAAAATTAAAATCATGATGAAAGGTTTCATGGTTATAATTATTCTAATAGCATACAAGTCATCACAATAATCATCATAGATAGCAACTTTGTTCTCATAATCAATTGGAATCTCTTCCGAAATAGTGGATTCATCACTAAATAAAGTCATGACCTCTCCAAATCCACTTTCATAAATATAATCATAATAAATAGGAGGCATGCTTTCATCATAATAAATTTGTTCATCAAGACTTTGGGGACAAAAAATATCATCTTCATCAAACATAGCATCCCCAAGCTTGTGGCTTTTCATATCATTAGCATCATGGGTATTCAAAGAATTCATACTAACAATATTGCAATCATGCTCATCATGCACATATTATATGCCAAGCACTCTATGTAATTCTTCTTGTAGTACTTGAGCACAATTTTCCTTCCCTTCATTTTCACGAAATATAAAAAGATGAAGCATATGAGGTAACCTTAATTCCATTTTTTTGTAATTTTCTTTTATAAACTAAACTAGTGTTAAAACAAGAAACTAAAAGATTTGATTGCAAGATTTAAAGATATACCTTCAAGCACTAACCTCCCCGGCAACGGCACCAGAAAAGAGCTTGATGTCTACTACACAACCTTCTTCTTGTAGACGTTGTTGGGCCTCCAAGTGCAAAGGTTTGTAGGACAATAGCAAATTTCCGTCAAGTGAATGACCTAAGGTTTATCAATCTGTGGGAGGCGTAGGATGAAGATGGTCTCTCTCAAGCAATCCTACAACCAAATAACAAAGAGTCTCTTGTGTCCCCAATACACCCAATACAATGGTAAATTGAATAGGTGCACTAGTTCGGCGAAGACATGGTGATACAAGTGCAATATGGATGGTAGATATTGGTTTTTGTAAACTGAAAATATAAAAACATCAAGGTAGCAAGTGGTAAACGTGAGCATAAACGGTGTTGCAATGATAGAAAACAAGGCCTAGGGTTCATACTTTCACTAGTGCAAGTTCTCTCAACAAGGATAACATAATTGGATCATATTACTAGCCCTCAACATGCAACAAAGAGTCACTCCAAAGTCACTAATAGCGGAGAACAAACGAAGAGATTATGGTAGGGTACGAAACCACCTCAAAGTTATTCTTTCTGATCGATCTATTCAAGAGTTCATAGTAACGTTCAATCTATCATAGAGTTCGTACTAGAATAACACCTTAAGACACAAATCAACCAAAACCCTAATGTCACCTAGATAATCCATTGTCACCTCAAGTATCCGTGGGCATGATTATACGATATGCATCACACAATCTCAGAAACATCTATTCCACCAACACATAGAACTTCAAAGAGTGCCCAAAAGTTTCTACCGGAGAGTCAAGACGAAAACGTGTGCCAACCCCTATGCGTAGATTCCCAAGGTCACAGAACCCACAAGTTGATCACCAAAGCATACATCAAGTGTTCTCAAATCCTTAAAGACTCAATCCGATAAGATAACTTCAAAGGGAGAACTGAATCCATTACAAGAGAGTAGAGGGGGAGAAGCATCATAAGATCCAACTAGAATAGCAAAGCTCGCGATACATAAAGATCGTGCCATCTCAAGAACATGAGAGAGAGAGAGAGAGAGAACAAACACATAGCTACTGGTACATACCCTCAGCCCAGAGGGTGGACTACTCCCTCCTCGCCATGGAGAGCGCCGGGCTGATGAAGATAGCCACCGGAGAGGGATTTCCCCCTCCGGCAGGGTGCCAGATTGGGTCTAGATTGGTTTTTGGTGGCTACAGAGGCTTTCGGCGGTGGAACTCCCGATCTAGGTTAATTTCCAAAGGTTTCAGTATTTATAGGATTTTTTGGTGTAGGTCCCAAGTAAGGGAGGCTTCTGGGTTGTCCACGAGATAGGGGGGCGCCACCACCTTCCCAGGGCGCGCCCCCCACCCTCGTGGGCAGCCCGTGGCTCCCCTGGCCCAACTATTTTACTCCGGGGGCTTCTTTTGGTCCAGAAAAAATCATCAAAAATTGGCACGTCAATTGGACTCCGTTTGATATTCCTTTTCTGTAAAACTCAAAAACAAGGAAAAGGCAGAAACTGGCACAGGGCTTTGGGTTAATAGGTTAGTCCCAAAAATCATATAAAAGTGTATATAAAAGCCCATAAGACATCCTAGAGGGATAATATAATAGCATGGAACAATCAAAAATTATAGATACGTTGGAGACGTATCACTTGGTGCCTCGCCACCTCGGCAGCTGCGCGCCGGCTGTCTTTCTTTAGGCTCGGCGCAGGTTACCTAACCACCTTTGTAGGACCCTCACAGGTATTCCAAGTCAAATCCAGGTGCAACCTGCCTTGAGGTAGGGCCTCGTGAGTCCCACGTTGGCTCACGAGTGCCCATACACACCTCCTCTAGTCCTGTCGTGCAAGCCACATGTCAGGACGGGGTTGTACACGCCCCGGGGGCTCCACTCAGAGGGGTCCCCCACGCACGCGTCAGTGGAAGCCCCATGCTCCGCGCTGGCGGATGACACTGTCGAGGATCGGCTATGCCCGTGCAAGAGCGGAAGCACCATGCTCCGCGCTGGTGAATAAACAACTGAGGGCGGCCTCACGGCCGCAGAAACCTCAGGAGAGCCCCCAAGATCGCCGCTCAGCCTCAATGTGCTGCTTTCCCTCAGGAGGGTAGCGCGAGGGGGCTGGGGACGGAGGCTACGCTCAGGTCACACCTAGCGTACGCCACCTTACCAGGTCCCTCGGGCCTGGTCTTTGCGCGCCCCTCCTGAGCAAAAGCCCGGCGAGGAACATGTATGGAGGTTTGTTCGTACGTCAAGGGGGACCCCTGGGCATCGCGACCCAGGGGCCTAACTGGCCACGTAGCCCCTCAGCCCTTCGTCTCATCCTGGTGATCCGGACGCCCCAACGGCGGCTGAGGTACGCGCGGGGTCAGGCCCTGCCGACGTAGAACGCTAGAACCTACACCCGCATCTCCTTCCTAAGGGTTGTTCGAACGTCAAGGGTGACCCCTGTGCATCACGACCCAAGGGCCTAACTGGCCACGTAGACCCTCAACCCTTTGGCTCGTCCTGGTGATCTGGACACACCAACGGTGGCTAAGGTACGCACGGTGTCGGGCCCTGCCGACGCAGAACGCTAGAACCTACACCCGGATCTCCTTCGTGAGGGATGTTCGAACATCAAGGGGGGCCCCTGGGCATCGCGGCCCAGGGGCCTAATTAGCCCCTCGCCCCTCACCCCTTGGTCTCGTCTTAGTGATCCAGACGCCCCAACAGCAGTTGAGGTATGCGCGGGGTCTGGCTCTGCTGACGTAGAACGCTAAAGCCAGCGGAAAGGAAGATAGTGAAACCCTAGCAAATTATTACAAAACATACTATCTCCCAAAGGTTCAAAGCAGAAGTTCTTACACCTCCACGAGGCACGATAAATGTTGCAGGAACAAAGCGGGAAGCAGCGGTGCCCCATCCTCTTCTTCATCCCTGGACGTCGCCATCGCCAGCCTAGGGTGACCCGTCGTCAACAACATTGCCGCCGTCTGCTCCATCGGCCCCCGCTGCCGGAGCAGCGGAGTCAACTGGAGAAAACTGCTATAGTAGAGCCTCCACCTACTCCTCCATGGCCTTGGCAGCGGCACCCTGAAGCTCGGGAGCCAAAGGCTCAAGAAGGGCACCAAATTCGAAGTTGGGATCTCGGAGGTAGAGGTGGTGGTAGATGTGCGTCGCGACCGAGCTAGAAAAGGCACAAGCCTCTGCCTCCACCAAGGGGCCTAACCCCGCGACAACACCCTCAAGCGACATAGCAAGCCTCGGGAGCAGTCCGACGGGGCCCTCTTCTAGTGTTGTCAGCAGTTTCTCATACCCTTTCCCGTAAAGGGACCGCAGGGAAGAGCGGAGTCTCTCCTCGAGGGAGACGAAGGCGTCGCGCTCCATGGTGGCCGCCTTCTCAGCCTCAGCAAGGGACCTCTAGGATGCTTTCGCCTCCTTCTTCAGCTTCTCCAAGCGGCCGCGCTTCGTAGCTTGGTCTTGGGCTGTTTGCTTCAGCTCGGCATCGCGGTCGTCAAGCACAGCAGCCCGGACCTTCAGTTCCTTCTCCTGCTCCTCGAGATGGTGGGTATCCTCGGCGCATGCCTCAGTGAGAGTCTTTAGCTCGGCTTCCACCATGCGGAAGTTCTCCTCAGCATCCTTCGCGTTGGCCCTCGCCAAGTCATGCTCGGTCGCGGCCATGTAGCCACCTTCTCGCCCTCTTCGACGGCGGCCTCAGCCACGCTCCAGGCTGTCCTGACGGATGAATCGGCCTGGAGCCACCCCAAAATCATCCCCAGGCATCCCGTCGCCATGCGGTGGTCACCATCCCAGAGGTCAACCTGGAGCTGGTTGAGCGCGGCGAAGACATCCTCCAAGGCGCGGGGCATGGTGGCAGAGCCATGACCTGCTGGCGTGATGACTTGAGGAAAGACAGCATCGACACCCGGGCTAGCGGAGCAGCAGGAACCTCAGTGACAGGGGCTTCTGAGCTTTTGCACCCCCAGCAAGGTCGCTGGGGGCTGGGGCCTCCAGCGTCAGTCTTGTCCCGTTCGTGGCCGTCTCCTGAGCCTGGGTCTCCGAGCCTCGAGAAGCATGCCCAGCAACGGGCAAGCGCGAAGTGGACCGTTCCTTTCGCACCGGAGTCGCAGCAGCAGTAGCGTGAGGCATGGTCTCGAAAGGCCTGGCCTCCTCCTTCTTCTTCGACAACGGCGGCCCGACCGCCAGGAGGGGAGACGTTTTGAGTACATCACCCAAAGCGGAAGCAAAAATAAGGTAAAAATACTTACTGGCTGATGGCAATGTACGTCCTTTTCTTGGACAGGAGCAAGGTGACCCCAAGCTTCTTGGCCGCAAGGCTCTCCGCGCCCTCAGAGAGGGGCAAGGGCGTGGCAGCGGCCCCTGCATCACCGCCCTTCTTCACGACCCCGCGCACTAGCCTCTTAAAGGGGGTGGCCTTGGACCTCGTGGTCACCCCAGTGGGGCGTGGCGATCCCTCCACCAAGCGCTCGTCGGCGTCGTCATCATCGAAGAAGCCACAAAGCAACTCGCTCCGTCTAGGAGGAGAGGTCTCCGCCGTCTCCTCCAAGGTCGCCTCCGAGTCCACCCTCCCCTCCTCATCAGAGTCCTCGCCGGAGGATACCGCCACCGTGGGAGGAGGAGCGTGGGGGCTCGTCGGCGGCACAAGCCCTCGCTCGTTGAAGACGGGCATGGTGGCAACTACGTCTGCCCAGTCGTCACGGTCGTACAGCGGAACATAGCCATCCAGATGGTCACCAGGATCCTTCTCGAGCAGGGTGCGCACGGTTTTGCTCAGTTCCTTGTCAGTTAGGGTCTCTGGGCTTAGCCGGAGCGGGTCATTCTTGCCCTGGAGACTCCACAAGGGGCGCGAGTGTGCCTGAATGGGAGCGAGGCGCTGCTTCACAAACTCCTTGACGAGCAAGGCCCCCGTCAACTACCCCGTCATCAACTCCTTCGTCATTGTCTCCAGCAAATGCTCCGCTCGGGAGTCGATGAGCTTCTCGTGAGCCCACTGGAGCAGCTTCTCTGGTGGCACAAGTGGCCACTCCAGCCAAACATGGGAACTCTTGGCGTCCATGAAGACCCACTTGCACCGGAAGTCGACCACCTTCTTCTTGGATTTGGAGATCATGTTGTCAGTATGGACTGCAACGAAGTTAAGGCTCCCATACACTGGTCAGTGTCGCACCAGAGGTAGAAGAAGTGGCGGAACAACACAACAGAGGGCGCCACCCCGATGAATGCCTCGTAGTAGAAGACAAACATCGACATGAGAAAAGTGGAACTGGGGTGGAGATGAAGGGCATGGATCTGGTAGTGATTGAGGATGGCAAGGAAGAAACTGCAGAAAGGAGGAACGAGCCCAGCAAAGATGTTATGCAGGAAGAGGGGGTAGAAGGTCCCATCCAAAAACTCTGGCTTAGCGGAGCCGAACCGGACCACCGTCTTACCCCCTTTGTTCTGGCTAGACGCCAGCAACGGGACCACGGTGGTGAGGTCCTTCTCCTCGGTGATGATGGAGGTGCTGAGAGCCGGCTCGGGGTCCGGGGTCGGACCCGTGGGAGAAGCAGTAGGCATTGCTTTCTTGGTGGCCATTTGCGCTGGGTTCGGGGGCAGAACTCAGCAGATCTGGAGGCACTCGCGGCAAGAAGGAAAAGGGGATCTAGAGCAAGATGAAAGGGAGGTGATGAGGGTTAAGGCACAAGCGTCAGCCTTTTTGTTAGTCCAGGACGGTTGCCGAGGTAGCGTGGGGAAGCAGAGACACACACGTCCAATCCAAGCGCCACACGTCAATTGTGTCTGCAGGCGGTTGGGGCCCGCGGCGCTTCGCCCTTGCCCTTTGGCTTTGCCTCGAAGCCAAGTCTGAGCGCGCCTTAGGCTCGGGGGCTACTGTCGGTGTTCTGCGAACCAAGGTACCCAGACTTGCCTGCCTGCGGCCCATGATGTGGCTCCTTCACCGG
Source organism: Secale cereale (assembly GCA_902687465.1). Classification (NCBI taxonomy): domain Eukaryota; kingdom Viridiplantae; phylum Streptophyta; class Magnoliopsida; order Poales; family Poaceae; genus Secale; species Secale cereale. The sequence continues at coordinate 88,094,508 of LR738713.1, read as the reverse complement.
CCTGGTATGGCCCATCTTCAGCATCGACGCTCAAGACCCTCGCAAGGGGCAAAGCCTCGCGAGGAGGACGACAGCAAGACCTCCGGAGGGGAAAGTCTCACTAGGCTGGCTCCCGAGGGGCAGAAAACTCTATGCAAGTCCTCACCTCATGAGGTTCAGATGACGTAAGCCATGACGACCAAGGCCAGGCAGGTACTAGCGGGCGCGGGACGACCAGCTTCTTCTTTAGTGTTAAAGAGGCAAGCCCAGACATGGAGTCCTGAGGAATCAACCAAAGGTTTCCATTTCCATGCAACAAGAACAGGATCACCAGGACGGCGGGACGGAGGTCATCGCCGAGCCCACCGTGGCATCAGGATCAGAAGCTTTGGAGGTGAAGACCACCTTTAGTCAGGATAAGATGTACTAGTTGTCTCCCTTCAAATTCGGCCATTGTGGGATCCCTTCCCGCCTACATTTCGGGGGAAGAGGACCAAGGCCTCTATAAATATAGCTAGCCACCACCATAGACTGGACGGATCATTCAGACCTCCCTCTCCACACACACAAGCAAGAACAGACCTCGTGAGGTTGTTCATCCACTGTACTAGTTCTTCCTCAGCCCACCTTGAGGCAATCCACCACATTGCAGGAGTAGGGCCACTCACCGCTAGGTTGCCTGAACCTGGGTAAACTGCCCTGTGTCGTGTTCTTTCTTGTTCCTCGAGCTAGTTCGTAGAAACAGGGAGTAGGCTGATAGGGGAAGTTGAGTTCTTCGCACGTACCCCAGTGTTCGAACTTACAAGGGTTTTGCGAAGCCCCGAATCCGACATATTGTAATAACATTCAACACCCTCAAAAATAGTGGGAATGTTACCTAGAGTGGAGACTCTTCCAAACCTACATTCATCATTGTAATCATCATAAGTAGGAGGCATGCAATCATCATAAGAATTTCCACATCAAAACATGGGGGATTAAAAATATCATCTTCATCAAACATAACATCCCCAAGCTTATGGCTTTGCATATCATTAGCATCATTGATACTAAAAGAATTCATACTAACAACATTGCAATCATGCTCATCATTCAAAGATTTTATGCTAAACATTTTATTGAATTCATCTTCTATAAATTGAGCATAATTTTCCACACCATCATTTTCAAGGAAGACATTATAAAGATGAATAATATGAGGCAACCTGAATTCCATTTTTTGTAGTTTTCTTTTATAAACCAAACTAGTAACAAAACAAGAAACTAAAAGATTCAATTACAGGATCTAAAGATATACCTTGAAGCACTCACCTCCTAGGCAACGACGCCAGAAATAGCTTGATCTCTACTACACAACTTGTTCTTGTAGACTCGTGTTGTGCCTCCAAGTGCAAAGTTTTGTAGGACAATAGCAAATTTCCCTCAAGTGGATGACCTAAGGTTTATGAATCCGTGGGAGATGTAGGATGAATATGGTCTCTCCAAACAATGCTACAACCAAATAACAAAGAGTCTCTTGTGTCCCCAACACGCCCAATGCAGTGGCAAATTGTATCGGTGCACTAGTTCGACGAAGAGATGCTCATAAAGGTGTATTATGGATGGTAGAAATATATTTTTATAATCTGAATAAACAAATACAACAAGGTATCAAGTGATATAAGTGAGCATAAACAGTATTCCAATGCTTAGAAACAAGGCCTAGGGTTCATACTTTCACTAGTGCAATCTCTCAATAGTGCTAACATAATTGAATCATATAACCATCCCTCAACGTGTGACAAAGAGTCACTCCAAAGTTCTTATCTACTGGAGAACATAAGATAAATTATTTGTAGGGTACGAAAGCACCTCAAAGTTATTCTTTCTGATCAATCTTTTGAGTTATTCCTATAAGTGTCACAAACAGCCCTAGAGTCCGTACTAAAATAACACCATATGATACACATCAACCAACTCTAATGTCACCTAGATTCTCCAATGTCACCACAAGTATCCGTGAGTTGATTATATGATATGCATCAAACAACATCAGATTCATAATATTGAATCCAACACAAAGAACTTCAAAGAGTGCCCCAAGATTTCTACCGAAGAAAGTAGAGACGAAAACATGCATCAACCCCTATGGATAGATTACCCCAATGTCACCTTAGGAATTTGTGAGTTGAGTGCCAAAACATGCATCAAGTGAATCAATATAATACCCCATTGTCACCATGGGTATTCATATGTAAGACATACATAAAGTGTTCGAAAATCGAACAAGTATTCAATCCGATAATAGTGAAACCTCAAAGGTAAAACTCAATTCATCACAACAAGATAGAGAGGGAGAAACACCATATAATCCAAATATATCAAAGCTCATGGTACATCAAGATAGTGCCAAATCAAGAACACGAGAGAGAGAGAGAGAGAGAGAGAGAGAGAGAGAGAGAGATAACACATATCTACTGGTACAAACCCTCGGCCCCGAGGGTGAACTACTCCCTCCTCATCATGGTGGCCGTCGGGATGATGAAGATGGCCTCCGGTGAAGATTTCCCTATCGACATTCTAGGAACCAGGTGTAATGCCCCGAACACACATGCCGGTGGTCGTTACTCCTGGCGGGATCTAGACTGGCCTCGCATATCAATACTAGTCTTTTATGCGCACTTTGTCCTCATTCGTGCGCACCCGGGAGCAACTTCCCGATCGGTCACCCATCCTGAAACTACTCCAAGCTGAGCACGCTTAACTTCGGAGTTCTATCCGAATGGGCTCCCGGAAAAGAAGGAATTCCTTATTGATATGAGTAGTCTATCATCCCTAATAAGCCAGGCCATCACATACACCCTCACTCAGAGGAACCGACGTCATCGTCGGGCCACAGGAACGTTCCCTCTTGGCACAACCGTCTGTGCTTCCAGGACAGCACATGTGCCATGCCGTGTGCCACGACGGGTCACAAACATCATGCACAACATGACTGCAAACTGTCCGCAAACATCCGTGTAACCGCGAGGGTCGGCTCTGATACCAACTTGTAACGCCCCGGACACACCCGCCGGTGGTCGTCACTCCTGGCGGGATCTAGACTGGCCTCACATATCAATACTAGTCTTTTCTGCACACTTTTTCCTCACTCGTGCGCACCCGGGAGCAACTTCCCGGTCGGTCACCCATCCTGAAACTACTCCAAGCTGAGCACGCTTAACTTCGGAGTTCTATCCGAATGGGCTCCCGGAAAAGAAGGAATTCCTTATTGATATGAGAAGTCTATCATCCCTAATAAGCCAGGCCATCACACCAGGGTACCCAGACTTGCCTGCCTGCAGCACATGGCGTGGCTCCTTCACCATCCTGGTATGGCCCATCTTCAGCATCAACACACAAGACCCTCGCGAGGGGCCAAGCCTCGCGAGGCGGACAACGCCAAGGCCTCTGGAGGGTGGCTCCTGAGGAGCGGAGATTTCTATGCAAGCCCCCACCTCGTGAGGTTCAGATGATGCAAGCCATGACGACCAAGGCCAGGCGGGCGCCAGTGGGTGCAGTACAGTAGGTTTCCTCGTTGGTGCTAAAGAGGCAAGCGCATGCGCCAAGTCCCGAGGAATCAGCCAAATGTTTCCATTTCCATGCTACAAGACCAAGATCGCCAGGACGACAGGATGAAGGCCATCACCGAGCCCACCATGGCATCAGGACCAGAAGCTTTGTAGGCTAAGACCACCTTTCGTCAGGATAAGATGTACTAGCTGTCTCCCTTCGAATTTGGCGGTTGTGGGATCCCTTCCCTCCATCATTTTGGGGGAAGAGGACCAAGGCCACTATAAATACAGCCTAGCCACCACCATAGAAGGGACGGATCATTTAGACCACCCTCACCCCCACACAAGCAAGAACACACCTCCTGAGGTTGTTCCACCAATGTACCAGTTCATCCTTAGCCCTCCTTGAGGCCAATCCACCACAAAGCAGGAGTAGGGTATTACACCACAAGGTGGCCCGAACCAGGGTAAATTGCCTTGTCCCATTTCATTCCTGTTCATCGAGCTAGGCCATGAGATCAACAAGTAGGAAGACAGGTGAAGTTGAGTTCTTCGCATGCACCCACAGTTCGAATCTATCAAGGGTTTGCGGAGCCCTGAATTCGACATTTGGCACACAAGGTAGGGGTGCGTCAGAGTCTCTCTTCTTCCGATCGATTCGCCACCGCTTTGCCGCTCCTATGGCTGATGCTCGTCGAGTTCGTGCTGAGCGCTGGGCTGCCCTCGCCACCCGCGTCACCCAGACAGCACCTCCAAGTGACAACATTCCCCACCGTTCTCCATCACCATCAGCAAACGCCGCCACCGGCCCCGCAGCCCGCGAGTCGCAAGATTCGTCGCTGCCACCTTCCATGCGGTGCAACAGTCGCACCACCACTCCGTCGCTGACTCCCGCGGCAGCTTCATCCTCGCACGCCTGTCCTGGGCCAGCGAACACGCAGGCCGCGCTGCTCATGGCACATGAGCTCCTGCATTACCACCGAGCCGATGACCTCTACGAGGATTGGCTGGACCGCATCGTCGAACTCGTCAGCGCCTCCCCCACCACCTCAAGCAGGCGACGTGGCCCATGGCGCACCTCCTCCTCCTCTCCGGCGTGACGTCGTCCCCGATCCAAGGCGTGAGGCCCCCAGCGCAACCCGCCCCAGGGAGCCCGCACGCGACGAAGAAAGTCGTCAGGTGGTGCAACGGCCCCAAGGCGAGGCACGTGCTCTCCCAGTACCGCCGCGTCAAGGCCGCGCGCCACCCCAGGCAACGGCACGCGAGCACCCGGACTAGGCTCCACCTCCACAGTGGGCACCCGTGAGCACAGCGGGCTGCTGAGTGTTCGCCCCGGAGCTGCATCGCGTCGCTTGGCCCAGCAAGTTCAAGCCAAATCTTCCTCCATGCTATGATGGAACACCTGACCCCACCGAGTTCCTGCAGCTCTACAGGATGAGCACCGAGGTGGCCAGCGGCGACGAGAGGGTTATGGCTAATTGGTTTCCCATGGCTCTCAAAGACGGCGCGTGTTCATGGCTCATGAACCTCCCAACGGGGTCGATCTCCTCCTAGGATGAGCTGCACGAACGTTTCATCTCCAACTTCCAGGGAACTCACGACTGCGCCCCTGCGGTGGGCGGCCTACGGTGCATCAAGCAACAACCAGGGGAGACCTTGCGCAACTACATCCAACATTTCACCAAGGTTCGCCTCAAGATTCCCAAGGTGTCAGACGAAGCCATCATCTAAGTGTTCACTGATGGTGTTCGGGCGTCAGGATGAAGGAAGAGCTCGCTATCCATGAGGACATGTGCTAAGCTCTGGAGATGTTCAACATGGCTACCAAGTGCGCAAGGGCAGAAGAGGGTCACCTCTCGCCCGTCGAGATCCTAGAGGGCGATCTAGAAGACAAGAAGGCCAATGCCAAGGATGTGAAGCACAAGGGACCAGCTGTGCTCGTGGCTGAGCCTGAGATGAAGCATGGTTGCGACCACCCCGAGTCCTCCAACGGCAGTCGCCCGTTCTGTGTCTTCCACAACATGCACAGCCACAATACCAATGACTGACAGGAGCTCATGGCCATCCGTGACGGGCGCCTCGGTCGTTGCCCCGAGCACGGTGACCGAGGCTACGACCGCGGAGGAGGCTGAGGTGGGGCCACTGGGAGAACCGCGACCCTCGCTAGGGCTGGCGCGATCTACCTCGTGAGGACCACTGGCAGGGCCAGCCTCGCGAGGGCCCATTGTTGGTGTCAAAGCCGACAGATCTCGGGTAGGGGGTCCCGAACTATACGTCTGAAGATCGATGGTAACAGGAGACTAGGTACACAATGTTTACCCATGTTCGGGCCCTCTCAATCGAGGTAATACCATACTTCCTGCTTGATTGATCTGGATGAATATGGCTTACAAGAGTTTATCTACCTCGAGATCGTAATGGCTAAACCCAAAAAGTCTAGCCTATGTGATTGCTATGATTTTGTTGTTGTCTCTACGGACTAAACCCACTGGTTTATATATGCACCGGAGGGACCTAGGGTCTTACATGATCACCTTGCAGCGGAAGGAAAGTATTACACCCAGACTCTAAACTTGCTATTTTATACTTGGGGAGTCCTATCCAGATACGGGAGATAGTTTTCATCAATAATCTTCAAGGCCCACCAGTCCGGCCCATAATGAACGATCCGGCTGCTACTTCTCGAGCTTGCGTTGTATTCCCTCGAAGAGGAAAGGGAGATGTAGCATAGTAGCGTAAGTATTTCCCTCAGTTTTTCAGAACCATGGTATCAATCCAGTAGGAGACCACGCGCGAGTCCCTCGCACCTGCACAAACAAATAAGAACTTTGCAGCCAACTCGATAAGGGGTTGTCAATCCCTTTACGGTCACTTACCAAAGTGAGATCTGATAGAGATGATAGTTTGATATTTTTGGTATTTTTTATTATAAGAACAAAAAGTAAAAGCGGAAAAAGTAAAGTAAGTGTAGATTGATATGTTGAGAATAGACCCGGGGGCCATAGTGTTCTCAAGTGGCTTCTCTCATGATATCGATATTCTACAGCGGGTAAACAAATTACTGTCGAGCAAATGATAGAAAAGCGAATAATTATGAGACTATCTAGGCATGATCATTATATATAGGCATCACGTCCGAGACAAGTAGACCGAAACGATTCTGCATCTACTACTATTACTCCACACATCGACCGCTATCCAGCATGCATCTAGTGTATTGAGTTCATAAGAACAGAGTAACGCCTTAAGCAAGATGACATGATGTAGAGGGATAAACTCAAGCAATATGATATAAACCCCATATTTTTACCCTCGATGGCAACAATACAATACGTGCCTTGCTGCCCCTACTGTCACTGGGAAAGGACACCGCAAGATTGAACCCAAAGCCAAGCACTTCTCCCATTACAAGAACTATAGATCTAGTAGGCCAAACCAAAACAATAATTCGAAGAGACTTGCAAGGATATTATAATCATACATAAAGAGTTTAGAGAAGAACCAAATATTTCTCATAGATAATCTTGATCATAAACCCACAATTCATCTGATCTCGACAAACACACCGCAAAAAGAGATTACATCGAATAGATCTCCTCGAAGACCGAGGAGAACTTTGTATTGAGATGCAAAGAGAGAGAAGAAGCCATCTAGATACTAGCTATGGACCCGAAGGTCTGTGGTAAACTACTCACAGCTCATGGTGAGGTGATGATGATGATGTAGAAGCACTCTGTGGAAGATCCCCCCTCCGATGGGGCTCCGGAATAGGCCCCAAGATGGGATCTCACGGAAACAGAAGGTTACGATGGTGGAACTAGGGTTTTCTCTATTGTTCTGATTGTTTCGGGGTACGTAGGCATATATAGGAGGATGGAGGGCACCGGGGGCCGTACGTGGGACCCACAAAGCAGGGGGGCACGCCCTTGGGGGCGCGTCCCCACCCTCGTGGGCACCTCGTAGACCCTACTCCGTAATTCTCAAGTCTCTTGTGCGTGATTTTCTCCATAAGTATCTCTCCCGAAGGTTTCATTCCGTTTGGACTCCGTTTGATATTCCTTTTCTTCAAAACCCTGAAATAGGCAAAAAAACAGCAGTCTGGACTGGGCCTTTGGGTTAGTAGGTTAGTCCCAAAACTAATATAAAAGTGTATGACAAAGCCCATTAAACATCCAAAACATCATAAATAATAGCATGGAACAATCAAAAATTATAGATACGTTGGAGACGTATCAAGCATCCCCAAGCTTAATTCATGCTCGTCCTGGAGTAGGTAAATGATAAAAACAGAATTTTTGATGTGGAATGCTAACCAACATAGTTTTTCAATGTTATACTCTTAATTGTGGCATGAATGTTCAGACCTGAAAGATTCAAGACAAAAGTCTATATTGACAAAAGTAATAGTTATACTTCAAGCATACTAACAAAGCAATCATGTCTTCTCAAAATACTATGGCTAAAGAAAGTTATCCCACTACAAGAAATATGTCAACTTGTGACCTTGACTATTGGTCACTGAATGGTCATTATTTTCCATTTGTGACCTTTTTGTGACCAAAAACAGATGGTCAAAAGCTGACGGTCGTAAATTAAAATTAACGACCTTCTCTGTGAGAAGGTCGTAGACGTTTACGACCAAAATATGCCTACTGTCTGGTTTTGGTCACTAGCAGCCTCTCCAGGCCACGTAGGCATCCGACGTGGCAATCTGATGTGGCACAAGAATCAGCTCGGTCCAATTCGGTGTTTTACATGGGCCGAGCCCATTAATTCAGCCCATTTATATATATTTTCCTATGAATTTTTTGTCAGCTAAATGGACCAAGCCCAACATTGCAGCCTTTTTATTTTTGGGCCATGGCCTTTTTGTCTCAACAATTTCATTATTTTCTTTTTTTTCGAAATTGGGTTCACTAGTCAGGTGGGTCCCCATTGTCAGGTTCTAGTACTGGGTCCTAGCCATCACAGCAATATTCTTCATTTTTTTATTTCACACAAATAAATACTTGGTATTTAAATTGGCACATAGAAAACACATGAAATACTTCAAATATTATCAACCATCAAAGTGCTACATCATATAACACACATACAATGTGATCAACATCAAGTTTACAATCATATAACAAGCTCCACAAGTGTACAATCACAGGAGTCAGGTTCTGGTACATCATACACACATACAAATAGGAGCAGTATAAAGGGCTTCATTAATGCAAAACTTGACAGTTGACAGCAATGTTAGAACTATGCTTCCTCCGACTTCTTTGTCCTAATGCTCACGGAGAAACATGAAAGCCCAACATCTGCACGTTACAGAACAAAATGTTTAGGAACAAAATAGAAGTAAACATAATATCATATTTAACAATAAATAATAGAATAATGAAGTTAATGAGATATTTTTGAATCAACTTGACAGTTGACATCAATTTTTGCATTGGACACATCCAAAACTAAAATTATACATAAATGCCTAAATTCCAATGCCCAATGGCTTAGTTTAGTAAACACTAAGCATGGTACATAGTAAAGATTTGACACAACCAGAACTGAAATCATTTACTCTATCAAGCAACAATGATGCAGCACACAAGAAAATAGAGATGCACAATGGAGCAACATCGTATATCACACAATATGGATACTCCCAGCTCACCGAAGAACTTATGGTCGCCGCCGTACACAGCCGCCATAACGCCGGTCACTTTGTTGATCTTGTACTTGAAGTTCTCTAACTCCAGGTTGTTCCACTGCAGCTCAGTATTTGCTCAACCATATGTGTACATGCATCAGGGCATACATATAATATTCTAGTCAATATTCTCATCTAACTGTGCTGTAATGAAAATGATTACTTAAGGACTTGGGGTAAAAATTGATTTTAGACATCAAAATTAGCAACGCTCATTTCAACCATGTTCAGATAAACTTGAGGTAAATTAGCAGTAATGATATTAGTTACAAGCTAGGTGTGTAACTGCTGTCAACACCACCACCACCAGAGACACGCAAGCTAAGCATCAACACCACCATGATCTCGATATTAGCCACCCCATATCACCAGAGCATCATAGGAGCACATATATAAAGCAAGTACACGTGGGCAGCTACTGACGGACAATAGAACCATATGAATTTATCACCAGAGAGCTCCAGCAGGACTTGATGCTTCGTTAGAGCATATAGCAGCAACTAGTAGGGCCGCACATCCAACCCAAATCATGAAGAAGGCCATGCAGGAGCTACATCAGAGAAGAAGTTACGGGGAGGATCTCATCAGAGGGAGGTTGTAGCCGTAGTAGAGGCTCAGCCACACCACGGCTGTGCTGTGACCATCACCACATCCAGGAGAGGGTCTGGAAGCCGCTGAAGCACCATCGCGGTGACCAGGGCAAGCGCCGGGCGCAGTGGCGACATCCCTGCAGAAGAGAGGGGAAAATGAAAAGATGAGATAGTGTTCATATCATTAGGAAGAAATAGGCCATTGTATAGCTCACATAAGCAGATCTGCTACTATGCACAACACAAGCACCCACTTGCACTTGGTATATTTCTGTATCTAGGACACCCAGCACTCACAACACTTGGGCTGGTCTAATGTATAGACCCGTTTGCAATAGAAGCCAATGGAACTGAAACAAAAGTAGCACATGAACAAACAACAAAAGAAATAGAAGGACGACCTTGTGTGGTGGCCGGGGTGGACGACGGTGTCCTCCCTCTCAGCTCAGGCGTCCTCCTGCACCGAACAGAAAAATGTTGAAGAATTTTGAATAACTAAACATACATGTATATATATAGTATAGAAGCAACAGAAGCACATATATATATCCTATTTCTGACTATAACAGTTTCAGCAAAACTAGTTCAGTCACAAGCACATTAGCACCCCCAATAATGAAATAAACCAACGTTATACAGGACAACAACTACATGATCGAATAAATAAAGGTAACATGTCAAACTAGCCCGATTCACATGTTGAATGGACAGCAAGCAAGCACGCACTCTATTTGACAGTACAAAGCTATGCAAGCAAGCATGCACTATATAACATAGACAACTAGTTTAGAGATTCAATGTATAAGCGGAAACCGGGAACCAAGGATTCAACTCCAAGAACTCACCCACGAGGCCACCACCCACGAGGCCAAGACCGGCACTGGAAGCGGGACAACTAGTGCCGCAGGAGACAAGGGACTGGTGACGGGAGCAGCGGTGCCCTAGTTCGAGTCGGAGGAGACGAGGATGGTGTCCATGATCCGGGTCCGGCAGCTCGGGGCGTCCGTGGTTCAGGCCTGGTGTACTCAACCTTAGCGGACAGTGGGGGCCGGCGGCTACGCGGCGGCCGGTGGGACGGCCAGTTCGGGGGAGGGGGTTCACAGTCTGATGCTTCCATTGCTGCTGCGTATCCCAGATCGAATCAAACCGAACCTACAACAACAGATCGAATCGAATCAAACCAAGGGGGAAACATGGTAATCAAAGAGAGAATTAAGGAGGGGGATCCAGAAAGAAGAGAGCTCACCTCGCCATGGCCATCGATGGAGGTTAGAGGAGGGAGGCCCTCGCTGCCACGCCGCGGATCTGTCCATGTCACTGGGGCTAACGACCAGAGGAGCCTCGCCCGCGACAAGGAGATCGAAACCCTAGCCGTCGGAGGGTGGCGCGTGGCCATTGTAGGATGCGCGCGTCGCCGGTGAGGTTGGGCGGCTCGCTTGATCTGCTGAGGGGGCGACTGGGTGGTGGAAGGGTGGGGCGGCGGAGGAGGAATCT
>LR738713.1:88070599-88083019 GCA_902687465.1 Secale cereale | reverse complement strand
GGATGGATGGATGGATGGACGCCATGTCATCGATCCGTGGACAGAGTTATGATAGGTTCAGAAAATCAGTGATGTAAAATAGTTTTCAAATACTAAAAATAGAGGGATTTTATGAAGTAACTATCAAAAATATTTTGCAAAAGGGCACCACACAAACTTTCACTAGAGTTAGACCACATTTTATGTATTAGGACCAATTTGTATGCATTTTTCATATTTCTAGCTATTTTTAATCATTTTTTAGTGGAAAAAATGTGTTTTTTGTGAAGAACCTACCAAATAATTGTTGCAAAATTGCACCAAATCAATTTTCTAAAATATTAGGCCATATTTAATGCACAATTGACCAAATTGCTGGATGTCAAAAAATTTCATCCACCTCTCGTGAAAAAGACAAATTCCCGCCGATTCTGTGGGAAGCGGGTCAAATTTGAACTGCAGCTGACTCATAGTTTCCTCTTTATTTTTACCAAAAATCATTTTTAGATACAAAAGTATCTATTTAATCAGAGAAACACCAAAAGTTTTCCAAAATTCAACCACTAGCTAGGAACGGTCATGCCCGCCTTTTTGACCGCATTTTCAAAAGGGCATAAAAAATTCAAAAAAAGTCAAAAAATTGGAAAACCTTCGCATTGTGTCATTAAATGTGGCCAAGTTACCAGGAAAAATAATAGACTTGTAATACAATACTTATTTTTAAAAAGTGTTCTCAAAAATGAGCTATCATGTGTGGAGATCAATGGCTTTCAGGCCAAATGATCAATCCTATGGCCACATTCATGGCATATTTTGTTCAAATGATCTCATGTTGTGCACAAGGGTGCATCTTGGAATGGCAGACAATGTTGCCTAAGGAAGTTTTCAATTTCTTTGGACGAAAAATTCATTTTCCATTTTTCGAGTGCCCAAAAGGAGGTTTTTTTGTGAAGGACCTCCCAAATAATTGTTGCAAAATTGGACCAAATCATTTTTATAAAATACTAGGCCATATTTAATGCACAATTGACCAAATGGTTGGGTGTAAAAAGTTTTGATCCACCTCTCGTGAAAAAGATAAATTTCGGCCGATTCAGCTGGAAGTGGGTCAAATTTGAACTGTAGCTGCCTTGTAGTTTGCTCTTTATTTTTTACAAAAATCATTTCTACATACATAAGTATCTATTTAATCATAGAAACACAAAAAAATACCAAGATTCAACCACTAGCTAGGAACGCTCATTCCCGCCATTTTGACCGCATTTTGAAATGGGCATAAAAAATTCAAAAAAAAACAAAAAATGGAAAACCTTCGCATTGTGTCATTATATATGACCAAGTTACTATGAAAAATAATAAACTTGTAATACGATAATTCTTTTAAAAAAGTGTTCTCAGAAATGAGCTATCATGCGTGAAGATTCTTGGCTTTCAAGCCAAATGATCAATCCTATGGCCACATTCATGGCATAGTTTGTTCAAATGATCTCATATTGTGCACAAGGGTGCATCTTGGAATGGCAAGCAATATTGCCTAAGGAAGTTTTCATTTTCTTTGGACGAAAAAATCATTTTCCATTTTTCGAGTGCCCAAAAGGAGGTTTTTTAGTGAAGGACCTCCCAAATAATTGTTGCAAAATTGGACCAAATCAATTTTATAAAATACTAGGATATATTTAATGCACAATTGACAAAATGGTTGGCTGTAAAAAGTTTTGATCCACCTCTCGTGAAAAAGACAAATTTCCGCCGATTCAGCTGGAAGCGGGTCAAATTTGAACTGCAGTTGCCTCATAGTTTGCTATTTATTTTTTCCAAAAATCATCTCTAGTTACATAAGTACCTATTTCATCATAAATACATGGTTTGGTGGCGATACTTCGAGGTTTCGGCGGTGGTCGAGGGCCCCAACTCTAGAGCGCGTAAACTCGCATGCCCGCCGCGTGGTCACCATGTGACTGTGGCGTTGCCATGTGTTCTGGGTGGCCTAGGCATGTCTAGTGGGTTGGGCACTCCCCAGGTAGGTGCTAGAAAGAAAATTACAACATAAGATTCTCACGAGGAGACAAATCGATGCTCAAACATGAATTAGCAGCCAAGTGTTTGATTAGCGGTACGGGAAATGCACATGGCTAATGGGCGTGAGTTTTGGTTGAGGATGATCAGTTACTAAGAAGACTGTCTTCACAAATTTTCAGCTCAAAAGGAGGAGTCTAGGTGGTACCTGCTTTGCAAAGTACCACACTGGACATAAATATGAATGTTGAAGCTGGGCTCAAAATAATGAATGGATTGAGCTGGCATTTGGTGGAGGATAGTTATTTGGGCATAGGAAAGCACTGTAGAAAATGGATACCATTTGGACATGCCAAAGTGGCACTTCCTTCACAAAGTGTTTTTTGAACAGAATAGGAAAATGAATATTTTTGAACTAGGCAAGGAAGGTTTTTTTACATATTTGACGAAGATATGACCCAAAGAATTTATGAGATTTTTTAGGGAATTTTGGGAATGACAGAAATATAGGTTGCTTCACAATCTAGGGCAAAAACTGCCACATGGACATTATACATAGGCAAAACTGATGAAGTGGTGCCTAGTCGTAGCAACCCACCACAATTTACAAGGTTATGACCATCTATATTGGTCATGATCAGCTAGAAATAAGGCAGCGGACCAGTGCTATCTGCTTTATGACCATTCGTTTAAGGAAATTACGACCTTTCTGACCAAAATGGTCGTTATAGTTTAGGGTTTGGAGCCCCCCGAACAGCTTTTGACCAATTGGTATGAAATGGTCATAGATCTATGACCAATTCTTCCAGGGTCACTGACAGAAGGTCATAAGTTGACATATTTCTTGTAGTGTCCCTACAAAATCATATAGTCTGGCTATACTCCCTCTTCATCACACAAAATATTCATATCATGCACAACCCCGATTTCAGCCAAGGACTTGTTTTCATACTCTATTCTTTCAAACCTTTCAACCTTCACGCAATACATGAGAGTGAGCCATGGACATAGCACTATGGGTGGAATAGATAGGTGGTGTTGGAGAAGACAAAAAGGAGGGAGATAGTCTCACATCAACTAGGCGTATCAACGGGCTATGGAGATGCCCATCAATAGATATTAATGTGAGTGAGTAGGGATTGCCATGCAACGGATGCACTAGAGCTAAATATGTATGAAAGCTCAACAAAAAACTAAGTGGGTGTGCATCCAACTTGCTTGTTCACGAAGACCTAGGGCATTTGAGAAAGCCCATCGTTGGAATATACAAGCCAAGTTCTATAATGAAATTCCCACTAGTATATGAAAGTAACTAAACATGAGACTCTCTATCATGAAGAACATGGTGCTACTTTGAAGCACAAGTGTGGAATAAGATAGTAGCAATTGTCCCTTTTTCTTTCCTTTTTTCTTTTTTTTTCTTTTTTTGGGCCTTTTTGGCCTTCTTTTTTGTGGAGGGGCTTTAGTGATTTAGCCTTTCCTCACATGGGACAACGCTCTAATAATGATGATCATCACACTTTCATTGAATTACAACTCGATACTAGAACAAGTATGACTCTATATGAATACCTCCGGCGGTGTAACGGGATGTGCAATGAATCAAGAGTGACATGTATGAAAAATTATGCATGGTGGCTTTGCCACAAATACGATGTCAACTACATGATCATGCATGGCAATATGACAATATGATGCGTGTCATATGACCGGAACGATGGGAAGTTGCATGGCAATATATCTCGGAATGGCTATGGAAATGCCATGATAGGTAGGTATGGTGGCTGTTTTGAGGAATATATATGGTGGCTGTTTTGAGGAAGGATATATAGTGGGTGTATGGTACCGGCGAAAGTTGCGCGGTACAAGAGAGGCTAGCAATGGTGGAAGGGTGAGAGTGCGTATAATCCATGGACTCAACATTAGTCATAAGAACTCATGTCCTTATTGCAAAAATCTACGAGTCATCAAAACAAAGCAATCAACGCATGCTCCTAGGGGGAGGTTGGTAGGAGTTAACCATCGCGCGCCCCCGGCCTCCACACAAAGGTTGACACTTTACAAATACCTCATGCTCTAACTTCGTCACATAGCGTTTCACCATACGTGCATGCTACGGGAATCACTAAGCTTAACACAAGCATTTCTCAATTTCATAATAACTCCACTAGCATGACTCTAATATCACTATCCTCATATCTCAAAACAATTATCAAGCATCCAACTTCTCATCATATTCAATGCTCTTAGTGTGAAAGTTTTTACTACATTGATATTGGATGTCTATCATGTGAAGACTAGTTTCATAGCCTAAACATATTACCATGCTGTTTTAATAGACTCTCAAATAGATATAAGTTAAGCATGAGAGCTCAAAAATTTCTTCAAAATATTATCAGCACTGTGCTCTAAAAGATATAAGTGAAGCACTAGAGCAAAAACAATTCAACTCAGAAGATATAAGTGAAGCACATAGAGTGTTCTAACAATTCTTAGGCCATATTTAACTCTCTCAAATAGGTGTGTCCAGCAAGGATAATTGTGGCAAACTAACAAGCAAAGACTCAAATTATACAAGACGCTCCAAGCAAAAACATATCATGTGGTGAATAAAAATCTAGCTCCGAGTATAGTTACCGACGGATGAAGATGAAAGAAGGGATTCCTTCCCGGGGCATCCCCAAACTTAGGCTTTTGGTTATCCTTGAATTTTACTTGGGGTGCCATGGGTATCCCCAAGCTTAGGCCCTTGCTACTCTTTGTTCCATAGTCCATCAAAGCAATACTCAAAACTTGGAAACTTCACAACACAAAACTTAGACAAAAATCTCGTGAGCTCCGTTAGTATAAGAAAGCAAACCACTACTCAAAGGTACTCTAATGAATTCATTATTTGTTTATATTGGTGTTAAACCTATTGTATTCCATCTTCTCTATGGCTCATACTTCCTAATACTACTCATATATGTAGTGAAATAAGCAAACAACACACGAAAAACAGAATCTGTCAAAAACAGAACAATCTGTAGTAATCTGCAGGTTTCGCATACTTCCGTAACTCCAAAAAATTCAAAATAAATTCGTAAACGTGAGGAATTTGGCTATTAATAATCTGCAAAAAGAATCAACTAAATAGCACGCTCCAGTAAAATCTGATGACCATTCTAGCGAGCGCCAACGATTCTATTTTTCACAGCAAGATCACATAAACTTCACACAAGTCTTCCCAAAGGTTCTACTTGGCACAAACACTAAACAAAACACAAAACCACATCTAAACAGAAGCTAGATGCAATATTTATTCCTAAATAGAAGCAAAAACAAAAAATATAAAACTGGGTTGCCTCCCAACAAGCGCAATCGTTTTACGCCCCTAGCTAGGCACGATACATGGATAGATCTAGCGAATGCCATAATGATACGATATGTCGTGAAAGCTCATCTCATATTCCCTATGTTCAGCAGCAAGTTTCCTTTGTGGCATGAAAAAGTAATCAAAAGGGCTAAATTTAATGGGACAAAAGTCCCCCACATCAATCTCAGGAGGAATAGGTTCCTCTTTTGGCCCTTTGTAGTGGACAACCAATTCATCATTATAGTAATTATTTTGGCAGAAGGTCATAAGCCTTCGCTCAAGGGAGAAGCCTAACCCATTGTTTTGAATAGCAAAATCATCGTTCATCTCAGAAATTCTATCAATCAAGACATCGGTAGGAACCTTTTTCTAAGGTTTTCATTAAAAGCAACATGATCAGGGGATCGCAACCGCATTATGTCTTCTTGATTGAACAAGATAGCCTCTATGCGAGGTCGACCAACATCTACTCCGTAATGAGCAAAGATTTCTTTGGCCTCTTTCATGATAAATCTAAATTTATAAGCCAAAAAGATAGTAGCTGCACACTTAACTGAATAATGCTCAATATTGGAAAACTCCAAAAAGATTCTCTGAATACAGTGATGCATATGGATAAATTGCCTTTCAATTTCTACTATAAGCATAGATACAGCATCCGCATGGCTACTAGTTCTGTGAAGAATAGAGCCACACATAGTGGGCAAAGCACCGGCACAAGTAAAGAAGTCTTGAAGAACTCCTTTTCCAATGATATTACCACTACCAATCCGGAACTTATTAATATGTAAAGTGGTAGCTTCATCCGGGGGCCAACATAGACGTTGCCCTCGACATTACTACCCTTCTCGATAAAATCTTCCCCCATCTCAAACATGAGGGCAAGCAAGCAAGCAACACACACAGGCAAACAAGGGCCAAGCGAACGATAAATACACGGCAGAAGAAGGGCAAATAAAATGGCAATGGTGAAGTGGGGAGAGGAAAACGAGAGGCAAAAAAGTAATGCGAAGGATAAGGGTTTGTGATAGGTACTTGGTATATGACTTTTGCGTAAGCCTCCCCGACAACGGCGCCAAAAATTCTTCTTGCTACTTCTCAAGCTTGAGTTGTATTCACTCGAAGAGGAAAGGGAGATGCAGCACAGTAGCGTATGTATTTCCCTCGGTTTTTCAGAACCAAGGTATCAATCCAGTAGGAGACCACGCGCGAGTCCCTCGCACGTGCACAAACAAATAAGAACTTCGCAGCCAACGCGATAAGGGGTTGTCAATCCCTTTACGGTCACTTACGAAAGTGAGATCTAATAGAGATGATAGTTTGATATTTTTGGTATTTTTTATTATAAGAATAGAAAGCAAACGCGGAAAAAGACAAGTAAGTGTAGATTGATATGTTGAGAATAGACCCGGGGGCCATAGTGTTCTCTAGTGGCTTCTCTCATGAAAGCGATATTCTAGGACGGGTAACCAAATTACTGTCGAGCAATTGATAGAAAAGCGAATAATTATGAGACTATCTAGGCATGATCATTATATATAGGCATCACGTCCAAGACAAGTAGACCGAAACGATTATGCATCTACTACTATTACTCCACACATCGACCGCTATCCAGCATGCATCTAGTGTATTGAGTTCATAAGAATAGAGTAACGCCTTAAGCAAGATTACATGATGCAGAGGGATAAACTCAAGCAATATGATATAAACCCCATCTTTTTATCCTCGATGGCAACAATACAATACGTGCCTTGCTGCCCCTACTATCACCGGCAAAGGACACCGCAAGATTGAGCCCAAAGCCAAGCACTTCTCCCATTGCAAGAACTATGGATCTAGTAGGCCAAACAAAACCAAACCAATAATTCGAAGAGACTTGCAAGGATATTATAATCATACATAAAGAGTTCAAATAAGAACCAAATATTTCTCATTTATAATCTTGATCATAAACCCACAATTCATCGGATCTCGACAAACACACCGCAAAAAGATATTACATCGAATAGATATCCTCGAAGACCGAGGAGAACTTTGTATTGAGATCCAAAGAGAGAGAAGAAGCCATCTAGGTACTAGCTATGGACCCAAAGGTCTGTGGTAAACTACTCACAACTCATGGTGAGGTGATGATGATGATGTAGAAGCACTCTGTGGAAGATCCCCCCTCCGGCGGAGCTCCGGAACAGGCCCCAAGATGGGATCTCACGGGAACAGAAGGTTACGGTAGTGGAACTAGGGTTTTCTCTGTTGTTCTGATGGTTTCGGGGTACGTAGGCATATATAGGAGGAAGGAGGGCACCGGGGGCCATACGTGGGACCCACGAGGCAGGGGCGCACCCTAGGGGGTGCGCCCCCCACCCTCGTGGGCACCTCGTAGACCCTACTCTGTGGTTCTCAAGTCTCCCGTGCGTGATTTTCTCCAAATATATCTCTCCCGAAGGTTTCATTCCGTTTGGACTCCGTTTGATATTCCTTTTCTGCAAAACCCTGAAACATGCAAAAAAACAGCAATCTGGACTGGGCCTTTGGGTTAGTAGGTTAGTCCCAAAAATAATATAAAAGTGTATGGAAAAGCCCATTAAACATCCAAAACATCATAAATAATAGCATGGAACAATCAAAAATTATAGATATGTTGGGGACGTATCACCGGCCACCTGAGGACCCCTTAATCCAGGACTCCCTCAGTAGCCCCTGAACCAGTCTTCGATAATGACAAGTTTGGTTGGTGGACTGTCTTCGGCATTGCAAGGCGGGTTCCTCCTCCCGAACATATTGAAGAAATATTCCCTACAAAAGGTACTGTGTCCAGCTCTGCATGGTTAGTACAACCCTTAGCCTCAAAGGCAAGGTATCGAAAAACGGATATTGTGTCTTTACTGACAACCTTTAAGCGAAGCGTCACGTCTGTCCCTTTAATACATAACGAACCGTTTTCTTGGCCCTGGTTTCGCGTTTTCGAGGTATAGCCTCATTGGCACGTCTTGTCAAAGTAGGGATCGTGCCCGCTTTTTATGGGATCCTTATCAATGTGAGTGAGCATCTTAACCGTGCCTTACGAACGACCTTGTTGGGAACCGGCAAGGTTTACGACTGTAGTGGGGGCGTTTAGCATTCACTTCTTATAAAAGGACTCAAATCTTTACCCTTAATCCCCACGCTTTCCTCAAGCCCTAGTTCTCCAATCTCTCCAGCCCAAGCACCCACATCTCTTGCGCCCGCATTCCTCAACTCCTCCACCACCGCCACTTTTCCCAGCAAGGGCTGGCTCTGGCTCTAAGGGCAAGTGGGAGGCATCTACGGTCACAAAGAAGACCGTGAAGAGCCTCTGGAGTGCAGGCTATCTTGAGGATGATGTGGTGCATCGAATCCCTGAGAAGGATCAAGTGATCCCCATCCCTAAGGCGGGTGAGAGGGTTGTATTCCTCTCGCACTTCATTCGGGGTCTGGGATTTCCTCTCCACCCCTTTGTACGGGGCCTCTTGTTTTTCTACGAGCAAGATTTCCACGATCTAGCCCCGAATTCTATTCGTCACATATCCGCTTTCATAGTGGTATGTGAGGCATTCCTCCGAGTCCCCCCTCCCCACACACTTTGGCCTATGGCCCAAAACCTTCAATTTGAAGACGAAGGTGGTCGACGGGCTACACGCGGAGTGCAGAGGCGCTATGATAAGAAAACTCCCGAATGCCACTTGGCCAAAGGGGGCGTTTGTGGAGACGAACAAAATTTTGCAAGAGGAGTGGTTTTATATCACTGAGCCCCGCGACACCAAGTGGGCGGCTGCGCCCGCATTTAGATCTGGACTCCCGGAGAGGCTGACCTCTTGGACCGACAAAAGTCCGGAGTGGGGGTCTGAGGCGGAGGTGATGGTGCTCCAAAGCCGCATCTCCGGTATGATCTCCAAGGGCACCCAACTCACAAACGTGGTTCAGGTAATGCTCGCCCGTCTCGTACTTCCCTGCCAACGCCGAGACTCCCATTTGTGGGAGTTCAATCCGGAAGGGTCCCGGCCCTTGAAGCACTTCTTCGGCACTACGCACGAAGGTATCTGGAAGCACCTCTTCATGGCCCAGAAGGGGTGGTCATCGGAGACATAGGACAGGGGCTTCAATACCGCACTCACCACATCAGAGGTAATTGAGATTTCTGTCGGATATATACTCCTTCACTGCTCTAATTATAACATGAGTTAGAGTTTATGCGTTCTATCCAGGCCCGGACGAAAAAGGCAGAGCAGATTAAGTGTGCGGCTCCTTTGCTAGAAGACCCAGAGACGCCTGGGTGACGGCGATGCTGGTCCCGATGCCGTACAAGGTGCCGGAGAAGAAGGCCCAGAAGAAGGGCAAGGAGGTCAAAAGCGACCCCCGCCCTACAGGTCCGACGGACACTAGGTCCGGGGAAACTGACTCCCACCTATCTCCCGAAGAAGAAGAGGAGGAGGAAGAAGAAGAGCAATCCCCCGTCCTGACAAAGGGGAGGAAAAGAGCGACCCTTGCTGACGCAGGTAAGGTCGTGCCCAGGAAGAAGCTGACCCTTCCTGATAGTTCGGACTCATCGTCTGAACACAGCTATTGGGTTCAGCCCAGGATTAAGCCTCTGGCCGAATCGTAAGTATTTAAACTGCTTATATTCATATATACTTCCTTTTCAACATTTTAATATCTATTTTGCCTTTATATAGCCCTCCGCATTTTAATATTTGTTTGTGCAGGTGCGAGGGACTCACGCGTGGTCTCCTACTGGATTGATACCTTGGTTCTAAAAAACGGAGGGAAATACTTACGCTGTTGTGCTGCATCTCCCTTTCCTCTTTGAGGGAATACAACGCAAGCTCGAGAAGTAGCAGCCACCACTAAGGAAGCTTGTTCACAACACAAAGTGTACAGTTCAGCTCTATTATATGTTATAACATGGATACTTCGTCTGATTCTGTCCAGAATCAAACAAAGCATCAGTTGCTTTTGTCTAAAATTAAAAGTTCTCTTTAAAAGAACATTACATCGCATACCTCAAAGCTTGTTAGTAGGCTGTTGAATGCTTCGTTTAGTCCGCCTTTGACGGACTGAATTTTCTTCATTACCGCACTCATCAGAGTGCGGTGTTCCTCTACGATGGAAGCACTTTGCAGTGTCCCCACAAGAGTGTTCGGCGCCTCCGGATTGACGGTAGGCACCGCAGGAGCAGTTGCTCCCTCCCCCGTCACGGGGGGGCTGGTCTCTTGATTTCGAATCCGCACTGGACTCCGGAACAGTGCTTGGCAGGGCCGCGGATTGCTTGGGCCCCCCGTCTTTGGTCACCATGGGGATCGCTTCCCCTTGGTCGACTGCGGTCGAGGGATTGACCTCGGACGCCCTTTCGTCTGCCCCACTCCCACTTGCTGGAGCAGGGAGAGTTTGTAGAGAGGATACCTCGGTATCCCCTACGATGGGCGATGAGTCCCAAGGAGGTGTATCGCTCTCCATCTCTCCGGATGCTAGAGAATTCCCCGAGGACAATGTCATGCGGAGGGCTATATAAAGACAAAATAAATATTAAAATGATGTGCGAGGGACTCACTCATGGTCTAAGTGTATGACAAAGCCCATTAAACATCTAAAACATCATAAATAATAGCATGGAACAATAAAAAATTATATATATGTTGGAGACGTATCAAGCATCCCCAAGCTTAATTCCTGCTCGTCCTCGAGTAGGTAAATGATAAAAACAGAATTTTTGATGTGGAATGCTAACCAACATAGTTTTTCAATGTAATACTCTTAATTGTGGCATGAATGTTTAGATCAGAAAGATTCAAGACAAAAGTCTTTATTGACAAAAGAAATATTTATACTTCAAGCATACTAACAAAGCAATCATGTCTTCTCAAAATACTATGGCTAAAGAAAGGTATCCCTACAAAATCATATAGTCTGGCTATGCTCCCTCTTCATCACACAAAATATTCATATCATGCACAACCCCGATTTCAGCTAAGCACTTGTTTTCATACTCTATTCATTCAAACCTTTCAACCTTCACGCAATACATGAGCGTGAGCCATGGACATAACACTATGGGTGGAATAGAGAGGTGGTTGTGGAGAAGACAAAAAGGAGGGAGATAGTCTCACATCAACTAGGCGTACCAACGGGCTATGGAGATGCCCATCAATAGATATCAATGTGAGTGAGTAGGGATCGCCATGCAACGGATGCACTAGAGCTAAATATGTATGGAAGCTCAACAAAAGAAACTAGTGGGTGTGCATCCAACTTGCTTGCTCACGAAGACCTAGGGCATTTGAGGAAGCCCATCGTTGGAATATACAAGCCAAGTTCTATAATGAAATTCCCACTAGTATATGAAAGTGATAAACATGAGACTCTCTGTCATGAAGAACATGGTGCTACTTTGAAGCACAAGTGTCAAAAAAGATAGTAGCAATTGTCCCTTTTTCTTTTCCTTTTTTTCTCTTTTTTTCTTTTTTTTGGGCCTTTCTTTTTTTTTCTTTGGTCTTTCCTTTTTTTGTGGAGGGGCTTTAGTGATTTAGCCTTTCCTCACATGGGACAATGCTCTAATAATGATGACCATCACACTTTCATTACAACTCGATATTATAACTCGATACTAGAACAAGTATGACTCTATATGAATGCCTTCGGCGGTGTACCGGGATGTGCAATGAATCAAGAGTTACATGTATGAAAAATTATGCAAGGTGGCTTTGCCACATATACGATGTCAACTACATGATCATGCATGGCAATATGACAATATGATGTGTGTCATATGAACGAAACGGTGGGAAGTTGCATGGCAATATATCTCAGAATGGCTATGGAAATGCCATGATAGGTAGGTATGGTGGCTGTTTTGAGGAATATATATGGTGGCTGTTTTGAGGAAGGATATATAGTGGGTGTATGGTACCGGCGAAAGTTGCGCGGTACAAGAGAGGCTAGCAATGGTGGAAGGGTGAGACTGCGTACAATGCATGGACTCAACATTAGTCATAAGAAATCATATACTTATTGCAAAAATCTACGAGGCATCAAAACAAAGCAATCAATGCATGCTC
>LR738713.1:88049825-88070306 GCA_902687465.1 Secale cereale | reverse complement strand
TCTTCATCATATTCAATGCACTTAGTGTGGAAGTTTTTACTACATTGATATTGGATGTCTATCATGTGAAGACTAGTTTTATAGCCTAAACACATTACCATGCTGTTTTCATAGACTCTAAAACGGATATAAGTGAGGCATGAGAGTTCAATAATTTCTTCAAAATATTATCACCACCGTGCTCTAAAAGATATAAGTGAAGCACTAGAGCAAAAACTATTCAACTCAAAAGATATAAGTGAAGCACATAGAGTGTTCTAACAATTCCTAGGCCATATTTAACTCTCTCAAATTGGTGTGTCCAGCAAGGATAATTGTGGCAAACTAACAAGCGAAGACTCAAAGTATACAAGACGCTCCAAGCAAAACACATATCATGTGGTGAATAGAAATATAGCTCCGAGTATAGTTACCGATGGATGAAGACGAAAGAGGGGATGCCTTCCCGGGGCATCCCCAAGCTTAGGCTTTTGGTTGTCCTTTAATTTTACTTGGGGTGCCATGGGCATCCCCCAGCTTAGGCCCTTGCTACTCTTTGTTCCATAGTCCATCAAAGCAATACTCAAAACTTGAAAACTTCACAACACAAAACTTAGACAAAAATCTCGTGAGCTCCGTTAGTATAAGAAAGCAAACCACTACTCAAAGATACTGCAATGAATTCATTCTTTGTTTATATTGGTGTTAAACCTACTGTATTCCAACTTCTCTATGGTTCATACTTCCCAATACTACTCGTAGATGCATTGAAATAAGCAAACAACAAACAAAAAATAGAATTTATCAAAAACAGAACAGTCTATGGTAATATGCAGGTTTCGCATACTTCTGTAAATCCAAAAAATTCAAACTAAATTGGTAAACGTGAGGAATTTGTCTATTAATCGTCTTCAAAAAGAATCAACTAAATAGCATGCTCCAGTAAAATCTTATGACCATTCTAGGAAGCGCTAACGATTCTGTTTTTCACATCAAGATCACATAAACTTCACACAAATCTTCCCAAAGGTTCTACTTGGCACAAACACTAAAAAAAACACAAAACCACATCTAAAAAGAAGCTAGATGCAATATTTATTCCCAAACAGAAGCAAAAAAATAATTAAAATTGGGTTGCCTCCCAACAAGCGCTATCGTTTTACGCCCCTAGCTAGGCACGATACATGATAGATCTAGGTATTGCCATCTTTAATCTTCACCCTTTTGATGGGTTCAAGCTCTAATCCGGGAGGTTCTTTACGTTTCCCTTCATATTCGGAAATCTTTAGATCTAAAGAATCCAACCGCTTATTACAAAGGGTAATCAACATATTCATGCGGTGGAGATTTGCACTAACACTCTTAAGAGGTTCAAGAGACTTTTGTAGTATTTTTGTTACTTCGCAAATTTTCTCAAAAACTTGCTTCCCTTCATGGGTTGGATGTGACCCATTTTGGGGAGGTAGTGTTCCAACTATTCCCTCTATAATTTCATGCGCAATACTAAGATCAATTTCGATAAAATTCCCTCTGGCAATGCAATCCAAGAGTTGTCTATGAGACATATTCAAACCAACATAAAAATTGCGAAGCAAGATTCTAAAATTCACCTCTAAGGTGCACTTACGATAAGATTCCATCATCCTAAACCAAGCGAATTTTAAATTTTCTCCTAGCTTTTGCTTGAAGTGCAGAACTTCGAACTCGGGAGACAAAGGGACGGATAAGGGGCTAGCCATGACGATAGGGCAAGGCGAACGACAAATACACGACAGAAGAATGGCAAATAAAACAGCAAGGGTGAAGTGGGGGAGAGGAAAACGAGAGGCAAAAATGTAATGCGAAGGATAAGGGTTTGTGATAGGTACTTGATATATGACTTTTGCGTAAGCCTCCACGGCAACGGCGCCAGAAATTCTTCTTGCTACTTCTCGAGCTTGCGTTGCATTCCCTTGAAGAGGAAAGGGAGATGCAGCACAGTAGCGTAAGTATTTCCCTCAGTTTTTGAGAACCAAGGTATCAATCTAGTAGGAGACTAGGCACGAGTCCCTCGCACCTGCACAAACAAATAAGAACTTCGCAGCCAACGCGATAAGGGGTTGTCAATCCCTTTACGGTCACTTACGAAAGTGAGATCTGATAGAGATGATAGTTTGATATTTTTTGGTATTTTTGATTATAAGAACAAAAAGTAAAAGGGGAAAAAGTAAAGTAAGTGTAGATTGATATGTTGAGAATAGACCTGGGGGCCATAGTTTTCTCTAGTGGTTTCCCTCATGATATCGATATTCTACGGCGGGTAAACAAATTACTGTCAAGCAATTGATAGAAAAGCAAATAATTATGAGACTATCTAGGCATGATCATTATATATAGGCATCACGTCCGAGACAAGTAGACCGAAACGATTCTGCATCTACTACTATTACTCCACACATCGACCGCTATCCAGCATGCATCTAGTGTATTGAGTTCATAAGAACAGAGTAACGCCTTAAGCAAGATGACATGATGTAGAGGGATAAACTCAAGCAATATTATATAAATCCCATCTTTTTATCCTCGATGGCAACAATACAATACGTGCCTTGCTGCCCCTACTGTCACTGGCAAAGCACACTGGAAGGTTGAACCCAAAGACAAGCACTTCTCCCATTGCAAGAACTATAGATCTAGTAGGCCAAACCAAACCAATAATTCGAAGAGACTTGCAAGGATATTATAATCATACATAAAGAGTTCAGAGAAGAACCAAATATTTCTCATAGATAATCTTGATCATAAACCCACAATTCATCGGATCTCGACAAACACACCACAAAAAGAGATTACATCGAATAGATCTCCTCGAAGACCGAGGAGAACTTTGCATTGAGATCCAAAGAGAGAGAAGAAGCCATCTAGATACTAGCTATGTACCCGAAGGTCTATGGTAAACTACTCACAACTCATGGTGAGGCGATGATGATGATGTAGAAGAACTCCGTGGAAGATCCCCCCTCGGGCGGGGCTCCGGAACAGGCCCCAAGATGGGATCTCACGGGAACAGAAGGTTACGATGGTGGAACTAGGGTTTTCTTTATTGTTATGATGGTTTCGGGGTACGTAGGCATATATAGGAGGAAGGAGGGCACCGGGGGCCGTACGTGGGACCCATGAGGCAGTGGGGCGCGCCCTCGGGGGGGGCACCTCGTAGACCCTACTTCGTGGTTCTCAAGTCTCCCGTGCGTGTTTTTCCCCAAAAATATCTCTCCCGAAGGTTTCATTCCGTTTGGACTCCGTTTGATATTCCTTTTCTGCAAAACCCTAAAACAGGCAAAAAACAGCAATCTGGACTCGGCCTTTGGGTTAGTAGGTTAGTCCTAAAAATAATATAAAAGTGTATGACAAAGCTCATTAAACATCCAAAACATCATAAATAATAGCATGGAACAATCAAAAATTATAGATACGTTGGAGACGTATCAGCGACAACTGCCCAAGCCGCCGAAGTTTCCGAGTTAAATCAAAAGCTTAAAATAGCTGATGAAGATCTCGACCGCGTCAACAAGCGTTTTGATGAAACGCAAGGTATGTGGGTTTAGGAAATCTAAATTTTAACACACTATATGTGTGAATGCTAGATAACTATTGTTATATGTTCTCGCGAAACAGCTGATGCAGCTACGATCGAGGCTCTGAAGGGCGAGCTTGCGACGGCCAAGGAAGAGGCCAGAGCGAGCATGGCAGCCGCTGACAAAGCGGCTGCCGACCTAGAGGCCGAGAAGGGCTTACGTCAACAACACGAGGCTCGGGTGACCGAAGTCGAGGTCGAGCTGCAAGATGTGATTCACAAATGCGATGCATTGGAGCAGGCGAATTTGGAACAAGCATCCGAACTCGCTACGGCAGTTAGTGCTACCAAGGAGGCGTGGATCGAGTCGCGTAGTGCTCAGGAAGAGATAAAGCAAGCGCGTCAAATAGCAGCTGGTAAGGTTTTTCTTTTGCACGGCATCTTCGAAGGTCAGAGGTATCTTGGGCTGACACGATTGTGGAGTTCTCCAGGCGTGTTTGCGGATCTCCCGAGGAGCATCGCCGATGCCGCCCAATACTTTTGAGCCCGGGAGGGGAACAGCACGGACAAGCTGTTCTGGTCGCAGTTCCTTGCGCCACACCATCCGGTGCCCTCAATGACCAAATGAAGTAGTTGGTCGAGCTCCACAACATGGCGAGTACGACATGAAGGACTTGGTAGTCCGGCTATGGCCCGCTGATCCAATCCCAAGTTACTACTTTGGATTGGTGAAGAAGCTCGTCGAAGCGAGTCCGTGGGTCGACGCTATTAAGCGCTCGGCCTGCATAGAGGGTGCTCGGATGGCCTTTGCCCATGTGAATGTGCATTGGGCAAAGATGAAGGCCGCGGAGATAGCCACTGTTGGCCCTCTAGTAGGCAAGGATCACTACAAGCCAGAAAGGTACTTTGACAATGTCCTAGAAGGAGCCCGCCTTGTAGAGGGCCAGTGCTCAAAGGATATAATCTTTGAGTGATTGTATTCGGGTTGTAAGTACTAAACATATGTGCCGATGTATATAAATTTTGAGCTTCTATTATTTTATGAGCAACTTTTTCCTCCTATGCGGCTGTTTATTTAAATTTGAAAGTTTCCAGTCATCGGCTTCAACCCCCATGTAAATATTATAGGGGTGTTCTGTTAGTACGCATGAACACTCTTTATCCAACGTCTTGGTCTGTATAGGAGGTGTATGCGGAGCAAACCAGGCAACCAGACTATGCGGCTTTATTGCTTTCACTTAGCCAGAGGAGCTTGACTAGTGGGGCTAACTACTAGCCCCTGGTGCGTATAAGGCTTTTCGAACTAAAGTGTTTGTTTGACGCGGCTGGGCGAAGACCAGCCCCTCATATAACACGGAGTGGATCACTATCGATCGTAGTATAACACTAGGTCACCAGATCGCTTGACCGGCTCTCGCATCATCATGACAGTCAGTTTTTGGCTTTCTCTACTGAGGTACTTAACCGGACGAACCAGAAGTACAATCGCAATAGTTCTCCCTTTACTACCTTAGCCGAACAAAGCGGAACGTAAGGTGGCAAGCACAGGAGTCGGGCAACCCAACTATAGACCAAAGACATCATTTGGAGCCAATGCATATAATGCAATATCCGAGACGCCGAACAGTTCCCAATAGGTGTTTAGACTTTTTTGGAGGCGTGCCAGGCTGGGTACAGCCCCTGGTGTCAAATCCAGGTATTAAGGCATGTGCGGCGATCTGACTTGGGGGTGGAGAATACATGTGGTAAAAATAAGAAAACTCCAAGCGAATTGGAACCAAACTTCATCTTTTATATTCCGTTTAATACGGCGAGCCGTGAGGTTACAGATAACGCCCATAACACCATCGGGAATTTGACATGCCAAAAAGTAAAAGATAAAAAAGGTTTACACAGAGCCTGAATCTAAAAGAAAGAAATTTCAACAAGTAGCCGTGCTGCACGTCAGCACATTTTTCTCCTTGGCAATGTGTCCTTGAGCAGGAGAATTATGATGGCCGCCTGTAAAAATTAAAAATGAAAAACAGGATGCTAGAAAACAATATCATGTACGGCTGCAAACAATGTAGGTTCTTCTGAAAAAGAAGATGCATTTTAGAGTCCGAATAGGGTCAAGCCGAACTATGGACTATTTATATGCTGTGTGCCCCCAGTGCCGCCCAAGGTATTTTAAGGGGATAATTGTGTACGCGGGGTACATATGCTACCACCTTATGGGGCAGTCGACAGGGGCGCAACTGCTAATCGAGCTCAAGTTCTTCTGAGCTGTCGCATTGTAGTGCGGACCGGACACGTTTAGCTATGTCCGTGGTCTTGACGACCGATGAACTATTCGGCCTGAATAAGACGATTTGAACCTCGACCTCTAGGGCTGCAGTGTCTTCCTCTGTGCGGAGGGAGCGCTCCATATTTCCATTGACCATGATTACGCCGCGTGGTCCGGGCATTTTGAACTTTAAGTAGGCATAATGCGGGACTGCATTAAAGCGAGCGAAGGCCGTTCTTCCGAGTAGTGCGTGATAGCCACTTCGGAACGGTGCGCTATCGAAGATTAACTCTTCGCTTCGGAAGTTATCGGGCGAGCCTAACATGACTTCCAATGTTAATGAGCCCATGCAGTGGGCTTCGACCCCTGGTATCACTCCTTTAAAGGTAGTGCTGATGGGCTTAATTCTTGATGGGTCGATCCCCATCTTGCGGACACTGTCTTGGTATATCAGATTGAGATTGCTGCCGCCGTCCATAAGGACTCGAGTGAGATGGTATCTGTCTATTATGGGGTCGAGCACTAAGGCCGCTGAACCTCCGTGACAGATACTGGTTGGATGATCCCTACGATCAAAGGTGATCGGACAAGCCAACAATGGGTTGAATTTGGGGGCAACAAGCTCGACGGCATATACGTCCCGTAGTGCGCGCTTGCGCTCCTTCTTGGGGATATGGGTGATGTAGATCATGTTCACCGTTTTCACCTCCGGTGGAAATTTCTTCTGTCCCCCCGTGTTCCACTGGCGAGGTTCATCCTCGTCTTCGCTTTGAGGCCCTTTTCCCTTGTGTTCGGTGTTCAGCTTGCCGGCCTGCTTAAAGACCCAACAATTACGGTTGGTATGATTTGCAGGTTTATCAGGGGTGCCATGGATCTGGCAGGACCTATCTAGAATTTTATCCAAGATGGATGGACTATCTTTGTTGCCTTTAAATGGCTTCTTCCGTTGACCGGACCTGGAGCCACTAAATCCGGCGTTTACCGATGTGTCATCTGTGCTTCTAGTGTTGTTTCGACGCTTGTTTTTATTACGTCGTGGCTTGCCATTGCCATCCCTGACTTCAGATGTGCCAGGGTCATTGGTGTTGTTGCTGCTACGAGCGAGCCAGTTGTCCTCGCCCGCGCAAAAGTGGGTCATGAGTGTAGTTAGGGCTGCCATTATTCTCGGCTTCTCTTGGCCGAGGTGTCTAGCCAGCCATTTGTCCCGTACACTGTGTTGGAATACCGCTAAGGCTTTGGTGTCCGGACAATCTATGATTTGGTTCTTTTTAGTTAAGAATCGGTTCCAAAGCTTATGGGGTGACTCCCCGGGTTGCTGGATTATATGACTTAGATCATCAGCGTCCGGGGGCCCGACATAAGTCCCCTGAAAGTTAGCCCGAAAAGCATCCTCAAGTTCTTCCCAGCTTCCGATAGAGTTCTCTGGGAGACTGTTTAACCAGTGCCGAGCTGGTCCTTTCATCTTGAGAGGTAAGTATTTAATGGCGTGGAGATCATCTCCACGAGCCATATGTATGTGAAGAATAAAGTCTTCTATCCATACAGCTGGGTCCGTTGTTACATCGTACGCCTCAATGCTTATTATTTTAAACCCTTCCAGAAATTCATGATCCACCACCTCATCGGTGAAGCACAGAGGGTGTGAAGCACCCCTGTATTTTGCGATGTCGTGGCATAGTTCGGACGGTATTGTTGTTTGGTGTTGGCTTCGAACTGGAATGTGACTGGTCTGTTTGGCTTGAGAGCCACCGCCGCGTGTGTGGATACGTTCCCTTGGTCTGTAGATTGATCTAGTCTAGCCAGCCTTTTTATTCAGGCCCTGATGTAGGTCGTACCTATGGCCCTCAGCCACTGTATCCTTGCCCTTACGGTGTGGAGGTGCGGACTTGTGTACGGCGTTGCTGGCCGCTTTGTCCCGTCCATGGGGTTGTCGGTTCGGTTGATCGAATGATCATACATCGGCGGAACTGGCGCTAGGGCCTCGTCGTCGAATTGGGGCAGCAGTTTGCGCTTAGGATAGCTCTTTGTTTGGCCTTTATAGGTGTATGATCTTCAGCATCTAGCACATCGTTCCATCTGTCATTGAGCATATCATGTTCGGCTCTAAGCCGTTGCTGCTGCTTCTTCAGGCTCCTTGCAGTGTCAATGAGTTGTTGTTGAAAACGCTTTTGTTCGAGCGGTTCCTCTGGGACGATGTATTCTTCGTCTCCCAGGCTGATGTCCTCTTCGGAGACAGGTTGATAATTGCTGTCATCCGCATCACTGTGATTGGTCAGCGGTTCTTTTGGACTATGTTCGCCATCCTCCCGTTCATCCTGATCTACCGCTGGTTCTACGGGGTCATCGTCTTGTTCCGTATCGCCATCGTCTTCAGTGACAATGTTACTCCCTTTCCCTTTACGGGCTTGAGATCGACGCTTCTGACGCCGGTGTTTGGGAGATTCATCGACAGGCATGTCCTGCTCCGGATTGACATCATCGTCGCCTTCCTTTTCGTTGGGTGTGTCCACCATGTATACATCGTATGTAGAAGTTGTCGTCCATCGCCCGATTGCGGGCAGATTTGTGCTTAGATCGGCTTCGGCATCGTGGTCCATCTCGTCGATGTCTTCTGAAGCGTAATCTAACAGATCAGTTAAGTCCTCGACCGTGGCTACCAAGTGGGTCGTGGGCGGGAAACGAAATTCCCTATCCTCAGCCCCCAGTTCTAACTGGGCATGATTCGGCTGGGAATTCTCTGCTAGAGAAAGAGTTTTCAGTAAGTCCAGCGCTTCGTCTAAGGGCGAGTGCCGGATATGTGTTCGGATATCTGCTGGCCTCAGTTCGGTTATAGCCGCTCGATCAAGCCCATAGGATGCAGATCCTGAGAGTTCAGAACCTGTGGTCGGAGACGAGTCTGGAGTTCCGGTGGAGGGAATCTTGCTCAAGGTTGGGTCTGTGTGCGGCTCAAGCGCCGCTAGGTCTGCGGTCTTCGTGGCGGGTTTAACATCCCCGTCCTCGGATTAAGCGATCTGCTTCGGATCTAAGGCCAGAGCCACTGCAGGTGTTACCCCCTGAGTGGGGTCTGATGACAGATCTAGGTCCTGTTCATCGTGGTAGCAGGGAGCAGCTGCCATGGGTGCGAATCCATTGAAGATCAAATCTTCGCGGACATCAACAACGTAGTTTAGGCTTCCAAATCTGATATGATGACTAGGAGCATAGCTGTCAACCTGCTCAAGGTGGCCTTCAGCGTTGGCATGAAGAACGAAGCCGCCAAACACGAAAAGCTGGTGGGGAGAAAAACTCCCTCGGCGGTGGCGCCATCGTTGGTGACGAAGTGAGCCATTAATCCTCCAGATGATGACACGGTGGAACTCTCAATGAAAGCACCAATGTCGGTGTCAAAACCGGCAAATCTCGAGTAGGGGGTCCCGAACTATGCGTCTGAGGATCGATGGTAACAGGAAACTAGGGACACTATGTTTACCTAGGTTCGGGCCCTCTCGATCGAGGTAATACCCTACTTCCTGCTTGATTGATCTTGAAGAATATGGGTTACAAGAGTTGATCTACCTCGAGATCGTAATGGCTAAACCCAAAAAGTCTAGCCTATGTGATTGCTATGATTCCGTTGTTGTCTCTACGGACTAAACCCTCCGGTTTATATATGCACCGGAGGGACCTAGGGTTTGTACATGATCACCTTGCAGAGGAAGGAAAGTATTACACCCGGACTCTAAACTTACTATTTTACACATGGGGAGTCCTATCCGAATACGAGAGATAGGCTTCATCGATAATCTTCAAGGCCAACCAGCCCGGCCCATATTGAACAATCCGGCCACCTGAGGACCCCTTAATCCAGGACTCCCTCACCCATGGAGAGATCAGCCCCGCGAGGACCGCCCTCAGGGCAACGTTGGTCTTCCTCCGCTGCCGCCACCACCAAGAAGGAATGATGACCACCACCAAGATGATGGGGCTGGGGCTTTCAAGGGCCTCGTGCCATCGCTTACATCCTAGGCGGTGCTCAGGCCCCTGCATCCCATCGCATCTCCAAGCAGCTCTCCCGCGAAGTGAACGCGGCCCTCCCCAAGCTCAAGGCGACGCGTCCGCTCAGATGGTCCAAGTATACTATCACCTTCGACTCAACTCATCAGCTCAAGTGCGTGGCCGCAGCCGGCACCTGATATGTCCATTTTGCATCATGCTTTTATGTTGATATTTATTGCACTATGGGTTGTTATTGCACGTTTTGTCACAATACTTATGCCTTTTCTCCCTTATTTTACAAGGTTTACATGAAGAGGGAGAATGCCGGCAGCTGGAATCCTGGGCTGGAAAAGGAGCAAACATTGGAGACCTATTATGCACAACTCAAAAAGCTCCAAAACTCCATGAAACACTGTTTCAGAAAATATAAAAAATATCTGGCGAAAGAGATCTGCCAGGGGGGCCACCACATGTCCACGAGGGTGGGGGCGCGCCCCCTCCCCTTGGGCGTGCCCCCCTGCCTCGTGGGCCAGCCGGTGACCCCCCGAGGCCCATCTTCTCCTATATAAGGTGTTTTGACCTGGAAAAAATCATAAGGAGGTTTTCGGGACTAGACGCCACCGTCTTGAGGCGAAACCTTGGCGGAACCAATCTAGGGCTCCGGCGGAGCTGTTCTGCCGGGGATAC
Organism: Secale cereale; assembly: GCA_902687465.1. Lineage (NCBI taxonomy): Eukaryota > Viridiplantae > Streptophyta > Magnoliopsida > Poales > Poaceae > Secale > Secale cereale. Next base: position 88,059,846 of record LR738713.1, on the reverse strand, counting down.
TTCCCTCCGAGAGGGGGAAATCATCACCACCGTCATTACCAACAATTCTCCCATCTTGGGGAGGGTTATCTTCATCAACATCTTCACCAGCACCATCTCCTCTCAAACCCTAGTTCATCTCTTGTATCCAATCTTTGTATCAAAACCTCATATTGGTACCTGTAGGTTCCTAGTAGTGTTGATTACTCCTTGTAGTTGATGCTAGTTGGTTTACTTGGTGTAAGGTCATATGTTCAGATCCATTATGCATATTAATACCCCTCTGATCATGAACAATATTGTGTCTTGTGAGTAGTTACTTTTGTTCCTGAGAACATGGGAGAAGTCTTGCTATAAGTAGTCATGTGAATTTGGTACTCGTTCGATATTTTGATGAGATGTATGTTGTCTCTCCTCTAGTGTTGTCATGTGTACGTCGACTACATGACACTTCACCATTGTTTGGGCCTAGAGGAAGGCATTCGGAAGTAATAAGTAGATGATGGGTTGCTAGAGTGACAGAAGCTTAAACCCTAGTTTATGTGTTGCTTCGTAAGGGGCTGATTTGGATCCATATGTTTCATGCTATGGTTAGGTTTACCTTAATACTTATTTTGTAGTCGCGGATGCTTGCAATAGAGGTTAATCATAAGTGGGATGATTGTCCAAGTAAGGGCAGCACCCAAGCACCAGTCCACCCACATACCGCATTATCAAAGTACCGAACGTGAATCATATGAACGTGATGAAAACTAGCTTGACGATAATTCCCATGTGTCCTCGGGAGCGCTTTACTTTATATAAGAGTTTGTCCAGGCTTGTCCTTTGCTACAAAAAGGATTGGGCCACCTTGCTGCACCTTATTCACTTTTACCGTTTGTCACTTGCTACCGATTACCTTATCACAAAACTATCTGTTACCTATAATTTCAGTGCTTGCAGAAAATACCTTACCGAAAACTGCCTATCATTTCCTTCTGCTCCTCGTTGGGTTCGACACTCTTACTTATTGAAAGGACTATGATAGATTCCCTACACTTGTGGGTCATCAAGACTCTTTTCTGGTGCCGTTGACGGGGAGTGAAGCGCCTTTGGTAAGTGGAATTTGGTAAGGAAAAATTTATATAGTGTGCTGAAACTTATTGTCACTTGTTACTATGGCTCATAATCCTTTGAGGGGCTTATTTAGGGTATCTTCACCCCGAGCAGTAGAGCAAAGAGTTGCTCCTCAACCTACTGCACCTATTGAAAATGTTTGTTTTGAGATTCCTTCGGGTATGATAGAGAAACTGCTTGAAAATCCCTTTACAGGAGATGGAACACTGCATCCCGACTTGCACCTAATCTATGTGGATGAAGTTTGTGGATTGTTTAAGCTTGTAGGTATGCCCGAGGATGTTATCAAGAAGAAGGTCTTCCCATTATCTTTGAAGGGAGATGCATTGACATGGTTTAGGCTATGCGATGATATGGGATCATGGAACTATAATCGTCTGAAGTTGGAATTTCATCAGAAGTTCTACCCTATGCACCAGGTTCATCGTGATCGTAATTATATATATAATTTCTGGCCTCGTGAAGGAGAAACTATCGCTCAAGCTTGGGGGGGGGGGCTTAAGTCAATGTTATGTTCATGCCCCAATCATGAGCTCTCAAGAGAAATGATCATTCAAAACTTTTATGCTCGGCTTTCTCATAATAATCGCTCCATGCTCGATACTTCTTGTTCTGGCTCTTATATAATGAAGACTATTGACTTCAAATGGGATTTATTGGAAAGAATTAAACGCAACTCTGAAGATTGGGATCTCGACGAAGTTAAGGAGTCAGGTATGACCCCTAAGTTTGATTGTGTTAAAGCTTTTATGGATACCGATGTTTTCCGTGAATTTAGCACTAAATATGGACATCACTCTGAGATAGTAGCTTCTTTCTGTGAATCTTTTGCTACTCATGTTGATTTCCCCAAGGAGAAGTGGTTTAAATACCATCCCCCTATTGAATAAAAAGTAGTTGAACCTATCAAAGTTGAAGAAAAGACTATCACTTATAATGTTGATCCTGTTATACCTATCGCTTATATTGAGAAACCACTTTTCCCTATTAGGATAAAGGATCATGCTCGAGCTTCAACTGTAGTTCGTAAAAGTAATACCGGAACACCTACACCCTCTGAGAAAATTAAAGTTGAACCTAGTGTTGCTATGGTTAAAGATCTCTTGGTAGAAGATTTAGACGGACATGTTATTTACCTCCAAGAAGAGTCTGCTAGAATAGCCAAACCCAACGCTAGGAATAAGCATAAACCTATTGTAGGCTTGCATGTTATCTCTGTTAAGATAGGAGATCATTGCTATCATGGTTTATGTGACGTAGGTGCTAGTGCAAGTATTATCCCTCTTGATTTGTACAATGAAATTATGCATGATATTGCACCTGTTGAGTTAGAAGGGGGTGATGTTACTATTAAGCTTGCCAATAGAGACACTATTTCACCAGTTGGGATTGTTAGAGATATTGAAGTCTTGTGTGGGAAGGTCAAATACCCTACTGATTTCCATGTTCTTAGTTCCCCACAAGATGCATTATGTCCCATTATATTTGGTAGACCCTTCTTGAATACTGTTAATGCCAAGATAGACTGCGTGAAAGACATTGTCACTGTTGGGTTAGGGGATACGTCTCATGATTTTAACTTTGCTAAATTTCGTACACAACCCCTTGAAAAGGCGCCACCCAATAAAGATGAAATTATTGGTCTTGCTTCTATTGTCGTGCCACCTAATGATCCTTTAGAACAATACTTGCTAGATCATGAAAATGATATGCATATGAATGAGAGAAGGGAGATAGATGAAATATTCCTTACACAGGGACCCGTATTGAAAAACAACTTGCTTGTTGAAATCCTAGGGGATCCTCCTCCACCAAAGGGTGATCCCGTGTTTGAACTTAAACTTTGCCTGATAATCTTAAGTATGTTTATCTTGATGAAAAGAAGATATATCCTGTTATTATTAGTGCTAACCTTTCAGAGCAGGAAGAAGAAAAATTATTGAAAACTCTGAAGAAGCATCATGCTGCTATTGGATATACTCTGGATGATCTTAAGGGCATTAGTCCCACTATATGCCAACACAAGATAAAATTGGAAGAAAATGCTAAACCAGTTATTAATCATCAGTGATGGTTAAATCCTAAGATGAAAGAAGTGGTAAGGAAGGAAATACTAAAGCTTCTAGACGCATGTATTATCTATCCAGTTGCTGATAGCCAGTGGGTAAGTCTTGTCCATTGTGTCCCTAAGAAAGGAGGTATGACTGTCGTTCCTAATGATAAATATGAACTGATCCCGCAAAGAATAGTTACAGGTTATAGGATGGTAATTGATTTCCGTAAGTTAAATAAAGCTACTAAGAAAGATCATTACCCCTTGCCATTTATTGATCAAATGCTAGAAAGGTTATCCAAACATACTCAATTCTGCTTTCTAGATGGTTATTCTAGTTTCTCACAAATACATGTGTCAAAAGGGGATCAAGAAAAGACCACCTTTACTTGTCCTTTCAGTACCTTTGCTTATAGACGTATGCCTTTAGGTTTGTGTAATGCACCTGCTACCTTTCAAAGATGCATGATGGCTATATTCTTTGATTTCTGTGAAAAGATTGTTGAGGTGTTCATGGATGATTTCTCCATTTACGGAATTTCTTTTGATGATTGCTTAAGCAACCTTGATCGAGTTTTGCAGAGATATGAAGACATTAATCTTGTCTTGAATTGGGAGAAGCGCCACTTTATGGTTAATGAAGGCATTGTCTTGGGACATAAAATTTCTGAAAGAGGTATTGAAGTTGACAAAGCTAAAGTTGATGCTATTTACAAGATGCCATGCCCTAAGGATATCAAAGGTATATGAAGTTTCCTTGGTCATGCCGGGTTTTATAGGAGGTTCATTAAGGACTTCTCCAAAATCTCCAGGCCTCTGACTAATCTTTTACAAAAAGATATTCCTTTTGTCTTTGATGATGATTGTCTAGAAGCATTTGAAATACTTAAGAAAGCATTAATCTCTGCATCTATTGTCTAGCCTCCTGACTGGAATTTACCCTTTGAGATTATGTGCAATGCTAGTGATTATGCTGTAGGAGCTGTTTTAGGGCAAAGAGTTGATAAGAAATTGAATGTTATCTAGTATGCTAGTAAAACTCTAGATAGTGCCCAAAGAAATTATGCTACTACTGAGAAAGAAATTTTAGCAGTCGTATTTGCTTGTGCTAAGTTTAGACCCTACATTGTTGATTCTAAAGTAACTATTCACACTGATCATGCTGCTATCAAATACCTCATGGAAAAGAAAGATGCTAAGCCTAGACTTATTAGATGGGTTCTCTTGCTGCAAGAATTTGACTTGCATATTATCGATAGAAGGGGAGCTGAGAACCCCGTAGCAGATAACTTGTCTAGGTTAGAGAATATACTTGATGACCCACAATCTGTTGATGATATCTTTCCTGATGAACAACTAGCTGTCATAGTACTTCTCTTACTGCTCCATGGTATGCTGATTATGCTAATTATATTGTTGCTAAGTTTATACCTCCTAGCTTCACATACCAGCAAAAGAAAAAGTTCTTCTATGATTTGAGACATTACTTCTGGGATGACCCACATCTTTATAAAGAAGGGGTAGATGGTATTATTAGACATTGTGTACCTGAGCACGAACAGGAACAAATCCTACGCAAGTGCCACTCCGAAGCTTGTGGAGGACACCATGCGGGAGATAGAACTACACACAAGGTATTGCAATCCAATTTTATTGGCCTACTCTCTTAAAGGATGCCCGTAAGTTTGTCTTATCTTATGATGAATGTCAAAGAATAGGTAATATTAGTAGACGTCAAGAAATGCCTATGAATTGTTCACTTGTTATTGAACCATTTGATGTTTGGGGCTTTGATTATATGGGAACTTTTCCTGCCTCTAGTGGGTACACACATATTCTAGTTGCTGTTGATTACGTTACTAAGTGGGTAGAAGCTATTCCAACTAGTAGTGCTGATCATAACACTTCTATTAAGATGCTTAAAGAAGTTATTTTTCCGAGGTTTGGAGTCCCTAGATACCTAATGACTGATGGTGGTTCACACTTTATTCATGGTGCTTTCCGTATGATGCTTGCTAAGTATGATGTCAACCATAGAATTGCATCACCTTATCACCCACAGACTAGTGGTCAAGTAGAACTAAGTAATAGGGAGTTGAAATTAATCTTGCAAAAGACAATTAATAGGTCTAGGAAGAATTGGTCCAAGAAACTAGATGATGCATTATGGGCTTATAGAACTGCATACAAAAATCCTATGGGTATGTCTCTGTATAAGATGGTATATGGAAAAGCTTGTCACTTACCTCTTGAGCTAGAACATAAGGCATATTGGGCTATTAAAGAGCTCAACTATGATTTCAAACTTGCCGGTGAGAAGAGGTTATTTGACATTAGCTGCCTCGATGAGTGGACAACCCAGGCCTATGAGAATGCTAAGCTGTTTAAAGAAAAAGTTAAAAGATGGCATGACAAAAGGATACAAAAGCGTGAGTTTAACGTAGGTGATTATGTCTTGCTATTCAACTCTCGTTTAAGATTTTTTGCAGGAAAACTTCTCTCCAAGTGGGAAGGACCTTACGTTATCGAGGAGGTCTATCACTCTGGTGCCATAAAAATCAACAACTTAGAAGGCACAAATCCTTAGGTGGTGAATGGTCAAAGATTCAAACATTATATCTCATGTAATCCTATAAATGTTGAAACTAATGTTATTGAAACCGTAACCCCGGAGGAATACATAAGGGACACTTTCCAGAACGATTCAGCCTCCGAAAAGGAAGAGGTATGTGATACTGTAAGTAAACCGACTCCAAAACAGTTCTAAAGGCAATTTTTCTCCGTTTTGGAATATTTAGAAAAATAGAAAAATAAACCGTAGTCCGGAAGAGACACGGGCCGTCCACGAGGGTGGAGGGCGCGCCCCCCTTCCCAGGGCGGGCCCCCTGCCTCGTGGACACCCCGTGTGTCCCCTGGACTCCGTTTTCTTGTGGCATACTCCTTTTGGTCGGTAAAAATTCATTGTATATACTCCCAAAGGTTTTGACCTCTGTATCACGCGAAAATCCTCTGTTCTTGTTTTGAGCTATTTTCTGCTAGGGTTTGCGAAGCCAGGCATCATGTCGTCTCCCTCCTCCAACAACAAAGGCAACGATGCTTGGATAATGAAGATACATCTGAAGAGGGAAGGACCCAAGGAGATCCACAAGGAGTAGAAGATCAAGATGGAGGTGGAAGATCCGGCTCCGGCAGCGGGAGAAGAAGACACCTCCAAACCCCTTCCTAACCTCTTTACCTCAACTGAGCTAGAAGCTTTCAGGATGATTAAGTTAGCTCAGATCCGTAACAAGCATCTCACAAGTGAAAATATTTTGTTGAAGGATTACATTGCTGCTCTCAAGGGTATTATCCGCAAGCTGGAAGATCTCCTACGCTCGATATATGAGGATCCTCCGTCACTTCTTGCAACTCCATCATCACCACCCCCGAAGAAGGAGACATAATCGCTTGGGTATGGGCACTCCCCTTGGTAACTGCCAAGCTTGGGGGAGTGACCCCGGTATCGTATCACCATCACCCCTATCTTTATCGTTTTACTTAGTTCGATCCTTTTGGTAGTATCTTGATCTAGTAGAATAAAGTTAGCATGATCTAGTTGTGAGCTTTTGCTTTGTGAGCTTTACCCATTTGTAATCGAGTCCGTGAGTTATATAATAAAGATTAGTGTTGATTCAAGGGCCTGATTTACTCACTTGGGTCGTGATAAAAAGAAAACATAAAGAGTATCAAAGAGATCATATCGATCTTATGGGAAGTAATGACTTCACATACAAGAGTATGATAAATAAAAGTTGTTGGGAGGTGACAAACATAGTTTTGGTCATCGTTGCAATTAATAGGAAGTAATAAAAGAAGATAGGCTTCACATACAAATACACTATATTGGACTTCTTTTACGATTGTGAGCACTCATTAAAGTATGATATGCTAAAGAGTTGATGTTGGACAAGGAAGACGACATAATGAGTTATGTCTTCTTATATCCGAAATAAAGTATATTATCATGGATCATCCAACATGTTGAGCTTGGCTTTCCCCCTCATGCTAGCCAAAACTCCTCGCACTAAGTAGAGATACTACTTGTGCTTCCATATATCCTTAAACCCAGTTTTGCCATGAGAGTCCACCATACCTACCTATGGATTGAGAAAGATCCTTCCAAGTAAGTTGTCATGTTGCAAATCCGCTAAAATATGTATGATTCATTAGTGTGAGAGAAATTAGCTTTATACGATCTTGTGATATGGAAGTAATAAAAGCGACGGACTGCATAATAAAGGTCCTTAACACCAGTGGCAATATAAAGCGAAGTTCTTCTATGCTAAGACTTTGTGCATCCAACCATAAAAACACATGACAACCTTCGCTTCCCTCTGCGAAGGGCCTATCTATTATTCATGTCTTGTAAGTGTCAAGGTGAAATCCACCTTTCCTTTTTACATTTTATCCTTTGGCAAGCACATTGTGTTGGAAAGATCATGACATATATACCCACTTGGATGTAAGTTTTCATGATCTATTACTGTTGACATTACCCTTGAGGTAAAAGGTTGGGAGGCGACACTATAAGCCCCTATCTTTCTGTGTATCCGATTAAAACTCCATAACCATAAGTATTGCGTGAGTGTGAGCAATTGTGAAAGACTATATGATAGTTGAGTATGTTGGCTTGCTGAAAAGCTCTTATATTGACTCTTTCCGATGTTACGATAAATTGCAATTGCTTCAATGACCGAGATCAAAGTTTGTCAGTTTCCAATAAAGTTTATGATTCATACTTGATATTGTGGATGATTTGTTACTTTAGCATAAGAATCATATGACTATATTTATATAAGTTGCTGTTATGAGAATGATCATGATGCCCTCATGTACGTATTTTGTTTTTATCGACACCTCTATCTCTAAACATGTGGACATATTTTTCGTTATCGACTTTCGCTTGAGGACAAGCGAGGTCTAAGCTTGGGGGAGTTGATACATCCATTTTGCATCATGCTTATAAGTTGATATTTATTGCATCATGGGCTGTTCTTACATGTTTTGTCACAATACTTATGCCTTTTCTCTCTTATTTTACAAGGTTTACATAAAGAGGGAGAATGCCGGCAGCTGGAATTCTGGGCTGGAAAAGGAGCAAACTCTGGAAACCTATTCTGCACAACTCCAAAAGCCCTGAAACACAACAGAACATTGTTTCGGAATATATAAAAAATATCTGGCGAAAGAAACCCATGAGAGGGGACACCGGCTGTCCTCAAGGGTGGGGGGCGCACCCCCCTACCTCGTGGGCCAGCTGGCAGGCCCCCGATGACCACCTTCTCCTATATGAGGTGTTTTGACCTGGAAAAAATCAGAAGGACGCTTTCGGGACCAGACACCGCCGTCTCAAGGTGGAACCGAGGCGGAAACCAATCTAGGGTTCCGGCAGAGCTGTTCTGCCGGGGATACTTTCCTTCGGGAGGGCGAAATCGTCACCGCCGTCATCACCAACAACTCTCCCATCTTGGGGAGGGCTATCTTCATCAACATCTTCACCAGCACCATCTCCTCTCAAACCCTAGTTCATCTCTTGTATCCAATCTTTGTACCCAAACCTCAGATTGGTACCTGTGGGTTGCTAGTAGTGTTGATTACTCCTTGTAGTTGATGCTAGTTGGTTTATTTGGTGGAAGATCATATGTTCAGATCCATTATGAATATTAATACCCCTCTGATCATGAACAATATTATGTCTTGTGAGTAGTTAATTTTGTTCCTGAGGACATGGGAGAAGTCTTGCTATTAGTAGTCATGTGAGTTTGGTCTTCGTTCGATATTTTGATGAGATGTATGTTGTCTCTCCTCTAGTGGTGTCATGTGAACGTCGACTACATGACACTTCACCATTATTTGGGCCTAGAGGAAGGCATTGGGAAGTAATAAGTAGATGATGGGTTGCTAGAGTGACAGAAGCTTAAACCCTAGTTTATGCGTTGCTTCGTAAGGGGCTGATTTGGATCCATGTGTTTTAGGCTATGGTTAGGTTTACCTTAATACTTCTTTTGTAGTTGCGAATGCTTGCATTAGAGGTTAATCGTAAGTGGGAGGCTTGTCCAAGTAAGGGTAGCACCCAAGCACCGGTCCACCCACATACCAAATTATCAAAGTACCAAACGCGAATCAGATGACCGTGATGAAAACTAGCTTGACGATAATTCCCATGTGTCCTCGGGAGCGCTTTACTTTATATAAGAGTTTGTCCAGGCTTGTCCTTTGCTACAAAAAGGATTGGGCCACCTTGCTGCACCTTATTCACTTTTACCGTTTGTCACTTGCTACCAATTACCTTATCACAAAACTATCTGTTACCTATAATTTCAGTGCTTGCAGAAAATACCTTACCGAAAATTGCCTATCATTTCCTTCTGCTCCTTGTTGGGTTCGACACTCTTACTTACTGAAAGGACTACGATAGATCCCCTACACTTGTGGGTCATCAGCGGACGCGTCCTCCGACGAGGCAGGGTCGAGGCGGCGGGCTCCTGGAGACGCGGAGAGGGCGAGGTCGGGCCCGGCGGCGAGGGCATCTGGTTGTCGGCGAGGTTGGCCTCTCGAGCGCGTGCGACGCGGGGCTGCGGCACGGAGGCGGCGGCCTGGACGAGGTCCGGCGACCGGACGGAGGGCGGCGGTGACTCCGGCAGGGCAGCGGGGCTGGTCCAGCGATGGTGCGGCGCGCGAGGCAGCGGGGCGAAGCGGGATCTGGCGGTGGTGGATGCGGGCTCGCGCGGGCCCGCGATGGGCCCGGCGGGCCGCTGCGGCGCGGTGCAGTGGGGAGAGGCGCGAGGACAGGTGGCGACGTGGGAGTGGCTCGGGGCGGCGGCGCGGCTGACG
>LR738713.1:88026974-88041376 GCA_902687465.1 Secale cereale | reverse complement strand
TTGTTGTTGTTGTTGTTGTTGTTGTTGTTGTTGTTGTTGTTGTTGTTGTTGTTGTTGTTGTTGTTGTTGTTGTTGTTTTATGTTGATGTTGTACTATTTAGGCTCCTAGTTGCAGAAAAGGAAGGACATTATTACCATTTCTGTTTCTTCCAGGGTTTTTTAGGTGATGTAACAAATTGGCTAGCTTCTAGGATCTTTAGGCTCCTACCCTTGTTAAAACAAGTATGTACTTACCTAGCTAGCCATCTTGATGTGTTGCCTTTTTCACGAAACAAGAATAGTAATGGCTTGATTTATGCACTCCACCAAATAGACCTAGATAGCTTCACATATATTCTTACACATATACACCATAATTATGAAGATTAATAGGCATGAGTTGAAATTAAAAATCTAACTTTAATCCATAATAAGCATCAACTATCACACTACATGTTTTAAATAGAATCACTTAATAAATTACATGGGTCATAGTGAATATCTCAACATTCTTAAATGCCTGATGGTGGCTCTCCCCTCATTTTCAACTGTCTAACTTGGCAACTTAGCTTCAGCTCACCACTCCACCCTCAACCAACAACCATCACCACCGAATTTTTACCACTCCTACCATCCATCTAGCCCTTCTACTTCCTCGGCATCTTCTTGACCGCCTAAAACCTCCCCATCATCGGCAAGGCATGCGTTGGAGACGGCGACAAATGAGTCTTTGATTAGGTCGATGTGTGTATTAGGACCCAATTGCATTATTCTTGTGCTACTATGCTCCTACTTGTTGTTTCTTTCAGGGTCCTTTATGCATTGTTGTAATACTTTTGCAATAAAATGTCGACTTCTAGGAAGTTAAGATTCCTATCCTTGTTAAATAGAAGTATGTACTTATCTAGATAGCCAGCTTGATGTGATGCCTCTTTTCATGAAACAAGAATAGTAATGTATTGATTTATGCATTGCAACAAACATACCAAGCAAGCTTAACACTTTTGCATATACGCCATACTTACGAAGATTAATAGATAACATAGGAAACTAAAAACCTAATTCTAATCCATGATATTCACCAACCATCACACTAAATGATTTGATTAGAATCACTCAATAAATTACACGTAGCATACTGAATATCTAAACATCTTATACATGTGATGGTAGCTCTCCCCTCTTCAACTATCTGACTCCCTACGAGTATAACCATTGCGTCTCCCATCCAAAATTGGCGTCATAGCCGCCACACCTTTAACCAACCCCCACCACCATAGTTTTTTATCACTGATCCTGTCATCCATCTAGACCTTCTATGCGCCACCATCTTCTTGATCGCTTAAAACCTCCCATCCTTGGCAAGGCATGCGTCGGAGATAATGGCAATTGAGTCTCCAGTGAGTTGTTGTGTGCATTAGGATTCAATTACGTTATTCTATGCTATTTAGGGTCCTAGTTGGAAAAGGAAAGGACCTTGTTGTCATATATGTTTCTTTTAGGGTCCTTTATGCACAACGTTAACAATTTTGCAAGAAATGCCAGCTTATAGAACCTTTGGGTTCCTACCCATGTTAAAATATGTATATGTTGATCTGTCTCAAAGGATTTCCCTGTTAGAACTCCATGGACCATGTTCAAGCTTAACGGATTAGGTAGTTGGAGAGATGATAGTCTTTTCATCGTTTTTAGACCTTAGACGAGATGGCTATGGGCCTCTATCCCTCATAAAGAAATGCACCACCTCCACTAATAAAAGAAGAGCCATACCTAGCTAGCCAGCTTGATGTGTTGCCTCTTTTCAAGAAACAAAAATTGTAATGGATTGATTTATGCACCGCAATAAATAAGCTTCACATTTTATTGCATATGCGCTATAATTGAAGAGAAATCGAAACCCTAATTCAAATCCATAATAATCTCCAACCATCACACCAAACACTATAATTAGAATCACTTCATATATTACATGGGTCATGCTGACTATCTTGACATTCTTACACAGCTGATACGGCTCCATTAATCTTCAAGTGTCTGACTCCCTACAATTGTAGGAACATTGTCTCTCCCACTCGCGATTGGCGTCACTGCAGCCTCTCTTCGCCTCGTCACCCCACCCTCAACCAGCCGCCACCACCACCAGTTTTGTCAGCGAACCCACCAACCATCTAGCCCTTCTACGCTCCCATCTTCTTGATCCCCAAAAATCTCCCCGTCGCCAATAAGGCATGTGTCGAAGACCTTCGCAACTAAGTCTTTAGTGCGGCAATTGTGTGCATTAAGACTCAATTAGGTTATTATTGTGCTATTTAGGTTCCTAGTTGCAACAGGGGATAACCTCGTTGTTATTTATGCCCCTTTTAGGGTCCTTTATGTAGTGTTGTAACATTTTTTAAGAAAATGCTAGCTTCTAGGACTTTTGGGTTCTTATCCTTGTTAAAAGGAAGTATGTACTTACCTAGCTAACTAGCTTGATGAGTTGTCCCTTTTCACAAACAATAATAATAATTGGATTGATTTATACACCACAACAAAGATATCTAGCCAACTTCACATATATTCTTACACATATACTCTATAATTGAGAAGATCAATAGATACTCCCACCGTCCTACAATATAATACATTTTCGTAAGCTAAGAACAGACAGAGTATAGATGAAATCAAAACCTTAATTCTAATACATAACATTCACCAAACATGACACTATTTTTTATAGTTAAAATGATTTAACAAATTACATGGGCATACTCAATATATATAGAAATTATTAGGCCTTGTACAACGTAGGTGCTAAAGCGAGTGCCTAAGTAGAAAATCCTTTTTTTTCTTGAGATCAGGTTGCACCGGTGCTTCGGAAGGGTTGCGAACAAAGTTTTGCTTCTAGTACTAGAAGGTGTTTGTCGAGAAAACTGCTCTACTTCAGTGAAGTACTCTGCATGTCAAACCAACTTAAACATTTCTTCATTGTAATCTAGTTCTTTTTAATAGAAATAACGTTACTCTCTCTCCCTAAGCACCAAGGTGTAAACACGCCGCTCCCCCTTCTTCGACGTTTCGACTTCCTACCAGTCTAACCATTGTCTCTGCCACCCCTCTTCGCCTCAGCCACCCCATCCTCAACCAACCGCCACCACCGTCGGTTGTGTCGCCACTCCTACCATCCATCTAGCCCTTCTACGTCCTCGTCATCTTCTCCGTCGCCTAGAATCTCCCACTCTTCAACACTAACCCTTTGCACCATGAAGGTTCATCCTCATCTTCACCCACCAACCACGTGGCTCCACTCTGCCTTGTTGCCCTCTCTGGGTCGAATCCCACGCGTCAGGGACGAATCGCACGGCCTAGAAATCAAAACTGCCGTTTCGTGAAGTGGCAGTGGACTGCGCTTTTTGGCAAAGCAGATTAAGAAAACGAAGTCTGAGGTGCCTGACAAACATTCCGTCCCGATTCCGACCACCGACCAAAACCTTCGCAAACCCCTCCGCTGCCGCCATGGCTCGATCTCACGCCGACCGTCCCTTCCGCCCACCGGATCGGGGTCCGCTGCCGCCGCACCGCTCACAGCAGCACCCGCAGTCCGCCGCGATCCTCCTCCTTCGCGCGGGCCCCGATTTCTCTTCCCCGCCCGCCACGGAGGTCGACGCGCTCGTCGCCGGCCTCCGCCCCGACAGCCTCTCCGTCTTCTCCTCCGGCCGCCACGCCGCTCGCCTCCTCTTCCTCTCCCTCCCTGCCGCCGCGGCCGCCGCGCGTGACCTCTGGTCGCTCCGCCTCGAGGGCCGCCACTTCCTCACCCCGTACCTCCCCGACGCCGTCCTCGCCGCGAAGGCATCCCCCCTAATCTCCTCACTCTTCGCCTCCCACGCCTCCCGCCTCCTCGACTCCGACCTCGTTTCCCGTTTAGCCGCCCGCTCCTCTCAGCTCGCAGCCTCCGTCCAGACTGTCAAGCACCGCCTGCGCGTCCGCCGCAGTAACCTCCGCGACTTCGATCAGCTTAATCTCCAGAAGAAATCGCTGGAGGCTGACAAGGATATGTTAGACGCTAAAATTGCCGAGTATAAAGCAGCAATGACGTCTATACGTCGTGCGATGCTAAGTGGGACGGATGAAGAGGAGGAGGTGGACGAAGAGGAGGAGGAGGGGGTTGATCTGTTTGGGATTGTGGAAGGTGATGATGTGGATTTTGCGAGGGTGCACACGATGATGCTGCGTGAGTGCAGGCGGCTGAACGAGGGGCTACCAATCTATGCATACCGTAGAAAAATTCTCAATCACATATTCGCTAACCAGGCGAGTTTTCGAGTTCTTTGCGGTTATATTTGTGATGTTTGCAAATCTACAATGCAGTGTGAGCCAGACTTCTATGCTTAGAAGTTAGAACCATAGTGGAAAAGCAGTATATGGAGTTTTGTTGTGTGTATATTATAATTTTGCAATGCGCTGTTAAGTTTTAACTTTGCTTTAAGTTAATCTGAGTCATCTCTTGTGATTTTAAATATCGGTATGTATTGGCAGAATATTTTTGCTCTAGCTTTTCCAATGGAACTGCACCTAATGATCTTCATTACAAGGTTATGAGGTACATTTTTGCCGTTGAGGTACCAACATTTTGATTAGGTAGTTTGGTCTAATATTCAATAGTCAGCGTTGCGCTTTACCCACAATTTTCCTCCTATCTGGTTTCACTTGTTTTTTTTTTCTTCTAAATCATGAATAATGACGTAAAATCTGTGTTTTAAGTTATGGATCTTTGCTCTCTACAGGTTATGATCTTAATTGGCGAAACTGGTTCTGGGAAAAGCACACAATTGGTTCAGTATCTTGCTGACTCAGGTCTTGCTGCCAACGGTTCAATTGTCTGTACCCAACCTCGAAAAATTGCTGCTATAACGTTGGCACATAGAGTAAATGAAGAAAGCAATGGCTGCTATGCAGATAATTTTGTGTCGTCATGTTCAACCTTTTCCGGTTCTCGGGACTTCAGTTCGAAGATCATATTTGGCACAGATAGTTATCTTTTACATCACTGCATGAACGATACGAGCCTGGATGGCGTTTCATACATTATTGTTGATGAAGCTCATGAAAGAAGCTTGAACACCGATCTTCTCTTAGCTTTGATAAAGAAGAAGCTGCTTGATAGGGTGGATTTGCGACTCATTATAATGTCTGCCACTGCTGATGCTAATAGACTAGCTGAATACTTTTATGGCTGTCAAACATTCCATGTTAAAGGGCGAAATTTTCCTGTTGAAATTAAATATATCCCAGATGTATCAGTGGACGCTTCCTTCAATACTGTGCCGAACTCTCTAAATGATGCCTGTGCTACGGCTTCTTATGTCAATGATGTTGTAAGGGTGGTAAGTGTGATTCACAAGAATGAAGAAGAGGGTGCCATACTTGCTTTCTTGACGTCTCAACTGGAAGTTGAGTGGGCCTGTGAAAACTTCAGCGATGCAAGTGCTGTGGTACTTCCTATGCATGGAAAGCTTTCCCATGTAGAACAGAGTCGTGTTTTCAACAGCTATCCCGGTATGAGAAAAGTTATCTTCTGCACGAATATGGCTGAAACGTCACTCACCATCAAAGAAGTGAAGTATGTTGTTGATCCTGGACTGGCCAAGGAGAGCAGATTTGTGCCTAGTAGTGGTCTCAATGTGCTGAAAGTAAATTGGATTTCCCAAAGTTCCGCTAATCAACGTGCTGGCCGGGCCGGTCGAACAGGAGCAGGGAAGTGTTACAGGCTTTACTCTGAATCTCACTTCAGAATGATGGAAGTGCATCAAGAACCTGAAATCCGGAAAGTTCATCTTGGCACTGCTGTTCTGAGAATACTTGCTTTGGGTGTTAGGGATGCACAGAATTTTGAGTTCGTTGATGCCCCAAATCCAGAAGCAATCAATATGGCTTTGAAGAACCTTGAACAATTGGGTGCTGTCAAATGTAAATGTAATTTATTTGAGCTGACTGATACTGGACGCTACCTGGTCAGATTGGGAATTGAGCCAAGGCTTGGCAAAATTATGCTTGATTGCTTTGATTCTGGTTTGAGGAAGGAAGGTGTAATTCTAGCTGCTGTTATGGCAAATTCTAGCAGCATATTTTGTAGAGTGGGCACTAATGAGGAGAAACATAAAGCTGACCTTCAGAAGGTCCGATTGTGTCACCAAGATGGAGATCTCTTCACTTTACTTGCTGTTTATAAAAAATGGGAGGATGGGCATGGAAACAGGAATATGTGGTGCTGGCAGAACAGCATCAACGCCAAGACCATGAGGAGGTGCCAGGAAACTATATCAGAGCTTGAAAATTGTTTAAAGCATGAACTCAACATTATCGTCCCAAGTTATTGGTGTTGGAATCCTGAGGTTCCCTCTATGCATGATAAGTTGCTAAAGAGAATTATTCTATCATCTCTTACAGGCAATCTTGCTATGTTTTTAGGACATGAAAAGTTTGGTTACCAGGTGATTTCGACAGATCAGGCTGTGAACCTTCATCCCTCATGCTCATTGCTCAATTATGGCAGCAAGCCAGAGTGGGTGGTGTTTACAGAAATCTTATCAATCCCAAATCAGTATTTGGTATGTGTAACTGCTGTTGATCATGATGCGTTGTATGCAGTTCATCCCATGTCCTTCATTCATCAACTGGAGAAACATAAACTGCAGATAAAAGTGATTAGTGGGCTTGGTCATAATTTGCTGCGAAGATTTTGTGGCAAATATGGCCAAAATCAACATAGAATTATCTCACATCTCAAGGAAGAATGCAGGGATGACCGAATAACAGTCGAAATTAACTTCAAAAACAATGAAGTTGTGTTATTTGCTACAAAGCAGGACATGGAAAAGGTCTTTTGTATTGTTAACGGTGCTTTGGAGTGTGAAGCTAAGATGTTGAGGAATGAGTGCCTCGAGAGAAGATTATTTCCTGGGAGACCTGGCAGTTCTCCTCTTGCATTGTTTGGCTCGGGTGCTGAAATCAAGCATTTGGAACTTGGGAAGAGGTATCTAACAGTAGAGGTTCTCCATCAAAATGCCCATGATATCAATGACAAGGAGCTTATTTTTTTCGTGGGCAGTCTGATCTCCGGTGTTGCTAATTTTCATAAATCAGCTGGGAACTGTCGGATAGCCTCAGATGAAACTAAATGGGGAAAGTTTACATTCCTCAAACCTGAAGATGCTGAAGATGCTGTGTTAAAATTGAACGGAATAGAATTTCATGGTTCCTCATTAAAAGTGGTTCCAGTATGTTCTTCTGATAATCGAGGATTACCATTTCCTGCAGTAAGAGCTAGACTATCATGGCCATGTAACCCAAGCAGGGGGCGTGCATTTGGGACCCGTTTGCTCAGGCTCAGGGAAGCACCCATAGTTGGCCCTTCTGTTTCTGCATGTGAAGAAGCACTGATTAGAGAAATTTCTTCGTTCATGCCAAACAAGAGTTTTCCTGGACAAAATTTCCGCGTTGAAGTCTTCCCTCCAGAGGAAAACAATTCAATGATGAGAGCAACTATAACTTTTGATGGAAGTCTTCATCGAGAGGCTGCAAGAGCACTGGACCATCTTGAAGGAAGCTCTCTTCCTTGTTGTCAACCTTGGCAGATGATACGGTGCAAGCATGTATTTCATAGTACTCTGTCCTGCCCATTACATGTTTACAATGTTATCAGCCAGGAAGTTAATTCTCTGCTTGAGAGCTTCCGAAGCCAGAAAGGTGTGCTTGCATTCCTCATTTCCTGCCTGCTTAAATTTCTTCGCAGTTCTATTGTTTGAATCATGTGTTTTCTTTGCTTTTTCTTAAATGGAGCACATAGATTCCATTAAATTTGGCACACGGCCAAATTTCTGGCCACCACACCCCAAACATCACCATGAAAATGGTCCGTCCAAATTACACGATCATCTAGACCCTGATCACACCCCAAGGCTGCAAAAAGATGTGACGTTGTTACTTTTACGATGAATTAATTCTGTACAGTACACATCAAACGAGAGCAGTAACATACTCTTAAGGTCTTTTACTAGCGCACCAGATGTTGACAAATCATAACCAGTGTTAGACAAAGCTTGTTTAAGCTCTAGGCACTCGGTCTCCAGGACAACTCAGCCCATGCCTAAGGAGGTGACATGATGAACATCGTGCTGCACTGCTTGAGCTTCCAAGTCCACATGTGACAGGCTTCCTTCACCGGCAGCAATTAAGAGCCAGTTCTTTTGCTGGCTTTTTTGGGCTTCCAGAATAAGCTGCCTCCTACACAGCTTATTCTAGAAGCCCAAACAAAAATTTCCTTTTTAGAAGTCTACTAGTCAAGTCTTAACTACTAGGCTTCTAAAAAATAAATTTAGTTGGGCTTCTAGAATAAGCGGGGTAGGGGGCAACTTATTATAGAAGCCACCAAAAGAACTGGCCCTAAAGCCACTGGATGATCCCGGGCAGCAAATCCCCTATCACCAGCATGAACAGTTTGACAGATAAGCATTAAAGTTTACCTTTAACCACTCCAGGACAGGAGGTTTTCAGGAGCTCACAAATCTGGGTATATTCACTTTCACATTCTGGTGGTGTTCTAAGGATTCAGAAATGTATGTTGCAAATCTCAATTGGAAGTCAGAGACTGGTTCGACTGCATCTTCTGTGTTACCTTATTGTGGCCAGACCACTAAATACGTGAAAGTGGCAAGCTTCATAACCGCACTGCCTCTTTTCCAAAATAAATTCCACAGTTTCTTTAGCTGAGATGCACTTCAAGAGATTCAGCTTTTCTTCTTCGAGGAGCGCCGCATGCCAACACATAACTTTTTTGCAATTTAAGAGGTGGCCACCATCTTCATTTTGTCATCTCCATAAGGGATTGCCATAATCACCTCTCCTTCGAATATTCAATTGCATTGCTGGTCTCCAGATAAAATGGTTAACTTTACTTGGGCACATCAAACTCAAAATTCTCTTCCAGACATGATTATAAGACTTATCTGCACTCTTTGAGCTTCCACAACTGCTGACACCTTGCAAATAAGGTTGCTTCATGTAGAATTCATATGCTGACTCCACCTCCTTTAAATGCACTCTCTCTACTATGTTTCCATGGTCCAATGTTAAACGTGAGAATTGACAGAAATAATTAAAAGTTCAGGCAAAAATAATCCTAGCCTTTTTTTTTTTTACCAAATCTGACTCTTCCACTCAACGCCAGTCTCCTTGGTGTCGAACTTGGCTATGTCAAGGCCATACACTTTGGTATTTGAGAAAACTTAGCACTTTTGCGGAACAAACACGTTCAACGCTATACACCCCGGGGTTGAACTGTTTGTGCTCAACGCCAGAGTGCATGGCGCTGCACTGCGCTACCTTCGTCGTTGTCATTTTTGCCTGCCTCAAGCCATAATCCACCACATGTGATTTTCCCGGTAGCACAAGGTGAAATATCAGAGCAGGCATCAGTGATTGCCATCTTGGAGCAGAAGCTTGCAAATAAGTTAAACCTGTATGTGCATGAATAAAGAAAAGAGAAAAAAAGAGAGTAAAGGATGAACGATGCTACGGGGTATGGAGGAATCTTTCTAGGCCAAGCACTGCAGCTCGTTATATAACAAGCCAACACTCACTATTTTAATTCACCAGTGGGTCAAAGAAAGGAGGCCACTGTTCAACACCATATATGTTGGCGTTGAGCTCTAACAACTCAACGTCAGCTGTTGAGCCTATCATGTGTGTTTGCTCCATAAAATGCCAAGTTTTTTCGCCAACATATATGGCGCGAGCAAAAGCGTCAGATTTGGTCAGAAGTTTACATTAGTTATTGTTGGCTAAACTTCTAAATGAGGGTCAGTTCTGTCAGTTTTCACCTCTAAAGGAGCGATGGTCATTTAATTGAGGAGTTGTCAACATGACATATTAGTGATGCATTATCATTTATTATCACTGCCTTGTTTGTTTCCAGGGGCTAAAAATGGCAAGTAATTTTGATTGGGGGTAGTATGCGCACATACAATATTTTTGGTTTCCTGTTGGTATGCAACTTTTTTTTGGTTGTTATTAAATTCAGGAGTATGTGTTATTTCTGCTCAGATGTGATTTATTTTCAAGAATCACCGCAAGAGTTTGTTGGTAGATAATACTAGTTTACACATGTACTCCCTCCGTCCCAAAATAAGTGTCTCAAGCTTAGTACAACTTTGTACTAGAGCTAGTACAAAGTTGAGACAGTTATTTTGGGACGGAGGGAGTATGTGTGTGATCACTTGCAAGACTGCAACCAAGGTACACATCCAAGAATCTGTGACATTAGTAAATAGGAATATCCCCTTCCTCTCCTTGATAAGCCTAAATCACAGGTGTTATGCTGCTAATCTTATGTAGCTTCGTTTCTGCATATATTGTTTGTGTGGTTGTATGAGACTGCAAAAAGCTTAAGCTTATATCTACTGGTGAGTTTGAAGATGTAATCAGTTTTCTGTTTCATGCAGGCGTGTCTTACAATTTCGAAAAGACTGATAATGGTATTTTCCGGTTAAAGCTCACTGCAAATGCCACAAAAACAATAGCAGATTTGAGAAGGCCTCTTGAGATTTTGATGAAAGGCAACACTATCAACCACCCTGACCTGACAATAAGTGCAGTTCAGCTACTTTTGTCCCATGATGGTGTAGCACATTTGAAATCTATTGAAAAAGAAACTGGTACTTACATTCTTTACGACAGACAAAGTCTTAATATTAAAGTCTTTGGGCATCAAGATCAGATGGCTACAGCAGAGACAAAATTAGTGCACACACTTACAGAGCTCCTTGAGAAGAAGCCCCTGGAAATTAGTCTTCGTGGCCATAACCTCCCTCCAGACTTGATGAAGAAAACAATAGAGAACTTTGGAGTTGATCTGGAAGGATTTAAGAAGGAAATGCCTGCAGTAAATGTTGAGTTATATAAACAGCGACATCTACTTAAAGTTTGGGGCAGTAAAGAGGATAAGCGAAGGGTTGAAGGGATGATCTCTGAGCTGATAACCTCTGGTAAACAGAATACCCTGGTTGAACTTCCGTCAGGGAGTGTTGGAGGAAGCAAGGATAAGCAAAGGGTGGATGACAATGAGCTGGCGCAGGATGCGTGCCCTATTTGCTTGTGTGAGACTGAAGATCCTTTTGAGCTTGAATCATGTGGGCACATGTTTTGTCGGGCTTGCTTAGTGGATCAGTGTGAATCTGCCGCGAAATCTCATGATGGGTTCCCTGTTTGCTGCCTGAAAACTGGGTGCAAGAAGCCCTTCCTCCTAGTTGATTTGAAGCACCTGGTGTCTAATGAGAAACTGGAGGACCTATTCAGAGCTTCCTTGAGGGCATTTGTTGCATCTAGAGCAGGAATGTATCGCTTCTGCCCGACACCCGATTGCCAATCCATCTACCAAGTGGCAGCTCCAGATGCAGAGACCAAGCCTTTTGTCTGCGGGGCTTGCTATGTCGAGATCTGCACCAAGTGCCATATTGAGTATCATCCTTTGATGTCCTGTGAGGCTTACAAGCAATACAAGGAAGACCCGGACGCAACGCTGCTTGAATGGCGCAGAGGGAAGGAGAACGTGAAGAACTGCCCTTCGTGTGGGTACACAATCGAGAAATCTGAGGGCTGCAACCATGTAGAGTGCAGGTGCGGCAGCCACATCTGCTGGGCATGCTTGGCGAACTTCAGGAGCAGCGAGGAGTGTTATGGCCATCTCAGGTCTGCGCACCAATCCTTTGTGGACATTGTGTAGAACCTGGATGTAGATTTTTGCACATGTTGGCTGGATAATTATATTTGTGTATACAAATGTAGGAAAATGATGATGTTCGTCTGTCCGTATATTAACCTTTATATAATTGCACATCCGTCTCTGTGTCGAGAATATCGTAACCATTTTATCCATGTTTACTTAAATAGTTTGGGGACTTATGTTTCCGGATGACTGAGAGCATTGCTAACTACTCCCTCCGTCCCATAATATAAGAACGTTTTTGACATTAGTGTAGTGTTAAAAACGTTCTTATATTTTGGGACAGAGGGAGTAGTAAACATGCTGACTTATGTTTGGGGACTTATGTGGGTGAATGTTTGTTCCCCTGAAATCACTTTATTGGTTCCATGGTCCCGGTTTTGAGTTTATGCTTGTTCAGTTCTTGGCTGGTTTGAAGAAGTGTGCATGAGAGAGATGGAGCTTTGGGTAAGGAGGGGCACAGTTCCTTCTCCGAACCAGTGGAGCCCTCCAGCAGAGCACAAGCTCTCATTTCTAACCGATCCTCTAAAAGGTAGTGGAGTAAAAGCTAGAGTAAAGTTAGTGGAGTAACGGCGGCCGCGCGTAACCGATCCCCTATAGTTAACGGGGTAAAATCAAATATTTTGCGTATTCACAGCACAAACCCAAGCTTTACACAATACATATCTTAAAATCATTCAAATGAAAGCATTGATAGCAATAATCGTCATGACATAAAGTTTCATCACCGTGTTTTCAAATTTAAACATGCGAAGTTCACCCAAATGACATCACTTCAACATCAATGTTTGATTCAAAATCACCGCAAACATAGCATGTATATATTGTGGATCGAGCCAATCTTTGGCATGCACCACCACCCTCTCGGCCACCACCACTCAAACGAGGTCGCGAATACTTTATTGCGGCTTCATCCATTGTGTTTAGATTCATGAACATGATAGCACACTCTTCGGCCTTCTTTGCATCACGAATCCTCTCCTCCTCGAGTGCAAGCCTACGCTCCTCGGCCTTCAACTTTCTCTCTTCGGCCGCCAACTTGGTCTTCCACTTCTCATCCTCGAATGCCTTAAGCTCATTCCATGTCGCCACCTTGTCTTCTTTGCGATCGGCTGCCAACACCATCTTCGTCTCGATCATTGCCACAAGTTCATCCTTGTAAGTGCCACCAAATGCATTCCTCTTCTTTCTTTCTTTTGCAATCATGCTTCCTTCTCGTCTGTTGTTGGCATTTTCATCAACGCCGTCCTCCTCCTCAATGGATATGCTCAACCTTGACCTCTTCGGAGTGGTCTCCGCGATTCTTTGGATCCACTTCTCATTCTTGCATAGCTCTATGTAGCAATGATGCAAAGTGAAGGGCTTGTGGCCGAACTTGGTGTTTCGATGCTTGAATAGCTCTTGGATGTAGGGGACATACTCCGCCACTTGCACACCACTCGGTGGAGCATGGTTCACTTGGTTGATGCAACCGGAGCATCGGTTGCATTGATCATGGATGGTGCTCCAACGATGCCCAAGAGAACCTTGTGTAGGGCTTGATCGCAAGTCCACGGAGGTGTTGTAGTAGTCGGTGATCCTCCCCCAAAACATCGTCTTGGTTTGATCTGTTCCGATCGTTACATCCATGGAGATGGCACATCGAGCATCGCAAAGTGCAAGGTCTTCCTTTTGGTTGTAGTTTTGGGTGCTTATCCTTGTGGCCTTGATGCTTGCTTCGGTCACCTGCATCACCTCTTCCTCAGCCACCACCTCCACCACCTCCTCCTCGGCCTCCTCTGTGCCTTGGATGACTGAATGATCGAAAAGTGAGTCATCATAGTTGAGATCATCAAGGCCAACGGTGGCCGAGGTGTGACACCCCGAGACCGATGCGCCAGGTGTCAGCCAGTTATTCGTCGTCGTTGCCATGTCATCTGCTTGCGTGTTGCACTTTGCCTTGTCATCATGTGCATTGCATCATCATATTTTCAAAACTTGCATCCGTCCGAGTTCCCTCGTTCTCTCCGTTGTCCGTTCTGAGCCCAGATACACTTGCACGTGCCCGTGGCATCTCCGAATATTTATTTTATGAGTGGCCGGAAAATTTTCTCGAGATGGGTTGAAACTTGGCGTGTGGCCTTATTATAGCATAGGTAGACCGCCTGTCAAGTTTCCTCGCGTTCAGAGTTCGTTTATTAGCCCAACGGTTAACCGCGTTAACCGCCGAGAGCTCTTTCTCTTTTGGCCCAGCACCCCACCTCAACAGCCCTCTTTCTCTTTTGGCCCAACACCCCACCTCAACAGCCCACTAGCCCATCCTAACCACCTCCATGCTCTGAGTCATTGGATCGTGATCGTGTGGCCGAAAACCGCTCCTTATTTGGACACTCCTAGCTCCCTCTACCTATAAATCAACCCTCCCTTCCAAATTCGCGGTGCAAACCCTAGCCTCGCCCTCCTCCGTGCGCCGGACATGTCCATCTCGCCGCCGGACACGTCCGCCGCCGCCCTCAGCCTACCACCGCTTGACACGTGTGCCCAGCCGGCCTCCTCTCTCCTCCCCACTGCCGCGGCCCGCGGGGACCGAAGCGGGCCCGCGCGAGCCCGTTCGCCGCCGCCGCAGGCCTGCGCGTCGTGCCGCCCGCCTGCTCGCCGAGCCGCTCACTGCCCCGCCTCCGTCTGT
>LR738713.1:88015652-88026859 GCA_902687465.1 Secale cereale | reverse complement strand
GACGACCTCGCCTTCGCTCGGATCCGCCCCCACCTCGATGGATCCGGCCATCTCCGTCCTCCCCGCCGCTCCGGGGTGCCTCCCCGGAGCCCCGAGGGCGCCGCCGCCCCTGCCTTCTCCCGATCCAGGCGGGATCGTGGGAGGACGACGACGCCCCAGCGCCCTCCTGGGCCGGCCATAGCCGCCGCCTGGGCCGGCCTCCCTCGGCCCAGCTCCGCGGCTGCCTCGCCCCTCGAGCCGTGCGACCCAGCCGACCCACTTCCTCCCGCAAGGCCCAGCCCAGCCAGGCCGTTCGGCCCCGTGGTGAGCGAGCTCCTTCTATCCCTCGCCCTGTGCGCATCTTAGTGTCTTTCGCGCCCATGTTTTTCCCCCCTGAAATTTGGCTAAGTCCCCTGTTCTGTCATAAATATGCATGCATCTTTGTGTGCTTGTAACTTTCTGCATGATTGTCCAAATGATGCATATGAGATGTCAAAATATTCGTTGTGATATGCTCTTCATTTTGTTCCATTGTGGCATGCTTGTTTGAGTTCATCTTGATGCCCTAATCATCGTTGCAAGAGTGCTATATGTTTAAAACGGCTGATAACTATAAATTTGTTGCATGCTTGTGGTGATGATAACTTTGTGCATGTTGGTCCAAATGGAGCATATGATATGTCAAAATATTCATTGTGAAGTGCTCTACATGATTGTTGATTTAGCATTCATGTTAGGTGTCATATTGCCATGTTTACCTGTGTTGCAAAAGTGCATGTGGCTGTTAAGTGCCGAAACTTGTTGTGAGATGTTGTTTTGTCTTGCTCATAGCTATTGATGTGTTTGTCTTACATGCCACATGTCAATATGTTTTAGAAGCACAATCATGTCATCTTTGCTGTGCTGCAATCCACTTTTCATGCTATGCCTTGAGGTGTTTGCAACAAGCTTGTAAAATAGCCTTCTCGCTGATGTTGTTTTCTAGGACTTGTTGAAAAGTGCTAAGTCTGAAACTATTAAACCTGATGCTATGTTTGCTTGATGCCCCACTCAAATCCTTGCATGTTTTGGGTTGGCCAATGATCATGTCTTGTTGTCCATGTTATTCTCTATCCATTCATGCCCTTGTTTGCATATATGACCTTCTGTAGCTTATTTATTTCTTGCTCTCAAGTTGCTATAAATGTACCTGTCAGACTGTTATCAGCATGATCAATTTGGTGAAGCTTGTTGTTATTGATCCATGCCTCCTATGGAGTTGCTCCAATGGAGTTGTTTGATGTATGCTATGTCTATTTCATGTCCATGGTCTTTATTTACTTATTAGGGTTGATATGCTTGTTGTTTTGTGCCTCCGAAGGCAGCATCGTGATGATGTTTTTGCCTTCCCGATTTTGACTAAGTCTGGATAAATTTATTGCAACTTGCCATGCTTGTTTAATTGTGTTCCAGCAAGTTTTTGGGTGTGCTCTAAGTTCATGCTTGTTAAGTATCATGTCTATTTCACATCCATGCCTCTTGTTATCATGTTTGGGTGATGTAGCATATATATATATATATATATATATTGCTCCAAAGTTGCTATGTTGCTGATTTTGGACATCTAGTTGTTATATCTTGTTTCGTGTGTATGTGTTGAACCGTTGCTCCGTTTTGAGCGTGCCCTATATGAAACTTGTGTGATTTTGCATGTAGATGCATATTATCATGTTGTTTACCTATTTGGAGTGTGTTTGATTGATGTTTTGGTGCATTTTGCACCGATGACATGCTTGTCTTGTTTTGCTCATAACTTCTAGGCCGTAGCTCCGAATTAAATAAACTTTATATGAAACTTGACTAGAATTTCGAGTAGATCATCATGGTGCATGTTAACTTGCTGTTTAACAACTTTAATTTAGGGTTTGTTCAGATCTGGACCAATTTCGAAATGTGCATATGAGGACTTACCGGAATTGTTATATGTTGTTTCTGGCCTCATTTAAACTTGTTGGGTGATGCTGTTCTTATGTGCCTCATCCCTTGCCATGTTTTGAATCATATAGACTTATCTTGCATCATACTTGGTTGAGCATCTTGTCATGTTCTTGAGTGGT
Source organism: Secale cereale (assembly GCA_902687465.1). Classification (NCBI taxonomy): domain Eukaryota; kingdom Viridiplantae; phylum Streptophyta; class Magnoliopsida; order Poales; family Poaceae; genus Secale; species Secale cereale. The sequence goes on along the minus strand of LR738713.1, from coordinate 88,024,784 downwards.
GTGTTTACCGTGTTGCTTGCTTCTTCTCGTTAGTGCTTGTTCTGTTGCGATCGTGAGGATTCGTTCGACTATACTTGGTTTGTCTTCGTGGATTCTTCTTCTTCGTCTTCTTCATGGACTCGATCTTCTTCCTTGCGGGATCTCAGGCAAGATGACCATCTCCTTGGATACCTTTACTATCATTGCCATGCTAGTTGTCTCGATGTTGTCGCTATATGTCACATTACCTATCTATTTGTCAGCCCCTCTCCTTGTTGCCATGAAACCTCTAACCTTTGACACCTTCCTAGCAAACCATTGTTTGGCTATGTTACCCGCTCGCTCAGCCCCTCTTATAGCGTTGTTAGTTGCAGGTGAAGATGAAGATTCATCCATGTCGGATCTTGGTGTTGGAATATCACAATATATCTTATCTATATATTAACACACCTATATACTTGGCAATGGGTGGAAGGCTTGGCCTTTTGCTCGGTGTTTTGTTCCACTCATGCCACCTTAGGAGCCGATAAACCTTCGTTATGTTCCTTGATTTTGCGTTCCTTACACGGTTGGGTATATGGGGACCACTTGACAGTTCGTCTTTGAATAAAACTCCTCCAACAAGGCCCAACATTGATTTTAATTTGCCTCATAATAACAACTTAATTAATTAATTAAATTGCATAGGGGGTCACGTCCCAGAGGATTCCTTTCTACATAGCAGGGGGGGCCAGTGCTGATGGTGTTGGTTCCAAACGGGGAGACTGGAAACTCGAGGATTGGCTCCCGTAGGCTCACCTATCCGGTCGTGGCCTGAGACCAGATACGCGCGGCTACTATCAGGGTGTTGGCACGCCGGGAGGTCTTGCTGGACTTGTTTTACCATTGTCGAAATGTCTTCTGCACCGGGATTCCGAGCCTGATCGGATTGTCCCTAAGATAAGGGGTAATAATATTATTATCTCTGCTGATCGTGAGAGCTTGTGATGGGCTAAGTTGGGACACCCCTGCAGGGTTATGATCTTTCGAAAGCCATGCCCGCGGTTATGTGGCAGATTGGAATTTGTTAATGTCCGGTTGTAGAAAACTTGACAGAGGATCCGAGTTAAAACACACAACCGTGTGAGTAACCGTGACTGTCTCTTTTCACTTTGAGAAGAGAACACGGTGGGGTTATGTTTGACTCGTAGATAGTTCAGGATCTTTAGCGATCACTACTAGTTTGCGACCGTTTGTGTAAATGCTCATCTTATTCTTGTACTCATAAGATAGCCACCATATATTGCTTAGCCGCTGCTGCAACCTCACCACTTTACCTTTTCCTACCCATTAAGCTTTGCTAGTCTTGATACCCATGGTTATGGGATTGCTGAGTCCTCGTGGCTCACAGATACTACAACAACAGTTGCAGGTGCAGGTTTTCGATGACTTGACGTGAGAGCGATGTTCTTGTGTTGGAGTTCTTTCTTCTTCTGCTTCATCAGTCTTGGGTTAGGTTCCTGGTCGGCATCCTGGGGTAGCAGATGGATGTCGTTGTGCTTTTCATGTTTGCATCCGTAGTCGGATGCCTTGTATTGATGTTGTTGTATTCATGTGACTTGTATGAATTGTATGTATCCCCATGCATTTATGTAATGGTACGATGTAATGATATCCATCTTGCTAAGCGCCTGAGATGCGGTTGTGCCCCAATCACGTATGAGTCTCGTGATCAGGATAGAATCGCATCTTGGGCCTGACAAGTTGGTATCAGAGCCTCGACCGACCATAGGGGCCCCCTTGATTGATCGTAGTTAGGCCGTTGCTGAGTCTAGCAAAAATTATTTTTTCGGAGTCTAGTTATATCGAAGAGTAGGAATTCTTTTTACTCCTCAGTCCCTTCGTCGCTCTGGTGAGGAATCTTGACGTAGGTGTTTTGAATTACTCCTCTTCCCCTTCAATTTTTTTAGGATCGTGCGCTCAGTTTACGTTCGTTGCGATGTCTGCTCTTTTCATCTGGTGCATCTCTCGTCAAGTTGATTTGACCCTCCTCGTCTTTTGCTTCAAGCCTCGGTTCTTTCCAACCAATGTTATTTCCCCGTCCGATGTGGTCTTTCTTTTCCCACCCGCCCACCCTTTCTCTTCTCGGACCGGAGTCCTTAATCGAGTATCCATCTTACTCGTGCGAAGTCTTTGCCTTCTTTCCTTAATCATCTCAACCGGTGAATTCTCGTCTCGTTGTCATTATTCATCTCTTTTCCTTCTCCAGTGGATTTCATTTCCAATTTCTCGGTGTTGTTCATATTCTTTCATCGGCCCAAATGTTTTCAATTGCTTGTTCACTTCTCGCCATTTAATCACCCAGGAGTTCTGAAGTTCTCAGGAGCTTCGTCTGTGTTGAATTAATTCGAGGTTGTCATCTCATTCGTGTCTTTCTATTGTTCCGGTGCATTATCTCCTTTCCAATCCATTTCAATGATGTTTTCTCTTCGGTGGGCTCATAACCCACATGTCTTTTCCTAGGATCTTACCCGACTCTTCAAATTTTCGGAGCTATTCCAAATTCTTCTCAAAGTGTGACGTAAGTATGGATTCCAGCAGTCATATGTCTTCTCCAAGATAGCTTCCAATTCTTTTCATCGTTGGTTCAACCTTTCTTATTTTCATTCTTACGGTGTATTTCATGAATTCTTTTCTTTGTGTTCCTCCGTAGGCCATCATTTCAGAAGATTTCTTCGTTCTCAGTTTTCAACTTCGTCCTCCAAATATTCTTCATTGATGCCTCTTCGTTCGTCTCACATTCTTCCGGTACTTCTTTCAAGTGTTCTTTAATCAGTTCGCGATCTCTTCGTTCTCTTGTATCCAAATTCCCCAAGTGCTTTATTCTTCCGGCGATTCATTCTCTTGTATTCACTCGATTTAAATTCTTCACGGTGGTTTGTTCTCTTTCATCACTGGATTTTAATTCTTCCCGGTGGTTTGTTCCTTTTTCTTCACTTGGCTTTAATTCTTTACGGTGGTTCGTTCAAGATTTCTTGTCCGGTGTTATCAAATCAATCCATTCATTTTTATTCCAATCCTACCAGTGTTCATGAAGATTTTTGCAAGTTCGCGATATATCCCTATTTAATCTTTTTTTCAACGTGAATAAGTGGTATGCAAATCCGTTGCTTCTCATCAATTTAATTGGTGGAGGATAAGCATAACATAATTCTTATTCTTATTTCATCAAGTCGATTTAATCTTTTTATTCGGAGTTTATTCTTGATGAATAAATTCTAGTTCCAAGTGTTTTATTGTTTTCTTCCGGAGTTCATAGTTTCCCAGACTATCTCGTCGGAACCCCCGTCTAAATCATCGCAAGGCCCGAGTCTTATTCTTTTAAAACTTCAATTCGATCTCATCATCCTTTTGTTACCGGAGTTCTTCATGGTGGTTCACCATGAGTAATTCATTCTTCAAGTGTTCATCAAATTCTTGTTGATCAGCTCAACCATTATTCTTTTGTGTCCCGAGATGCAAATAATTCTCCGTATTCTTTTGAAGTGCAGTTTTGCATTTCTTCATCCTCTGCTAATCCATCTTTTCGTTGCGGCGGTAATTCACCTCAAGTTTCGGGATAATTTCCATAAGTCCACATCAAGCTTATTCTTTTGTTGTTGATTCTCTCAACAACTTCATTCAATCCTTCCTTATAAGCATTATTCCAATCCATTCGTGCTGGAAGTTGTCATCTTCTTCTCCATTCTTTTAATTCCATTATTTCAATTCTTCCGGAGGCGTTGTGTTGTTCATCTCGTCAAGTATCGCTCCTTATTCTGAACTCCATGTTCTATTCCTTCCATTTTCAGCCGGAGTGCCGCCCGAATTACTTCGTCCAAATTTCTTTTCTATCTCTTATTAACCAGAGTGGTTTCGAATTCATTCTTGTTCCTTCAGCTCTTGTTCTGTGCCTTTCAACGTACTTGGTTGTCGTGTGTTCCTTGTTCCTCTTTTGCAACGGAGCTTCTCTTTCTCGTTCATCTCCATTCTATTCTTTCTTTCGAAGTGGCTCAACCTCTCAAGGTTCCTTGGTTTCACTCTTTTGTCCTCGAAGAACTTTGTTCTTCCTTTTTTTCTCTCCCGTCTCGTTCCTAAGATCTCGGGACGAGATCTCTTGTTAGTAGGGGAGTGTTGTGACACCCTGAGACCGATGCGCCAGGTGTCAGTCAGTTATTCGTCGTCGTTGCCATGTCATCTTCTCGCGTGTTGCACTTTGCCTTGTCATCATGTGCATTGCCTCATCATGTTTTCAAAACTTGCATCCGTCTGAGTTCCCTCGTTCTCTCCGTTGTCCGTTCTGAGCCCAGACACACTTGCACGCGCCCGCGGCATCTCCGAATATTTATTTTATGAGTGGCCGTAAAATGTTCTCGGAATGGGTTGCAACTTGGCGTGTCGCCTTATTATAGCATAGGTAGACCGCCTGTCAAGTTTCGTCGCGTTCAGAGTTCGTTTGTTAGCCCAACGGTTAACCGCGTTAACCGCCGGGAGCTCTTTCTCTTTTGGCCCAGCACCCCACCTCAACAGCCCACTAGCCCATCCTAACCACCTCCATGCTCTCGGTCGTTGGATCGTGATCGCGTGGCCGAAAACCGCTCCTCATTTGGACACTCCTAGCTCCGTCTACCTATAAATCAGCCCCCCTTCCAAATTCGCGGTGCAAACCCTAGCCTCGTCTTCCTCCGCGTGCCGGACATGTCCATCTCGCCGCCGGACACATCCGCCGCCGCCCTTAGCCTACCACCGCTTGCCACGTGTCCCTAGCCGGCCTCCCCTCTCCTCCCCGCCGCCGCGGCCCGCGGGGCCCGAAGTGGGCCCGCGTGAGCCTGTTCGCCGCCGCCGCAGGCCTGCGCGTCGTGCCGCCTGCCTGCTCCGCCCGAGCCGCTCGCTTCCCCGCCTCCGTTCGTCCGCCCCTTCGCCGGAGTACGCCGCGCCAGAGCCCCGACTCCTCGCCACCATTCACCTCCGCGCCTCCCGGTGGCCGACGACCTCGCCTCCGCTCGGATCCGGCCATCTCCGTCCTCCTCGCCGCTCCGGGGTGCCTCGCCGGAACCCCGAGGGCGCCGCCGCCCCTGCCTTCCCCCGATCCAGGCGGGATCGTGGGGGAGGACGACGACGCCCCAGCTTCCTCTTGGGCCGGCCACAGCCGCCACCTAGGCCGGCATCCCTCGGCCCAGCTCCGCGGCTGCCTCACCCCTCCAGCCGCGCGGCCCAGCCGGCCCACTTCCTCCCGCAAGGCCCAGCCCAGCCAGGCCGTTCGGCCGTGTGGTGAGCGAGCTCCTTCTGTCCCTCGCCCTGTGCTCATCTTAGTGTCTTTTGCGCCCGTGTTTTTGTTTTCCAGAAATTTGGCCAAGTCCGCAGTTCTGTCATAAATATGTATGCATCTTTGTGTGCTTGTAACTTTTTGCATGATTGTCTAAATGATGCATATGAGATGTCAAAATGTTCGTTGTGATATGCTATTCATTTTGTTCCATGGTGGCATGCTTGTTTGAGTTCATCTTGATGCCCAAATCATCGTTGCAAGAATGCTATATGTTTAAAACTACTGATAACTGTAAATTTGTTGCATGCTTGTGGTGATGATAACTTTGTGCATGTTGGTCCAAATGGAACATATGATATGTCAAAATGTTCATTGTGAAGTGCTCTACATGATTGTTGATGTAGCATTCATGTTAGGTGTCATATTGCCATGTTTACCTGTGTTGCAAAAGTGCATGTGGCTGTTAAGTGCCGAAACTTGTTGTCAGATGTTGTTTTGTCTTGCTCATAGCTATTGATGTGTTTGTCTTACATGCCACATGTCAATATGTTTTAGAAGCACAATCATGTCATCTTTGCTGTGCTGCAATCCACTTTTCATGATATTCCTTGAGGTGTTTGCAACAAGCTTGTAAAATAGCCTTCTCGCTGATGTTGTTTTCTAGGACTTGTTGAAAAGTGCTAAGTCTGAAACTGTTAAACCTGATGCTATATTTTCTTGATGCCCCACTCAAATCCTTGCATGTTTTGGGTTGGCCAATGATCATGTCTTGTTGTCCATGTTATTCTCTATCCATTCATGCCCTTGTTTGCATATATGACCTTCTGTAGCTTATTTATTTCTTGCTCTCAAGTTGCTATAAATGTACCTGTCAGACTATTATCAGCATGATCAATTTGGTGAAGCTTGTTGTTATTGATCCATGCCTCCTATGGAGTTGCTCCAATGGAGTTGTTTGATGTATGCTATGTCTATTTCATGTCCATGATCTTTATTTACTTAGTAGAGTTGATATGCTTGTTGTTTTGTGCCTCCGAAGGCAGCATCGTGATGATGTTTTTGCCTTCCCAGATTTTGACTAAGTCTGGATAAATTTATTGCAACTTGCCATGCTTGTTTAATTGTGTTCCAGCAAGTTTTGGGGTGTGCTCTAAGTTCAAGCTTGTTAAGTATCATGTCTATTTCACATCCATGCCTCTTGTTATCATGTTTGGGTGCTTTAGCATATATATCTTGCTCCAAAGTTGCTATTTTGCTGATTTTGGACATCTAGTTGTTATATCTTGTTTCGTGTGTATGTGTTGAACCGTTGCTCCGCTTTGAGCGTGCCCTATATGAAACTTGTGTGATTTTGCATGTAGATGCATATTATCATGTTGTTTACCTATTTTGAGTGTGTTTGCTTGATGTTTTGGTGCATTTTGCACCGATGACATGTTTGTCTAGTCTTGCTCATAACTTCTAGGCCGTAGCTCCGAATTAAATAAACTTTATACGAAACTTGACTAGAATCTCGAGTAGATCATCATGGTGCATGTTAACTTGCTGTTTAACAACTTTAACTTAAGGTTTGTTCAGATCTGGACCAATTTCGAAATGTGCATATGAGGACTTACCGGAATTGTTATATGTTGTTTCTGGCCTCATTTAAACTTGTTGGGTGATGTTGTTCTTGTGTGCCTCATCCCTTGCCATGTTTTGCATCATATAGACTTATCTTGCATCATACTTGGTTGAGCATCTTGTCATGTTCTTGAGTGGTGTGTTTACCATGTTGCTTGCTTCTTCTCGTTAGTGCTTGTTCCGTTGCGATCGTGAGGATTCATTCGACTACACTTGGTTCGTCTTCGTGGATTCTTCTTCTTCGTCTTCTTCATGGACTCGATCTTCTTCCTTGCGGGATCTGAGGCAAGATGACCATCTCCTTGGATTCCTTTGCTATCATTGTCATGCTAGTTGTCTCGATGCTGTCGCTATATTTCACATTACCTATCTATTTGTCAGCCCCTCTCCTTGTTGCCATGAAACCTCTAACCTTTGACACCTTCCTAGCAAACCATTGTTTGGCTATGTTACCCGCTCGCTCAGCCCCTCTTATAGCGTTGTTAGTTGCAGGTGAAGATGAAGATTGATCCATGTCGGATCTTGGTGTTGAATATCACAATATATCTTATCTATATATTAACACACCTATATACTTGGCAATGGGTGGAAGGCTTGGCCTTTTGCTTGGTGTTTTGTTCCACTCATGCCACCTTAGGAGCCGATAAACCGGCGTTATGTTCCTTGATTTTGCATTCCTTACACGGTTGGGTATATGGGGACCCCTTGACAGTTCGTCTTTGAATAAAACTCCTCCAGCAAGGCCCAACATTGGTTTTAATTTGCCTCATAATAACAACTTAATTAATTAATTAAATTGCATAGGGGGTCGCGTCCCCGAGGATTCTTTTCTACATAGCAGGGGGGCTAGTGCTGATGGTATTGGTCCGAAACGGGGAGACTGCGGGGCCACCACGGGGAAACTCGAGGATTGGCTCCCGTAGGCTCACCTATCCGGTCGTGGCCTGAGACGAGATACGCGCGGCTACTATCAGGGTGTCGGCACGCCGGTAGGTCTTGCTGGACTTGTTTTACCATTGTCGAAATGTCTTGTGCACCGGGATTCCGAGCCTGATCGGATTGTCCCTAAGATAAGGGGTAATATTATTATTATCTCTGCTGATCGTGAGAGCTTGTGATGGGCTAAGTTGGGACACCCCTGCAGGGTTATGATCTTTCGAAAGCCATGCCCGCGGTTATGTGGCAGATTGGAATTTGTTAATGTCCGGTTATAGAAAACTTGACAGAGGATCCGAGTTAAAACACACAACCGTGTGAGTAACCGTGAATGTCTCTTTTCACTTTGAGAAGAGAACACGGTGGGGTTATGTTTGACTCGTAGGTAGTTCAGGATCTTTAGCGATCACTACTAGTTTGCGACCGTTTGTGTAAATGCTCATCTTATTCTTGTACTCGTTAGATAGCCACCATATATTGCTTAGCCGCTGCTGCAACCTCACCACTTTACCTTTTCCTACCCATTAAGCTTTGCTAGTCTTGATACCCATGGTTATGGGATTGCTGAGTCCTCGTGGCTCACAAATACTAGAACAACAGTTGCAGGTGCAGGTTTTCGATGACTTGACGTGAGAGCGATGTTCTTGTGTTGGAGTTCTTTCTTCTTCTGCTTCGTCAGTCTTGGGTTAGGTTCCTGGTCGGCAACCTGGGATAGCAGATGGATGTCGTTGTGCTTTTCATGTTTGCATCCGTAGTCGGATGCCTTGTATTGATGTTGTTGTATTCATGTGACTTGTATGAATTGTATGTATCCCCGTGCATTTATGTAATGGTACGATGTAATGATATCCATCTTGCTAAGCGCCTGAGATGCGGTTGTGCCCCAATCACGTATGAGTCTCGTGATCGGGATAGAGTCGCATCTTGGGCCTGACACGAGGACTCCAACGATGCGAGGAATTCGACCGTTCTCATCTCCGCTCTATAATGTCAAAGCAAGCACTATAAACCATCACTACCGATCATGAACAATCACTATCGAATTCCAACAGGACACTAGGTTTTTACCTTGTTGGCATTTCATCGAGCACTTGGCGGCCGCATTTTTGTTGCCGGCCGCGGCAGCCGCTCACGCAAAAGCAGTCATCGTACTGGTAGCCGGAGTTGCCGCACAAGGCGTAGGCCTTGGACGACGTAGTTCCGTGGTCTTCTTCGTCTTCTTCTTGGCGGCCTCCTCGGCGAGTGCCGCCACCATCGACTTTCGAGACCATTTGCCACCCGTAGGTGCGGTGAGTAGGCGGCGAGCC
>LR738713.1:87992550-88015391 GCA_902687465.1 Secale cereale | reverse complement strand
TAGGTCATCGGTGGCGGCTGCGGGGGGCAATGGCGGCGGGGGCAGGAGGCAGTGCGGCGCGGGAGTGGGAGAGTCAGTTTTACTCAGCCGCCCAAAGTTGAAGTAAATTTAGGGAAATTTTGGGGGTATATGGAGTTGGAGTAAAAAAGTTACTCCCTTAACGGTTTGAGGGGATCGGCTAGGTCCGCCGTAAGGGAGTAAAGCGAAAAATTTACTCCCTTATGGCCTTTTAGGGGATCGGTTAGAAATGTCCTAAGTGGTTGGATATGTGATCTTACTGCCCTATAGATCTCTTTGTTTTTGTTGACGTAGTGCCCAGGGATGCTCATGAGGATCATTTGTGTGGTTCTAGAGTGACGGTGATTTCAATAATAAATCCAAAGATGTATTATGACAACACAATGGTGACCCATATCGGATTTTTGTGATCAAATGCCAAAACAATTGAGATGACTAATATGTTTATAAAGTTCACTTCAGAAAAATAGTCCTCATGATGCTATGAGTGTATATCAATGGTGACCCCTATTGGATTTCACTTCATTACCTCACAATCTTTTTCGAGATTTATCTTCGCTGAAGAAAATCATGCTAGAAAATTTGCCCATCAAGCCATGGGAAGTCCCTGAAGTTGTGTCCACCTGCAATTTCTCGATTCTTTCTCAGCCTAGAACTGCCCAATCACTGGTGGCTCCCAGAGGCTCTTGCAAGTTGCACCTAGGTTCCAACCGGTTAACTGGTGAACTGCCAATCTAGATGAGAAGGTTCCATTCTCTAGTGGCTTTGTCAGTGGAGGGTCAAAAATTAACCGGTAACATTAGCCTGATTGCTGGCCTCCCAAGTTTTTTCGCGAATACGCAAAGATTGCATATCATTTCATTAATAGTTGAAGAGAAATAGTAAATGGATCGGTTACAAGAGCGCATGTACGAGCTGGCGCGAGCTCAACTAACCGGAGCAGTAAGGAAGAGGGAGGTTCATCCATAGTACAACACCCAGTGTCCTAACTCCCAGTCAAAAGGATAGCCAAGGAGTTTGCACGGGTGCGGACCCATAAGCGGGCGTCGTCTTGAATGGATTGGACTAGCCACGAAACTGATGGGATTTTCCCGTCAAAGATGAATCCGTTCCGGTGTTTTCAGATTGCCCAAGCAGTGAGCGTGATAATGGAGTTGAGGCCCTTGCAAAGCACAGAGGGGGACAAAGAGCATGAAGACACCCACTAGTCCGCGAAAGAGGTTGTCGTATGTGGGATCGTTGACGTCGATCAGCACCAAGAGAGAATCTCTCACAAAATCTGCTGAGAAAAGGGGCAGCCAACAAACAAGTTGACCATAATTAACATCGGTAACAATAGTTTTGGTGGCACCATTCCGGATTTGGGTGGATTGAAGTTTCTCTCCCTATTTGACGTTGAAAACATCCAGTTCACTAGTTTGGTGCCACATAGGGATTTTTAAAATAGAGGCCAAAGATTTGCCTCATCTATTAAATAAGGAGGGAATAGAGAGTATTACACGTGAACCACAATCACGACATGACAACTACTCAAGCAATAAAATCACCCCAAGTTTCTTAGCACCGGCTAAGGCCCAAAGTTTTGCCTCCTTTAAGACAATTTTAAGAAGAATCGATGGTGGTGCACTCTTTTGGTGGAAGACCCGAGCATTTCTCGAAATGAGCATGGCGAGGGAGGACATGGCTCGTCTATCGGGATTTTGCATGTTGGTTCTCTTGTCCCACTAATCCTTGATGGAATCATCAAGGTGCCATGTTGAGGTGTCCATGTGGGCAGTACCCAACCTGTCCATGACCAAATTTCAAAGCCTAAGGGTATTGCGACACTTGAAGAAAATATGTGCTCCCGTTTCCTTCTCTCCTTTACAAAGTTGACACATAACACAATTTTGCAAGCCCCGCTTCTCCAACCTATCGGTAGTCTAAATCCGATCTTGCAAAGCTAACCATGTGATGATTTTTTGGGGCACCCAAACCCTCCAAACCATGAAATCAATGTGGGAGAGAGTCAACCCAAGGATTTGAGCCTTGTAAGCGGTGGTTGCCGAGTAGATCCCATTATCCGAGTCCTTCCAAACAATGCCATCCTCGGTATGTGCCTAAAGATGGAAGTCATAAATGAGAATCCAAAGAGTGAAGAGTTCCCAAATGTGGGCGCCAGAGATGACGGTGGGGAGATTGATCTTAAAGATCCAAACACTCACACTGAGGGCCTCCTAAACCTTCCAATATTTTCTCCTTGATGCTTCTTATATTAAAGGGGTGACGTCCTTGGGTTTGCGCCCAAGGAACCAAGGGGCATCCCAGAAAGGTGGTTTTGCGCTATTCCCAACAGTGATTGTGATGGAGGCACAGAAGATATCGAGGTCCTCCTCGGTGCATGGATTACCAAGCAACACTCAAAGTTTGTTTGGCTCTTTCTACTCGTACCAAGGCCATCTTAGCCACAACGCCCATGCAAACTTATCAGTGTGAAGCACCCTAAGGCCACCGTATTCGTGTGGTCGGAAAACCACCTCCCAATTAACCTTGCACTTGGAACCGATTGTCTTTTTCAAGCTAGACCAAAGAAAATCCTCTCAATCTTGTTGAGGTTTTGCAAAGAGCTCAGCGGAACGGTGAGGGGTATGATGGAGTGCACTGCTTGAGAGGAGATGGCCAATAGAACGAGAGTCGTGCCCACAATAGTCGTACCCCTCCCAAGTGACCAATTTGCCCGTCGCTTTGTCTTCAATGTTTTGGAAGTCAACCTTATTAAGTTGCCACTCCAAGAGCGGGGGGCCAAATATTTCATAGGGAATGAATCTCTAGTTGTCAGTGTTGGAAATATGCCCTAGAGGCAATAATAAATTGGTTATTATTATATTTCCTTGTTCACGATAATCGTTTATTATCCATGCTAGAATTGTATTGATATGAAACTCAGATACATGTATGGATACATAGACAAACACCATGTCCCTAGTAAGCCTCTAGATGACTAGCTCGTTGATCAATAGATGGTTACGGTTTCCTGACCATGGACATTGGATGTCATTGATAACGGGATCACATCATTAGGAGAATGATGTGATGGACAAGACCCAATCCTAAGCCTAGCACAGATCGTGTAGTTCGTATGCTAAAGCTTTTCTATATGTCAAGTATCTTTTCCTTAGACCATGAGATTGTGCAACTCCCGGATACCGTAGGAATGCTTTGGGTGTACCAAACGTCACAACGTAACTGGGTGGCTATAAAGGTGCACTACAGGTATCTCCGAAAGTGTCTGTTGGGTTGGCACGAATCAAGACTGGGATTTGTCACTCCGTATGACGGAGAGGTATCTCTGGGCCCACTCGGTAGGACATCATCATAATGTGCACAATATGTGATCAAGGAGTTGATCACGGGATGATGTGTTACGGAACGAGTAAAGAGACTTGCCGGTAACGAGATTGAGCAAGGTATCGGTATACCGACGATCGAATCTCGGGCAAGTGCTATACCGATAGACAAAGGGAATCGTATACGGGATTGATTGAATCCTTGACATCGTGGTTCATCCGATGAGATCATCGTGGAACATGTGGGAGCCAACATGGGTATCCAGATCCCGCTGTTGGTTATTGACCGGAGAGTCGTCTCGGTCATGTCTGCGTGTCTCCCGAACCCGTAGGGTCTACACACTTAAGGTTCGGTGACGCTAGGGTTGTAGAGATATAAGTATGCGGAAACCCGAAAGTTGTTCGGAGTCCCGGATGAAATCCCGGACGTCACGAGGAGTTCCGGAATGGTCCGGAGGTAAAGATTTATATATAGGAAGTCCTATTTTGGCCACCGGAAAATGTTCGGGATTTTTCGGTATTGTACCGGGAAGGTTCTAGAAGGTTCCGAAGTGGGGCCCACCTGCATGGGGGGACCCACATGAACGTGGGTAGTGGGGGCAAGGCCCCACACCCCTGGTCAAGGCGCACCAAGATCCCCCCTTAGAAGGAATAAGATCATATCCCGAAGGGATAAGATCAAGATCCCTAAAAAGGGGGGATAACAATCGGTGGGGAAAGGAAATGATGGGATTTCTTTCCCCCACCTTTGCCAACGCCCCAATGGACTTGGAGGGCAAGAAACCAGCCCCCTCCACCCCTATATATAGTGGGGAGGCGCATGGGAGCAGCACCCCAAGCCCTAGCGCCTCCCTCTCCCTCCCGTGACACATCTCCCTCCTCCCGCGGCGCTTGGCGAAGCCCTGCTGGAATCCCGCTACTTCCACCACCACGCCGTCGTGCTGCTGGATCTCCATCAACCTCTCCTCCCCCCCCCTTGCTGGATCAAGAAGGAGGAGACGTCCCCGCTCCGTACGTGTGTTGAACACGGAGGTGCCGTCCGTTCGGCGCTAGGATCATCGGTGATTTGGATCACGACGAGTACGACTCCATCATCCCCGTTCTCTTGAACGCTTCCGCTCGCGATCTACAAGGGTATGTGGATCCGAATCTTCCCTCGTAGATGCATCTCCTAGATTGATCTTGGTGAGCGTAGGAAAATTTTTGTTTCCCATGCAACGTTCCCCAACAGTGGCATCATGAGCTAGGATCTTGCGTAGATGTTTTCACGAGTAGAACACAAAGGGGTTTGTGGGCGTTGATGTTTAGACTGCTTCCCTCTTTGGTCTTTCTTGATTCAGCGGCATTATGGGATGAAGCGGCCCGGACCAACTTTACATGTCCACGTACATGAGACCGGTTCCATCGACAGACATGCGACTTTTGTTGCATAAGATGGCTGGCGGGTGTCTGTCTCTCCTATCTTAGTTGAATCGGATTCGACGAAGGCGGTCCTTGTAGAAGGTTAAATAGCAACTTAAATATCACCGTTGTGGCTTTGCGTAGGTAAGAAGCGTTCTTGCTAGATACCCATAGCAGCCACGTAAAACATGCAACAACAAATTAGAGGACGTCTAACTTGTTTTTGCAGGGTATGTATGTGATATGATATGGCCAAAGACATGATGAGATATATTTGATGTATGAGATGATCATGTTGTAATAGTTAATATCGACTTGCATGTCGATGTATAAGGCAACCGGCAGGAGCCATAGGGTTGTCTTTAATTTTTGTATGACCTGCGTGTCAATCATTAAGCGCTATGTAATGCTTTACTTTATCGCTAAACGGTAGCAATAGTAGTAAGAGCATGGTGGGCGCGCGACAACCCCGATGGCGACACGATGATGGAGATCATGATGATGGGGATCATGGTGTTACGCCGGTGACGATGGAGATCATGCCGGTGCTTTGGAGATGGAGATCAAAAGCACGAGTTGATGGCCATATCATGTCACTTATGATTTGCATGTGATGTTAATCCTTTTATGCATCTTATTTTGCTTAGGACGACGGTAGCATTATAAGATGATCCCTCACTAAAATTTCAAGATAAAATTGTGTTCCCCCCGAGTGTGCGCCGTTGCGAAGGTTCGTCGTTTCGAAGCACCACGTGATGATCGGGTGTGATAGACTCTACGTTCGCATACAACGGGTGCAAGCCAGATTTGCACATGCAGAACACTCGGGTTAGACTTGACGGGCCTAGCATGTACAGACATGGCCTCGGAACACGGAAGACCGAAAGGTCGAGCATGAGTCATATAGTAGATATGATCAACATGAAGATGTTCACCATTGACACCACCTCATCTCACGTGATGATCGGACTTGGGTTGGTGGATTTGGATCATGTCACGCTCGGATGACCAGAGGGATGTCAATTTGAGTGGGAGTTATAAGTAATTTGATTAGTTAAAACTCACTTGTCATGAACAATAGTCTAAGTTGTCTTTGCAAATTATGTAGTAGACCAATAACTGCGTTGTAGCTCCCTGTTTAATACGATCCTAGAGAAAGACTAAGTTGAAAGATATTGTAAGCAATGATGCGGACTGGGTCCGTAGTCCGAGGAGTGTCCTCACTGCTGCACAGAAAGCTTACGTCTTTGATGCACCGCTCGATGTGCAAACCCCTACAACGTTGTCTGTGGATGTTGTGAACACCTGACAGAGACATCCTGATGACTACTTGGTAGTTTAGTGCACCATACTTTACGGCTTAGAATCGGGATTCCAATGACGTTTTGAACGCCATAGAACATATGAGATGTTCTAAGAGCTGAAATTGGGATTTCAGGCTCATGCCCGTGTTGAGAGGTATGAGACCTCTGACAAGTTCTTTTGCCAAAAAGATGGAGGAGAATAGCTCAACTAGTGAGGGTGTGCTCAGAATGTCTGGGTGCTAAAATCACTTGAACCAAGTGGGAGTTAATCTTCCAGATGAGATAGTGGTTGACGGAATTCTCTAGACACTATCACCAAGCTACTAGAACTTCGTGATGAACTATGACATGCAAAGGATGGTGATAATCCCGGTGCTGTCAGCGGTTCTTAGTACCGCAAAAGTAGAGATCAAGAAGGAGCATCAAGTGTTGATGGTTTAACAAGACCACTGGTTTCAAAAGGGTAAGGGCTAGAAGGGAAACTTCATGAATGGCAAACCTGTTGTCGCTCTGATGAAGGAACCCATGGTTGAACCCAAACCTCGAGACTAAGTGCTTCTATTGTAAGGGAACGGTCACATAGTAGCGGAACCACCCCAAATACATGGTAGATATGATAGCTGGCAACTTCAACAAAGTATATTTGATATACGTGTTATTGATGTGTACCTTAGTAGTACTCCTTGTGGCACCTGGGTATTGGATACCGGTTCAGTTGCTATTAGTGACTTGAAGCAAAAGCTACGGACTGAACGGAGACTAGCTAAGGGCGAGGTGACGATGTGTGTTGGAAGTGTTTCCAAGGTTGATGAGATCACCATCGCACACTTCCTCTATTTTCGAGATTAGTGTTGAACCTAGATAAATGTTATCAGGTGTCTACGTTGAGCATGAAAATGATTAGATCATGTTCATCGCAATACGGTTATTCATTTAAGTTAGAGAATAATGGTTATTCTGTTTACATGAATAATACCTTTATGGTCATGCACCCAATGGTTCCTTGAATCTCGATCATGGTAATACACATGATGATAATATTAATGCCAAAAGATGTAGAGTTAATAATGATAGCACCACTTTCTTGTGGCACTGCCGCTTAGGTCATTTTGGCATAAAATGCATGAAGAAACTCCATGCTGATGGACGTTTGGAGTCACTTGATTTTGAATCGCTTGGCACATGCGAGCCATGCCTCTTGGGCAGGATGACTGAGATCTCGTTTTCAGGTACAATGAAACGGGTAAGTGACTTATTGGAAATCATACATGCTGATGTATGTGATCCAATGAGAATTAAGGCGTGTGGTGGATATCGTTATTTTCTCATCTTCACTGACGATTTGAGTAGATATGGTATATTTACTTAATGAAGCAAAAGTCTGAAACGTTTGAAAGGTTCAAAAATTTCAGAGTGAAGATTAAGAATCATCATAACAAGAAGATCATGTTCCTACGATCTGATCAAGGGGATATTATCTGAATTATGAGTTTGGCAATCACTTAAGACATTGTGGAATTGTTTCGCAGTTGAAGTCCCCTGGAACACCATAGCGTAATGGTGTGTCCGGACATCGTAATCGAACCTTATGAGATATGGTGCGATCTATGGTGTGTCTTACCGATCTACCGCTATTATTTTGAGGTTATGCATTAGAGACAGCTGCATTCACTTTATGTAGGGCACCATCTAAGTCCGTTGAGACGACATCGTATGGTTTGGCGAGAAACCAAAGTTGTCGTTTTCTTAAATGTTTGGGGCTGCGATGCTTATGGCTTCAGCCAGGAAAAGCTCGAACCCAAAGCGGACAAATACATCTTCATAGGATACCCAAAGGTAACAGTTGGGTATACCTTCTATCTCAGATCCAAGGACAAAAATGTTTGTCGCTAAGAACGGGTCCTTTCTCGAGAAGGAGTTTCTCTCGAAAGAATTGAGTGGGAGGAAGATAGAACTTGATGAGGTTGTCGAACCCTCACTTCAACCGGAGAGTAGTGCAACACAGAAAGATGTTTCTGTGGAATCTACGACAGTTGAAGAGGAAACTAATGATAGTGATCATGAAGCTCCAGATCAAGATGCTATCGAGCCTCGTAGGTTGACAAGGATATGTACTACTCCTGAGTGGTACGTTGATCCTGTCTTAGAGGTCATGCTGTTGGACAACGATGAACCTACGAACTATGGAGAAGCAATGGTGGGCCCATATTCCGACAAATGGTTAAAAGCCGATAAATCCGAGATAGGATCCATGTATCAAAACAAAGTATGGACTTTGGTGGACTTGCCCTGTGATCGACAAGCCATTGAGACAAATGGATCTTTAAGACTAAGACGGATGTGGACGGTAATGTCACCGTCTATGAAGCTCGACTTGTGGCGAAGAGTTTTCCACAAGTTCAAGGAGTTGACTACGATGAGATTTTCTCACCCGTAGCGATGCTTAAGTCCGTCGGAATCATGTTAGCATTAGCTGCATTTATGAAATCTGGCAGATGGATGACAAAACAAGTTTCCTTACCAGTTTTCGTAAGGAAAGGTTGTATGTGATACAATCAGAAAGGTTTTGTCGATCCTAAGGATGCTAAAAGGTATGCTAGCTCCAGCGATCCTTCCATAGACTGGAGCAAGCATCTCGGTGTCGGAATATATGCTTTGATGGAGTGATCAAAGTTCTTGGGTTTATACAAAGTTTACAAGAAACTTGTATTTACAAGAAAGTGAGTGGGAGCGCTACAACATTTCTGATAAGTATATGTGGATGACATATTGTTGATCCGAAATGATGTAGAATTTCTGGAAAGCATAAAGGGTTGTTTGAAAGGAGTTTTTCAAAGGAAGACCTGGGTAAAGCCGCTTACATATTAGGCATCAAGATCTATAGAGATAGATCAAGACGCCTGATTAGACTTTCAAAGAGCACACACCTTGTCATATTTTTGAAGGAGTTCAAAATAGATCAGTCAAAGAAGGAGTTCTTACCTGAGTTGTAAGGTGTGAAGTTGAGTAAGACTCAAAGCTTGACCACGACAGAAGAAAGAGGAAGGACGAAGGTCGTCCCCTATGGTTTTTTCATAGGCTCTATACGATATGCCATGCTGAGTACCGCACCTGATGTGTGCCTTGCCACATGTCTGGCAAGAGGGTACAAAGGTGATCCAGGAGTGGATTACTAGATAGTGGTCAAAATTATCCTTAGAGGAATAAGGAAATGTTTCTCGGTTATGGAGGTGATAAAGAGTTCGACGTAAAGAGTTACGTCGATGCAAGCTTAACACCTATCCGGATAACTCTAAGTGGAGATACCGGATACGTATAATGGAGCAACAGTTTGGAATAGCTCCAAGTGGAACGTGGTAGCAGCATCTACGATATGACATAAAGTTTTGCGAAGTACATAGGGATCTGAATATTGCAGACCCGTTGACTACAAACCTCTCTCACAAGCATAACATGATCAAACATAGAACTCATTGAGTGTTAATCACATATTGATGTGAACTAGATTACTGACTCTAGTAAACTCTTTAGATGTTGGTCACATGGCGATGTGACCTGTGAGTGTTAATCACATGGTGATGTGAACTAGATTATTGACTCTAGTGCAAGTGGGAGACTGTTGGAAATATGCCCTAGAGGCAATAATAAATTGGTTATTATTATATTTCCTTGTTCACGATAATCGTTTATTATCCATGCTAGAATTGTATTGATATGAAACTCAGATACATGTATGGATACATAGACAAACACCATGTCCCTAGTAAGCCTCTAGATGACTAGCTCGTTGATCAATAGATGGTTACGGTTTCCTGACCATGGACATTGGATGTCATTGATAACGGGATCACATCATTAGGAGAATGATGTGATGGACAAGACCCAATCCTAAGCCTAGCACAGATCGTGTAGTTCGTATGCTAAAGCTTTTCTATATGTCAAGTATCTTTTCCTTAGACCATGAGATTGTGCAACTCCCGGATACCGTAGGAATGCTTTGGGTGTACCAAACGTCACAACGTAACTGGGTGGCTATAAAGGTGCACTACAGGTATCTCCGAAAGTGTCTGTTGGGTTGGCACGAATCAAGACTGGGATTTGTCACTCCGTATGACGGAGAGGTATCTCTGGGCCCACTCGGTAAGACATCATCATAATGTGCACAATATGTGATCAAGGAGTTGATCACGGGATGATGTGTTACGGAACGAGTAAAGAGACTTGCCGGTAACGAGATTGAGCAAGGTATCGGTATACCGACGATCGAATCTCGGGCAAGTGCTATACCGATAGACAAAGGGAATCGTATACGGGATTGATTGAATCCTTGACATCGTGGTTCATCCGATGAGATCATCGTGGAACATGTGGGAGCCAACATGGGTATCCAGATCCCGCTGTTGGTTATTGGCCGGAGAGTTGTCTCGGTCATGTCTACATGGTTCCCGAGCCCGTAGGGTCTACACACTTAAGGTTCGATGACGCTAGGGTTATAGGGAAGGTATGTACGCGGTTACCGAATGTTGTTCGGAGTCCCGGATGAGATCCCGGACGTCACGAGGAGTTCCGGAATGGTCCGGAGGTAAAGATTCATATATGGGAAGTCCTGTTTTGGTCACCGGAAAAGTTTCGGGCGATATCGGTAATGTACCGGGACCACCGGGAGGGTCCCGGGGGTCCACCAGGTGGGGCCACCAACCCCAGGTGGCTGCGTGGGCTAAGTGTGGGAGGGGACCAGCCCCAAGGGGGCTGGTGCGCCCCCCCACCAAGTCCCAGGGCGCCCCAAGAGGGGAAGGGGGGCAAACCCTAATGCAGTTGGGCCCTAAGGCCCAATAGTGGTGCGCCTCCCCCTCTCTCCCCCTTTGGCCGCCCCCCTAGATGGATCTAGGGCTGGCCGCACCCTAGGGGAGGGAAACCCTAAAGGGGGGCGCAGCCCTCCCTTCCCCCTATATATATGAGGGGTTTTGGGGCTGCTAGAGACACGAGAACATCTCCCTCTTGGCGCAGCCCTACCCCTCTCCCTCCTCGTCTCTTGCAGCGCTTGGCGAAGCCCTGCTGGAGTCCCGCGCTCCTCCACCACCACCATGCCGTCGTGCTGCTGTTGGTTGGAGGTTTCCCAACCTCTCCCTCTCTCCTTGCTGGATCAAGGCGTGGGAGACGTCACCGGGCTGTACGTGTGAAGAACGCGGAGGCACCGTCCGTTCGGTGCTAGGATCTTCGGCGATCTGAATCGCGGCGAGTACGACTCCATCAACCGCGTTCTAGTAACGCTTCCGCTTAGCGATCTACAAGGGTATGTGGATCCAACTCTCCTCTCGTAGATGCATCTCCTAGATTGATCTTGGTGGACGTAGGAAAATTTTTGTTTCCCATGCAACGTTCCCCAACAGGGGCGCCAAGGACCTGAACACCAAAGTGATATGCCGGCTCATCAAAATTTGAGCTGTAATTGCGATAACTTTCATTTTTTCCAATCCTGCAGGCCATTTTTGAGGGCCAAGACGACCCTTTTTGGGCTCAAAATTTTCCGCGCACGTGATCCTGTGTGCGCACGTATGTAAAATCCTCCAGATCGTAAAAACTAGAAGTCCTATCACCTCAATTCCCCAATAGCTTTCCAACGCCTATGAAAATGACGAAATCGGTGCTTGTTCTCACTTGCTTTGAGAGTCTCGATCAATTCGGACTCTAGGTTGATTTTTGTATTTTCTTTGATCACCGTTTCTTCGCGAGAGTTGGCCTAACACGCTATTGTATCCATACATGGGTGGGGCGCCAAGGACCTGAACACCAAAGTGATATGCCGGCTCATCAAAATTTGAGCTGTAATTGCGATAACTTTCATTTTTTCCAATCCTGCAGGCCATTTTTGAGGGCCAAGACGACCCTTTTTGGGCTCAAAATTTTCCGCGCATGTGATCCTGTGTGTGCACGTATGTAAAATCCTCCAGATCATAAAAACTAGAAGTCCTATTACCTCAATTCCCCAATAGCTTTCCAACGCCTATGAAAACGACGAAATCGGTGCTTGTTCTCACTTGCTTTGAGAGTCTCGATCAATTCGGACTCTAGGTTGATTTTTGTATTTTCTTTGATCACCGTTTCTTCGCGAGAGTTGGCCTAACAACCTATTGTATCCATACATGGGTGTTGGAAATATGCCCTAGAGGCAATAATAAATTGGTTATTATTATATTTCCTTGTTCACGATAATCGTTTATTATCCATGCTAGAATTGTATTGATAGGAAACTCAGATACATGTGTGGATACATAGACAAACACCATGTCCCTAGTAAGCCTCTAGATGACTAGCTCGTTGATCAATAGGTGGTTACGGTTTCCTGACCATGGACATTGGATGTCGTTGATAACGGGATCACATCATTAGGAGAATGATGTGATGGACAAGACCCAATCCTAAGCCAAGCACAGATCGTGTAGTTCGTATGCTAAAGCTTTTCTATATGTCAAGTATCTTTTCCTTAGACCATGAGATTGTGCAACTCCCGGATACCGTAGGAATGCTTTGGGTGTACCAAACGTCACAACGTAACTGGGTGGCTATAAAGGTGCACTACAGGTATCTCCGAAAGTGTCTGTCGGGTTGGCACGAATCGAGACTGGGATTTGTCACTCCGTATGACGGAGAGGTATCTCTGGGCCCACTCGGTAAGACATCATCATAATGTGCACAATATGTGATCAAGGAGTTGATCACGGGATGATGTGTTACGGAACGAGTAAAGAGGCTTGCCGGTAACGAGATTGAGCAAGGTATCGGTATACCGACGATCGAATCTCGGGCAAGTGCTATACCGATAGACAAAGGGAATCGTATACGGGATTGATTGAATCCTTGACATCGTGGTTCATCCGATGAGATCATCGTGGAACATGTGGGAGCCAACATGGGTATCCAGATCCCGCTGTTGGTTATTGGCCGGAGAGTTGTCTCGGTCATGTCTACATGGTTCCCGAGCCCGTAGGGTCTACACACTTAAGGTTCGATGACGCTAGGGTTATAGGGAAGGTATGTACGCGGTTACCGAATGTTGTTCGGAGTTCCGGATGAGATCCCGGACGTCACGAGGAGTTCCGGAATGGTCCGGAGGTAAAGATTCATATATGGGAAGTCCTGTTTTGGTCACCGGAAAAGTTTCGGGCGATATCGGTAATGTACCGGGACCACCGGGAGGGTCCCGGGGGTCCACCAAGTGGGGCCACCAGCCCCAGAAGGCTGCGTGGGCTAAGTGTGGGAGGGGACCAGCCCCAAGGGGGCTGGTGCGCCCCCCCACCAAGTCCCTAGGCGCATGGAGAGGGGAGGGGGGCAAACCCTAGGTCCAGATGGGCCTTAAGGCCCATCCTAGGGCGCCCCCTCTCTCTCCCCCCTTTGGCCGCACCCTTTTAGGGTTTCTAGGGCTGGCCGCACCCCTAGGGTGGGAAACCCTAAAGGGGGGCGCAGCCCTCCCTTCCCCCTATATATATGTGAGGTTTTGGGGCTGCTAGACACACGAGAACGTCTCCCTCTTGGCGCAGCCCTACCCCTCTCCCTCCTCGTCTCTTGCAGCGCTTGGCGAAGCCCTGCTGGAGTCCCACGCTCCTCCACCACCACCACGCTGTCGTGCTGCTGTTGGATGGAGTCTTCCCCAACCTCTCCCTCTCTCCTTGCTGGATCAAGGCGTGGGAGACGTCACCGGGCTGCACGTGTGAAGAACGCGGAGGCACCGTCCGTTCGGTGCTAGGATCTTCGGCGATCTGAATCGCGGCGAGTACGACTCCATCAACCGCGTTCTTGAACGCTTCCGCTTAGCGATCTACAAGGGTATGTGGATCCAACTCTCCTCTCGTAGATGCATCTCCTAGATTGATCTTGGTGAACGTAGGAAAATTTTTGTTTCCCATGCAACGTTCCCCAACAGTCAGTGTGTCATGAAGGAGGTGGCCCAAATTGAGATGATTGCACTGAATGGGCACCACCAGATTGTTATGGAAGTTTGTGCAAAGGCCGATGACCTCACTGAAGTCCTTTAGGATGGTTGAGGAGTTTATAATATTGCTTTTAATAGGGGTCATGAAGACCTCTACATCATTCGCATAAAGCAAGGTTCTTACCATGGCACCCCGACAACGAATCTTGTGAAGGTTACCTTTACGGGTGGCCTGGTCGATGATTTGTTGAAGAGGATCACCCGCAAGGACAAATAGTAGGGCAGAAAGAGGATCCCTTGCCGAAGACCCTATTAATGCTTGATGGGTGGGCCAGGGAACATGTTGAGTAGAATGCGCAAGGATGATGGGGAAAGCAATGCGGCCACCCACACACAGAACTTGTTTGGGAATCCCTTACATTGCAGCAGATCATGGACGTAGTCCCACTTAACCGAATCAAAAGCATTTTTGATGTCCAGCTTGAATAGTAAGATGTGGTCTTGCATTTGTGAAGCCGGCGGGCAAAGTTCCATACATACATAAAGTTGAGTTTGATTAAGAGT
Organism: Secale cereale; assembly: GCA_902687465.1. Lineage (NCBI taxonomy): Eukaryota > Viridiplantae > Streptophyta > Magnoliopsida > Poales > Poaceae > Secale > Secale cereale. The sequence continues at coordinate 88,000,848 of LR738713.1, read as the reverse complement.
AGTAGCCTCAAGTCTATGATTCTATCCAATAACTATCTTCAAGCTCCTGTGCCCAGTTTCCACAGTGCAATGACAGTAACGTTAGACACAAATTCATTTTGCTTGCAAGTGCCTAGGTTGTGCAATTAGTTGTGATGGAACTTTTAGCGGTGGCGGAAGCTTTAAACTATATGGTCGGCCTTGCAGAATTGTGGGTCGGTAATTACCCGTGCAAGCATTGGAATGTATAGTATCTTGCACTTCAAACATGTCACAACTTTGGACCTCCGCGATAGAGGGTTTAGAGGTACGAGTCCATATTCAATTGCAAAGCTGGCACATCTTGAGAAACTAGTTTTATCAGGTAATAAGCTCGGGATGGGAAAATAAATTACAGTGGAAGCCTTGAGGTCTGAACTCCCGTACCCTAACCCCTGCCGCACCGCCCGCAAGGCGATGGGGATGGCTCATCGTTCTCCTCCACCTCCTCTCCCAGAACCGGCGCCGACAGGGTACTCCTGTTCCTCTATAGGATGTTGCGTGGTGTGGATCGTTTCCTCCTACTAGGATGCGGCAGCGTGGTGACATGCTCGGTGACGCTGGCGTGACTGATGTGCTTCAAGTGGCGCGGCAGGTGGTGGTTTGTGCGGGCGCCTGATGCGTCTCCAATGTGTCTATAATTTTTTATTGTTCCAATCTTGGATGTTTTATATACATTTTCTAGCATCTTTATATCATATTTTGGGGCTAACCTATTGACATAGTGCCCGGTGCCAATTGTTGTTTTCTGCTTGTTTTTTCTACTTTGCAGAATATCAATATCAAACGAAGTCCAAATGCAACAAAACTTTTTGGAGATTTTTTTTGGAAAGATGACACCCAGGGAGCCAAGAGACCACATGAGAGGAGGCTCGTGGGCCTCCCTAGGCACCAGGGCGCGCCCTGGTGGGTAGTGGAGCCCACAAGACTCCTTTCTACTGACCTCCAGCTCCATAAATACTCCAATATTCCAGGAACCCAAGAGGAGTCGATGGAATATTTTTCCGGCCGTCGCAAGTTCTAGAACCACAAGATCCAATCTAGAGGCCTTTTTGGCACTGCCAGAGGGGAACACGATCACAGAGGGGTTCATCATCCTCATTGGTGCTCCTCCGATGATGCATGAGTAGTTCAACAAGACCTATGGGTCTGTAGTTAGTAGCTAGTTGGATTGTTCTCTCTTTTTGATCTTCAATACAATGTTCTCCTCGATGTTCTTGGATGTCTATTTGATGTAACTCTTTTTTGTAGTGTGTTTGTTGGGATCCGAAGAATTGTGAGTTTATGATCAGATCTATCCATACATGATTATTATAGCCTCATATTTATTCTTTGATATTTTGGTTTGGTTTGGCCAACTAGATTGATTTATCTTGTCATGGGTGGAGGTGCTTTGTAATGGGTTCGATCTAGCGGTGCTCAATCTCAGTGATAGAAAGAGACATGACACGCATGTATCGTTGCTATTAAGGATAACAAGATGGGGTATATTCCTATACATGAATAGATCTTGTCTACATCATGTCATCGTTCTCATTGCATTACTCCGTTTCTCCATGAACTTAATACACTAGATGCATGCTCGATAGTGGCCGATGTGCGAATTAATAGTAGTAGATGCAGAATTGTTTCGGTCTACTAATATTGGACGTGATGCCTATGTACATGATCATTATCTTGTATATCGTCATAATTATTTGCTTTTTTATCAACTGCCCAACAGTAATTTTTCTACCCACCGTATGCTATTTGCTCGAGAGAAGCCACTAGTGAAATTTACAACCCTCGAGTCTATTTTATATAATATATTTTCAGATCTATTCGACCAAAAACCAAAAAAAAAAATACTTTGTTGCATTTTATTTTATTTTATTTTATTTGCATCTATCAATCTATCTATTCATCATATCTCAATACCGTTGAGGGATTGACAACCCCTCTACGCGCTGGGTTGCAAGATTTTTGGTTTGTGTGCAGGTGCTATTTACATAGTGTTGCTTGGTTCTCCTATTGGATTGATAACCTTGGTTTCATAACTTGGGGAAATACTTACCTCTGTTGTGCTGCATCAGCCCCTCCTATTCGGGGAAATACCAGCGCGGATCACAAGTAGCAGCACGCTATGGCCGTGGATCTGGCACTCGACGGCTCCTTGCGGCGAGGGCTGGGAGCAGCACGGCCTGGCGACCTGTGGGGACCCCGACTTAGAAGTCGAGATCACCGAATGCACGTGTACAGTGATCCCAGAGATCAATGCTCACTGAACACACAGAAGCTGAAATAACAAGAGTCTTACATCCATACAAATAGTCTTACACGAATTAAGGCCATTATGGCCAAGTCTTACATAGATAGAGCCTCACGGGCTGAATAGCAAATACTCAAATAGCGGAAGTCTTCGATAAAACGGGTAGAACCCATGCCATCTGCCTTAACCCTACAGGCATTCTGACTGGGATAGCGTCCTAGTTCGCATGGTCGTCTCCGAAGAACTCTTCCTCATAATCCTGCTCTTCCATGCCTGGCCAATTAAATAACCAGTGGCAAGCCAATGAGTACTTTGAATGTACTCGCAAGCAACCCATGATGTGGTTCAAGTAACAATGCAATCTGGATAATAATGAACGATCTAGCAAGAGGCTAGAACAATATGATATCATCAAGCTTTTGCATCAATAACCTCGTGTAACCTCGAAGACAGGTTACCGACATCAACATGAATATAATTCATCTCACTGAGTCAAGTCACCATCTTGACTCATCACACACAATGCATCATCAAAGAAGTAAAATTCTGGACATAGTTTAAGTAGCACCACCCAACTGTCCATGACCGTGGACACGGCTATTCGAATAGTTTTACACTCTGCAGAGGTTGCGCACTTTACCCACAAGATCCGGGGAACTTCCGTGTCATCCACGACCCGCGGTACCTCAAGTACCCGGGGTAAGCACCCGGTCATTACCTTTCCTTAGACGACACTAACATAGAGTCCACTCGTTGGCACACGGCCCTCGGGTACAAACAATAGATCACGGGACTCGCCCAAATTTCAATGTTCACGCGTACCCGAAGGGACCAACGGTGTGTCCGGTGCCCTGTGAAAACAGTCATGGCCGCCTATCCAAGCACGACCCCGTCCCGGGAAAGACCTCAAGTCTTCCCGTCACTAGTAATGCGGGCACTATGCTAGTATCGACCTAAGTAATCAATAAAGCCCCGTCCCATAAGGGGTAGTGTGGTTGCACATGTTTGGTTGGGACGGTAGTCACACATAAATCTAATCCATCATTCCACCATGCACATGATATTACTGGCACATCACTTCTTCCTCAAGTGATGACCTAACACTTCATCACCCTCGGGCATTAGGGGCACCCGATGGGTTCATGCAAAGTTTCCACTACGGGGGTTCATATCACACATGCATCATATGAGCATCAAGACCAACTATTGCATGTCATTTAGCATGTAGCAAGATCAACAATAAAGCATGCATCATGTGGTGGTTCATCTAGGTTACCATCGTAACCCTAATCATCATGTATCGGAAACCAACGGGTTCCGAGGAACAAGTGTATCATGGTCAAAGGGCTGCTTGCCTGGATTGGCTTGGTCTTCAAAGTCTTCTAGTCCTTCTCCTTCTTCTTCCACAGCAACTTCGTCAAATACGGGATCTATACATCGCATAATAATAACGGAAAATAAGAATACAAATAAAACAGAAAAACCAAAGTGCTCAGAAAAATGTCAACTCATTTTTGTAAAATACTAGAGAGTTTTCTAAGATGGGGAAAAATCTTAGTTGGAGTTTTGGAGTTGCAGAATAGGATATATTGATTTTTGAATAGGAGCTATACTGCTCAAATTTGAATTTAAATTTGAACAGTACAGAAAAGTTTCATGGATTTGAATGAAAGTAGTACCATTAAATAGGTTGGAATATTACAAGATTTTAGGAGTTGGAAATAATTAATTTGGGTCAATATTATTTTCTGCATAAATGTTTGAAACATTAACAGAAAAAAAAAGAAAAAGGGTTCCTGTGCACTGGGCCAGAAGTGGCCACAGTGCACGGCCCAAACGGCTCGGCCTGGCCGCACGGAGCCAGCGCACGCGCACGTCAGGTTTCAAACCTGACGGGCGGGGCCCGTGGGTCAGTGGCTCAGGGGAGGGAGAGAGGTGGGAGGATGACAGGCGGGGCCCGCCTGTCATCCCTAACCCCGTGGTCACGGCGGCGGCGAGCTCACCGGCGTCGACTCCGGCCACGGCGATGGCAACAGAGGCCAGGGACGGGTTCAGCGTCGTGTTGCGGTTGCAACGGTGGTGGTGCGGCACGGCGGGGAGCCCTGGTTCGCCGGCGATGAGGTGCGACGGCGGAGGCTCGTCGGAGGTCCTTTGCAGCGGCTGCTTCCGACTGCAAACAGAGGGGGAAGGAGAGGGGAAAGAGTCAGGGGTGTTCTGCGGTTCCAAAACGGGCGAAAGGAGGGGCCGGGGAGGCCTGTACCTCGAGATCGCCGGCGGCCCGATGCGGCGGAGCTCCGGTCGATCCCGAGCGCAGGGGCGCTTCGGGGCTGAACTGAGGGTGCAGGAGGGACTAGGGGAGAGTGGTGAGGCTGGTGATGGTGTTGGAAGGGCTCGGGGAGGCCTATTTATAGGGCCCCGACGAGGACCCGTGGTCCAGTGCGCCGGCGAGCTCCGGCTCGTCGCTACAGCGCACGGGAGGCTGCGGGAGTGAGCCAGGGGTGTTGCTGGACGAGTCCCACGCCCAGCTGAGGCAAGAGGAGGAGCGGGGGAGCAGCAGGGATGCGCGCGCGTGTGGAGCAGAAGATTGGCCGAAGCGGGCGGCCGGTGCGCGTGCGGCGACGCTCACTGGAGGGCGCAGGAGGAGGGGGGACAACGCCGGTGACGTTGCGGACGTCGAGGCGCCTCGACTGGCGCGAGGGGGAGGCTCGAGGTGGTCGGGGACCAACGATTGGCCCGAGCCAGCGTGTGAGCCGCACTGTTCACGCGCTCTGGAGCGCGCGTATGGCTGGCATCAGCACGCTCTCGCCGGCTTGGTCCATTCCAGCGTGCCCAACAGTGTTTGGTGAGTAGAGGGAGTAGTAAAGAATTGCCCTAAGGCATTGGATGCTCTGTGGTGTAGAGAGAGAGGGAGGGTGCTGGTAAAAATGGTGAAAGTGGGATGTCCAGCAGGGTAAAGTTGAGGTTTCACCCCCCAATCATGGAGATGAGGTGCTGGGGGAGTTGCTGGGGTTTGCTAGTAACCCCATGAGTCTGTGGTAAAGAGCTAAGGCCATGGAGAAAAGTGAAAGTGGTAAAAGTAGAGGTTTTAAGATTTCTGCAGAAGGTGTTTGATCATGGTTTGATCAAGTAAATGAGATCCAATTGACATGGCACTTTACAGGGTTGAAAGACATGAGAAAATAGGGTGCTTCACCAAATTTGGCCTCATTTGGAGAAACTAGCCAATGTAACTTTGGTGAACCCTAGAAATCAACAGAAATAGTTTCATCTTGGTTGAGTCAAGCTAATCATCTCCCCTTGATGCACCACTTGGTGTAGCTTCATCATTTGGGCTATTGATCATGCTCACAAAGTTTGAGGCTCCAGATAAAAAGTTGGTAATGTAAAGTTGTTCAAATTTGCATTTGAACAAAAAGGGTTTTGAGGTGATCTGATCAAGTTGCTCTATTCCAAATCTTGTGCCATTTAGTCTAGGTGCCTTATTAGGCTATCCTAGCATGTGCACCAAGTTTGAGAGCATTTGGACAAGTTTGGCAATGTAAAGTTGCTCAAACTTCAATTATGGACAGAATGGTTATGAAGGGGTTTGAGGAGGTTTTCTTGATCTCCAATGCATGAGGCTTTGCAAGATCATCAAATATGTCATATGTGACATGATAGAATTTCCCTGGAATTTTTGGAGAAAAATTCCTTTGTAAATATTTCAAAAGCTTGAAATATCCAGAAAGGGTTTTAGAGGGTTTAGCCCATTATTTTGAACATGACCATGTGTTGAAACTCTTATATATGGACAATATATGTCCTATGAGTCTCTCTGAATTTTGGCAAATATTTTTGAATCAGTTAAATAATTTTCCCCTATTAAAGACCATTTCTGGCCTTAAGAAAAAGCTTTTAAATAAAATAGGAAAATAACTTTTAAAATTATACCTTTGTGGTTTCTGGGAGTCCTATGACTACTAGGTCTCAAATAAACCTTTTGAAATAATTTTCTCACCCTTAATCAAGTACTTGTAGTGCAAACCTCAATTCAGGGGTTTTTGGAAAACTAAATTTATAAAATACTTTTTAGCCAAATTAATTTTGTAAGAAAATACTATACTGCTATATAACACTTGGCATGATCATTGGGCAGAAGTTTTGGATAAGGAGATGAAATCTATATGAGGTCATAGTTGACTTTAATGAGCACATGAAAAAGCAATTGAAGAAAACTCAATTCCAAATAAAAGCCAAATGATGCTAAAAATTTTTGCTGGTCCAAATTTTCATGCTTCAAAGTTACAAACAACATGTTACAAAATGCAGGGTGTGACAGACCTACCCCCCTTACAAGAATCTCGTCCCCGAGATTCCTAAACTAGGGCTTAAAAGAGGTCGGGAAACTCGGATCTAAGGTAGTCTTCTCGTTCCCAGGTTGCTTCTGCTTCGGTGTGGTTGCTCTACTGGACCTTGAAGTACTTGATGGTACGGCTCCGCGTACGTCGTTCTGCTTCGTCCAGAATACGAATGGGCTTCTCGCGGTAGGTCAAATCAGGCTGCAGATCAATGGCTTGGTGATCCACATCCTTGTAGAGACTGGGCTTGTCTGGAACTTGGAGACATTTCCGGAGTTGTGACACATGGAACACATTGTGCACATCGGATAGCTCAGGTGGTAGTTCCAACTGATAAGCCACTTCTCCTCGTCGTGCAGTGATCTCAAAGGGTCCAATGAACCTTGGTGCGAGCTTCCCCTTGACATGGAAACGCTTGGTTCCCTTCAGAGGAGTCACCCGCAGGTACACATGGTCCCCAACATGGAAACTCATGTCTCGGCGTCGAGTGTCAGCATAACTCTTTTGCCTTGACTTGGCTGCCTTTAATCGTTCTCTGACTAGTTGGACTTGCTCTTCTGCTGCGCGGAGAACATCTGGTCCAAAGACTAGTCCTTCTCCAGTCTCTGACCAGTTGAGGGGTGTGCGACATCTGCGTCCGTACAACGCCTCAAATGGTGCCATCTGAAGGCTTGACTGGTAACTGTTGTTATAGGAGAACTCGGCAAAAGGGAGACAGTCTTCCCACTTGGCTCCATATGCCAGGACACAGGCTCGGAGCATGTCTTTGAGAATCTGATTGACTCGCTCAGTTTGACCTCCGGTCTGTGGGTGGAAAGCTGTGCTGAAAGACAACTTGGTTCCCAAGGCTTCTTGGAACTTCTTCCAGAACCTTGAGGTGAACTGGGTTCCTCGATCTGACACCATCTCCTTGGGAACACCGTGAAGACTTACGATTCGGTCGATATAGAGAGCTGCCAGCCGGTTGCCATCATAAGTGGTCTTGACAGGAATGAAATGAGCTACCTTGGTCAAATGATCGACTATGACCCAGATAGAGTCATGTCCTCTATTTGACCTTGGTAATCCAGTGACGAAGTCCATTCCGACTTTGTCCCACTTCCACTCAGGAACCTTGAGTGGTTGAAGCAATCCAGCGGGTCGCTGATATTCAGCCTTGACCTTTTGGCACACATCACACTTTGCAACATAGGTTGCAATCTCTCTCTTCATACCGTGCCACCAAAATCGTGCCTTCAAGTCTTGGTACATCTTGGTTCCTCTGGGGTGGATGGAATACGGGGTGTCGTGGGCTTCTTGCCGAATCAGCGTCTTCAACTCGGGGTTGTTTGGTACGCAGAGACGACCTTTGTACCAAACAATCCCGTGCTCGTCTTCAGAGAATCCTGGGGCCTTGCCCAACTTCATCTTCCTCTTGATACCTTCAATGCTTGCGTGTCCATCTTGAGCCTTCTTGACGTCGTCCATCAGGGTTGGTCTGACTTCCAAATGATCCAGAAATCCAGGGGTGACCAATTCCAAACTGAATTGTTCGATCTCCTTAAACAAGGCTGGCTGTCTTTCTCGAATAATGACATTCAAAGTGCAAGCCTTCCTGCTTAAGGCATCGGCCACCACGTTGGCCTTCCCAGGGTGATACTGAACACTGAGGTCGTAATCCTTGATGAGTTCCAACCATCTCCGCTGCCTCATGTT
>LR738713.1:87980828-87992540 GCA_902687465.1 Secale cereale | reverse complement strand
ACCTAAGAATCCAACTTTGTGCAGCCAAAACTCACACTTGCTGAACTTGGCATACAGTTGGTGCTCACGAAGCTTATCTAGGACCATCCTCAGATGCTGCTCATGTTCTTCCTCCGACTTCGAGAACACAAGGATGTCATCAATGAAGACAACAACGAACTTGTCCAAATATTCCATGAAGACTTTATTCATGAGGTACATGAAGTAAGCTGGGGCATTGGTTAACCCAAAAGACATGACCGTGCACTCGTACAGGCCATATCTGGTTACGAATGCCGTCTTCGGAATATCTTGGGGTCTGATCTTCAGCTGGTAATATCCAGATCTGAGGTCGATCTTGGAGAATACCTTGGCTCCGCTGAGTTGATCAAACAGATCTTCGATCTTGGGAAGTGGGTACTTGTTCTTGATTGTTACTTCATTGAGGGAACGATAGTCAATGCATAAGCGGATGGTACCGTCCCTCTTTGCCACAAACAGAACAGGAGATCCCCAAGGGGAGGCACTCGGGCGGATAAATCCTTTCCTTAGCTGCTCTTCTAGCTGCTTCTTCAACTCGGCTAGTTCTTCCGTCCCCATTCTATAAGGCTTCTTATAGATGGGTCCTGCTCCGGGCATGAGCTCGATGATGAACTCAATGTCACGGTCAGGGGGCATTCCCGGTAGTTCATCCGGAAAGACATCAGGATACTCACATACCACCGGTACTTGGTCTAGCCCAACTTCAGACAGACAGTTGATTTTAGCGGCTTGAGCGGAAGAGGAGTTGGGGGCAAACTTGACTTCTACACCTTGGTCATTGGTCACAGTGACTGTCCGATTGGCACAGTCTAACAAGCCTTGGTGCTTGCTGAGCCAATCCATCCCTAAGATCACATCCAAGCCTTGCGATCTCAGGATGATAAGGTCTGCTAGGAAGTCTACACCGTTAATGGTGATACTGACTCCTTTACAACCTATCTTGGCTCTCATCTCGGCTCCGGGGGTTTGTACCACCATAGGGTTATTCAGGGGTGTAGGGGTCATGCCACTTTTTAATGCAAATCTTTGAGTGACAAATGAATGCGTTGCTCCAGAATCAAACAAGACAGTTGCAGGTGCTGAGTTGACAAGGAACGTACCCAGCACGACGTCCGGGTCTTCCTGGGCTTCTTCAGCAGTGACGTGATTCACACGCCCTTTCCCATAGTTCGGTGGATTGCGAGGAGCTGGGTTCCTTGGTGGCATTCCACGGCCTTGTCCCTGGTTCTGCGCATTGGGGCGCGGGGCATCAGGCTTCTTGTTGGGGCACACCCTGGAGATGTGTCCGGGCTGACCACACCCAAAACAAGTGACTTGATTTGGAGTGTTGATATTGTTGCCACCATTGGTATTGGGGTTGAAAGCTGGTCTGGGGTTGGCATACTGCCGAGGCTGAGGATTGGCACGAGGTGCAGGAGCTCTTGGCTGCTGATAGGTTGGCTTGGCCGGGGCTGACTGCCACGGACGAGGCTTCTGGTTGCTGGAACTTCCCTTACTGATCAACTTGCGCTTGCGAGTGTCTTCCAAAGCACGCCGCTTGTCTTCAAGCATAAGTGCCTTGTTTACCAGGTCAGGGAAAGACGGGCAGTCGCACACGACAAGCGAATATTGCAGAGTCTGATTAAGGCCTTCCATGAAGCGCTCCCTTTTGGCAGCATCAGTGCTAACATCCTCAGGGGCATACCTTGACAGAATACTGAACTTCTGCATATACTCCTTGACAGTGCCACTTCCTTGCTTCAGGGCTCGGAACTCGCGCTTTTTGATAGCCATGACTCCAGAAGGAATGTGGGCCTTGCGGAATTCTGCCTTGAAGTTAACCCAAGTGATGTCTTGTTCAGCATGCATGACCTTGAATCCATCCCACCAAGCTCTTGCGGTTCCCCCGAGGCAGTGGGCTGCATAAGCCACCTTCTCGCGATCTTCGGTGCATCCAACTAGTTCCAGAATCTCCTCAATGGAACGGACCCAGTCATCAGCATCCAGGGGTTCATCAGTCTCGATGAAGGTTGGCGGTGCATGCTTCTTGAACTCTGCCAACGTGGAACGTCCATTGCCATTCCCCGCCGGCTGGCGATTATTGGCAACAGCTTGAGCAATCAGCTGAAGAGCTGCAGTGTTGGCTTGGCGTTCCTCTCGGAAAGCTTGGAGAAGCTGAGCCATGTCCATGCTTGGAGGAGGTGGAGGTGGAGCTTGGTCGTTGGTTTGGTCCTGGTCTGCCTCTGGCTGAGAGGATGCTCCGGCTTCGGGCTGCTGGGTAGAGGTACCAGTACGAGTTACAACAGGCATCCTGTTGGAGCGGTAAAAGGTCTCATGACTTGGAAGAGGAAAAGCAGATAGATAGGTGCCTAGTAAGGGGGTGGGTGTGACACTAAATCAAATCATGCAAGGGCCGAGAGGCCAAAACACATTCATTAAAATCCAAATGGGTGATGTAGTCGTTTACACATTCCCGAAGGAAGATTACGACTTACATCCAGACACGGCAAAAGCTAGCACTAGATGGTTTCATATGAACCATACAAGGACTCGACTGCGCATAGGGGTTACACGACCTATCCTACCGTAGGGATTACAACGGGCATATCCGAGTAGCGAATAATGCCTAAGCGGCGGAATGCTCGGTCGCGTATTCCGGCTCTTCTGGGTCTTCCTCCTTGTCTTCTGACTGAGCTCCCTTATCGCTTGAGGGAGTGGGGGAGTGGAGGAGTTGGATACGACGGTGCTTGGACGGTGGTGCAGGGAAAAGCTTGCGATATTCCCTTGTGGTCATCCGGCGTCGCCGAGGTGGTTCTTCACCTTTGGAAGACACATCCTCGGAGGGCCTTCCACCTCGATATGCGATAGCGGATTGTCCAGAAGGTGCTCCTTCCTTCTTAATCCTGTTTGCCTTCTCTTGAGCTCGACGAAGAAGTGCCTTGGTCTTGTAAAGTTCTTCTCGAAGCTTCATTGATTCCGAGGCCAAGTCTTGTGCCAAGCTGTCGGCACATAGACTGAAGTAGGTCTGGAACCGAAGCGAGAGTCCATCCTTCAGTGGAGGGGCTAGTGCGCTGCTTTCTTCGTCTCCTTCCTTCCGGTAAGGTAAGAAGCGAGTTGCCATCTTGGCGGCCATCTCCGAAAGAAGCTCACGGAGACGGGTTAGTGCCTTGAGTGCAGCAGCCTCGGCAGCGAGTGGTAGTGTTGTCATCTGGGGTCCCTCGAAGAACCAACTTGTGGGAGGATCGTTTGCCTTCACAATCACTTCCACGTGGTACTCCACCTCAGTATCACTCACCCAATGCTCGTGGTAGGTGAGGATGGGTGCTCGGTGGAACTGACACTCCTGGAGGCTATCCTCGAGAAGTAGGGGAAACCCAGTGGTCAGGTGCTCTTCGGGAACAGCGGCCATCTACAAAGGTGGAATAGGAGGGGTTAATAAGCTGAGGAAATCTCAGGTTTAGAAAAGAAGAGAGGTTCAGAAGGTTTTGAAAAAGGGGGTCTCAACTAACTAACGCCCATGCTAACTAAGGCTTCCTACAGTCAGGATGGCTCTGATACCAGCTCTGTGGGGACCCCGACTTAGAAGTCGAGATCACCGAATGCACGTGTACAGTGATCCCAGAGATCAATGCTCACTGAACACACAGAAGCTGAAATAACAAGAGTCTTACATCCATACAAATAGTCTTACACGAATTAAGGCCATTATGGCCAAGTCTTACATAGATAGAGCCTCACGGGCTGAATAGCAAATACTCAAATAGCGGAAGTCTTCGATAAAACGGGTAGAACCCATGCCATCTGCCTTAACCCTACAGGCATTCTGACTGGGATAGCGTCCTAGTTCGCATGGTCGTCTCCGAAGAACTCTTCCTCATAATCCTGCTCTTCCATGCCTGGCCAATTAAATAACCAGTGGCAAGCCAATGAGTACTTTGAATGTACTCGCAAGCAACCCATGATGTGGTTCAAGTAACAATGCAATCTGGATAATAATGAACGATCTAGCAAGAGGCTAGAACAATATGATATCATCAAGCTTTTGCATCAATAACCTCACGTAACCTCGAAGACAGGTTACTGACATCAACATGAATATAATTCATCTCACTGAGTCAACTCACCATCTTGACTCATCACACACAATGCATCATCAAAGAAGTAAAATTCTGGACATAGTTTAAGTAGCACCACCCAACTGTCCATGACCGTGGACACGGCTATTCGAATAGTTTTACACTCTGCAGAGGTTGCGCACTTTACCCACAAGATCCGGGGAACTTCCGTGTCATCCACGACCCGCGGTACCTCAAGTACCCGGGGTAAGCACCCGGTCATTACCTTTCCTTAGACGACACTAACATAGAGTCCACTCGTTGGCACACGGCCCTCGGGTACAAACAATAGATCACGGGACTCGCCCAAATTTCAATGTTCACGCGTACCCGAAGGGACCAACGGTGTGTCTGGTGCCCTGTGAAAACAGTCATGGCCGCCTATCCAAGCACGACCCCGTCCCGGGAAAGACCTCAAGTCTTCCCGTCACTAGTAATGCGGGCACTATGCTAGTATCGACCTAAGTAATCAATAAAGCCCCGTCCCATAAGGGGTAGTGTGGTTGCACATGTTTGGTTGGGACGGTAGTCACACATAAATCTAATCCATCATTCCACCATGCACATGATATTACTGGCACATCACTTCTTCCTCAAGTGATGACCTAACACTTCATCACCCTCGGGCATTAGGGGCACCCGATGGGTTCATGCAAAGTTTCCACTACGGGGGTTCATATCACACATGCATCATATGAGCATCAAGACCAACTATTGCATGTCATCTAGCATGTAGCAAGATCAACAATAAAGCATGCATCATGTGGTGGTTCATCTAGGTTACCATCGTAACCCTAATCATCATGTATCGGAAACCAACGGGTTCCGAGGAACAAGTGTATCATGGTCAAAGGGCTGCTTGCCTGGATTGGCTTGGTCTTCAAAGTCTTCTAGTCCTTCTCCTTCTTCTTCCACAGCAACTTCGTCAAATACGGGATCTATACGTCGCATAATAATAACGGCAAATAAGAATACAAATAAAACAGAAAAACCAAAGTGCTCAGAAAAATGTCAACTCATTTTTGTAAAATACTAGAGAGTTTTCTAAGATGGGGAAAAATCTTAGTTGGAGTTTTGGAGTTGCAGAATAGGATATATTGATTTTTGAACAGGAGCTATACTGCTCAAATTTGAATTTAAATTTGAACAGTACAGAAAAGTTTCATGGATTTGAATGAAAGTAGTACCATTAAATAGGTTGGAATATTACAAGATTTTAGGAGTTGGAAATAATTAATTTGGGTCAATATTCTTTTCTGCATAAATGTTTGAAACATTAACAGAAAAAAAGGGTTCCTGTGCACTGGGCCAGAAGTGGCCACAGTGCACGGCCCAAACGGCTCGGCCTGGCCGCACGGAGCCAGCGCGCGCGCACGTCAGGTTTCAAACCTGACGGGCGGGGCCTGTGGGTCAGTGGCTGAGGGGAGGGGAGAGAGGTGGGAGGATGACAGGCGGGGCCCGCCTGTCATCCCTAACCCCGTGGTCACGGCGGCGGCGAGCTCACCGGCGTCGACTCCGGCCACGGCGATGGCAACAGAGGCCAGGGACGGGTTCAGCGTCGTGTTGCGGTTGCAACGGTGGTGGTGCGGCACGGCGGGGAGCCCTGGTTCGCCTGCGACGAGGTGCGACGGCGGAGGCTCGTCGGAGGTCCATTGCAGCGGCTGCTTCCGACTGCAAACAGAGGGGGAAGGAGAGGGGAAAGAGTCAGGGGTGTTCTGCGGTTCCAAAACGGGCGAAAGGAGGGGCCGGGGAGGCCTGTACCTCGAGATCGCCGGCGGCCCGACGCGGCGGAGCTCCGGTCGATCCCGAGCGCAGGGGCGCTCCGGGGCTGAACTGAGGGTGCAGGAGGGACTAGGGGAGAGTGGTGAGGCTGGTGATGGTGTTGGAAGGGCTCGGGGAGGCCTATTTATAGGGCCCCGATGAGGACCCGTGGTCCAGTGCGCCGGCGAGCTCCGGCTCGTCGCTACAGCGCACGGGAGGCTGCGGGAGTGAGCCAGGGGTGTTGCTGGACGAGTCCCACGCCCAGCTGAGGCAAGAGGAGGAGCGGGGGAGCAGCAGGGATGCGCGCGCGTGTGGAGCAGAAGATTGGCCGAAGCGGGCGGCCGGTGCGCGTGCGGCGACGCTCACTGGAGGGCGCAGGAGGAGGGGGGACAGCGCCGGTGACATTGCGGACGTCGAGGCGCCTCGACTGGCGCGATAGGGAGGCTCGAGGTGGTCGGGGACCAACGATTGGCCCGAGCCAGCGTGTGAGCCGCACTGTTCACGTGCTCTGGAGCGCGCGTATGGCTGGCATCAGCACGCTCTCGCCGGCTTGGTCCATTCCAGCGTGCCCAGCAGTGTCTGGTGAGTAGAGGGAGTAGTAAAGAATTGCCCTAAGGCATTGGATGCTCTGTGGTGTAGAGAGAGAGGGAGGGTGCTGGTAAAAATGGTGAAAGTGGGATGTCCAGCAGGGTAAAGTTGAGGTTTCACCCCCCAATCATGGAGATGAGTTGCTGGGGGAGTTGCTGGGGTTTGCTAGTAACCCCATGAGTCTGTGGTAAAGAGCTGAGGCCATGGAGAAAAGTGAAAGTGGTAAAAGTAGAGGTTTTAAGATTTCTGCAGAAGGTGTTTGATCATGGTTTGATCAAGTAAATGAGATCCAATTGACATGGCACTTTACAGGGTTGAAAGACATGAGAAAATAGGGTGCTTCACCAAATTTGGCCTCATTTGGAGAAACTAGCCAATGTAACTTTGGTGAACCCTAGAAATCAACAGAAATAGTTTCATCTTGGTTGAGTCAAGCTAATCATCTCCCCTTGATGCACCACTTGGTGTAGCTTCATCATTTGGGCTATTTATCATGCTCACAAAGTTTGAGGCTCCAGATAAAAAGTTGGTAATGTAAAGTTGTTCAAATTTGCATTTGAACAGAAAGGGTTTTGAGGTGATCTGATCAAGTTGCTCTATTCCAAATCTTGTGCCATTTGGTCTAGGTGCCTTATTAGGCTATCCTAGCATGTGCACCAAGTTTGAGAGCATTTGGACAAGTTTGGCAATGTAAAGTTGCTCAAACTTCAATTATGGACAGAATGGTTATGAAGGGGTTTGAGGAGGTTTTCTTGATCTCCAATGCATGAGGCTTTGCAAGATCATCAAATATGTCATATGTGACATGATAGAATGTCCCTGGAATTTTTGGAGAAAAATTCCTTTGTAAATATTTCAAAAGCTTGAAATATCCAGAAAGGGTTTTAGAGGGTTTAGCCCATTATTTTGAACATGACCAAGTGTTGAAACTCTTATATATGGACAATATATGTCCTATGAGTCTCTCTGAATTTTGGCAAATATTTTTGAATCAGTTAAATAATTTTCCCGTATTAAAGACCATTTTTGGCCTTAAGAAAAAGCTTTTAAATAAAATAGGAAAATAACTTTTAAAATTATACCTTTGTGGTTTCTGGGAGTCCTATGACTACTAGGTCTCAAATAAACCTTTTGAAATAATTTTCTCACCCTTAATCAAGTACTTGTAGTGCAAACCTCAATTCAGGGGTTTTTGGAAAACTAAATTTATAAAATACTTTTTGGCCAAATTAATTTTGTAAGAAAATACTATACTGCTATATAACACTTGGCATGATCATTGGGCAGAAGTTTTGGATAAGGAGATGAAATCTATATGAGGTCATAGTTGACTTTAATGAGCACATGAAAAAGCAATTGAAGAAAACTCAATTCCAAATAAAAGCCAAATGATGCTAAAAATTTTTGCTGTCCAAATTTTCATGCTTCAAAGTTACAAACAACATGTTACAAAATGCAGGGTGTGACACGACCCTGGGTCATCGGACAAGGGAGCTGGCAGCGGTGGTGACATGCGGCCTGCCCGTGTGCGTGTGGAGCTAGGATTGTGGACGTTGGGTGGTGTCTTCGTCTTCTGATTGGGGGTGGCGAGGCTTCGCGTGAGCAGGTGATGGGGGCGAGGCTGGCTCAGATGTGGCCGCTCCGCAGTCGAAGCTCTCGGCTACCATGAGCGGCTCCCGACCATCTGTTTTAAACCTGTGTAGTTCATCTTTGTATGGTTGTCTCACTTGGCCGGATGTCCGGCCCCTGGCCCGAATGTCCGGCCCAGCACAACAACTTACACTACAACTGCCATATTTGCACTATCACTACATATAGCCTTCTTCGACTCCATGAGAAGGTTGACCATTCACTTTGAGCCAACCCTAGAACACATTTCACTCAATCTCTCTCTCTCAACCTCATACACCAAATACTAGACCCTGGAGGGATTCAAGAGAGTTCTTGAGAGCTTTTCCCCATCAAATGATAGATCCACTCCTTCCCCTTCTATTGACCAAAGGAATTCTTGATTTGAGCTAGTCTTGAGCTTTTCCCCATCGTTCTTGTTACTCTTAGAGGTTGGATACTCCTAGGCGGTAGGAGTTCTTTGGAGAGGAATCTAACATTATGGTTACCCCCCGGAAAGTTTGTGAGGGTTTGGAGACCACCCCATGGTCTACCACTAGTGGTTGGGAATCACCTTTGTGGTGATATCTCAAGGAGAGAATAGAGTGAGCCTTTGTGGCATTGGTGTGCCTTCATGGTAACCTCCACCTCTCTAAAGGATGATGTAGCTTCCCTCCAAGGAAGTAAGCATCCTCATACATCCCCGTCTCTCGAAGTTGCGGCTATTCCTAATCCTAGCTCCCTACTTGTGTTTATTTGTATCTTAATCTTTAATTGCATTATATTGTGCTTGTCTATCTAAATACTTGTTGTATTTGTTCCCCTTGCTTAGCTCTAGTATCACCATTACAATTGTTAGGCTCGCTTTCATATTCTGCAATATTGCCTAAATTTGCTAAGTAAAATTAAAATTTGTAATTGTACCTATTCACCCCCTCTAGGTGAAGGAAATATGCCTTAGAGGCAATAATAAAGTTGTTATATATATTTCCTTATACATCATGATAAATGTCTTTTATCCATGCTAGAATTGTATTAACCAAAAACTTGATACATGTGTGAATACCTAGACGAAACAGAGTGTCCCTAGTATGCCTCTACTAGACTAGCTCGTTAATCAAAGATGGTTGTGATTCCTAACCATAGACATGAGTTGTCATTTGATCAACAGGATCACATCATTAGGAGAATGATGTGATGGACAAGACCCATCCGTTAGCTTAGCAACTTGATTGTTTAGTTTTTCTGCTATTGCTTTCTTCATGACTTATACATGTTCATATGATGAGATTATGCAACTCCCGAATACCAGAGGAAAACCTTGTGTGCTATCAAACATCACAACATAACTGGGTGATTATAAAGATGCTCTACAGGTGTCTCCGAAGGTGTTTGTGGTGTTGGCATAGATCGAGAATAGGATTTGTCACTCCGAGTGTCGGACAGGTATCTCTGGGCCCTCTCGGTAATACACATCATAATAAGCCTGGCAATCAAACGACTAATGAGTTGGTCACAAGATGATGTGTTACGGAACGAGTAAAGAGACTTGTCGGTGACGAGATTGAACTAGGTATGATGATACCGATGATCGAATCTCAGGCAAGTAACATACCGATGACAAGGGGAGCAACGTATGTTGTTATGTGGTTTGACTAATAAATATCTTCGTAGAATATGTAGGAACCAATATGAGCATCCAGGTTCCGCTATTGGTTATTGACCGGAGATGAGTCTCGGTCATGTCTACATAGTTCTCGAACCCGTAGGGTCTGCACGCTTAACGTTCGATGACGATCGGTATTATGAGTTTATGTGTTTTGATGTACCGAAGGTTGTTCGGAGTCCCGAATGTGATCACGGACATGATGAGGAGTCTCAAAATGGTCGAGACATAAAGATTGATATATTGGAAGGTTATATTCGGACACCGGAAGGGTTCCGGGGGTCATCGGATAAATATCGGAGTACCGGGAGGTTACCGGAACCCCCCGGGGGATTAATGGGCCTACATGGGCCTTAGTGGAAATAGAGGGCAGCAAGGGGAGTGTGGGGCGCGCCCCCAAGGCCCAAAACGAATTGGTTTAGGGCAAGGGGGGCCGGTCCCCTCTTTCCTTCTCCTCCTCTCCCTTCCTCCCCCCTCTCCTACTCCTACTAGGAAAAGGAGGAGTCCTACTCCTAGTGGGAGTAGGACTCCCCCTCTTGGCGCGCCCTCTCCCTGGCCGCACCCTCCTCCCTCCCTCCTTTATATACGTGGGGAGGGGGCACCCCATAGAGACACAAGTTGATTTGCAAGACGTGTGCGGTGCCCCTCCCCACAGTTACACACCTCAGTCATATCGTTGCAGTGCTTAGGCGAAGCCCTGCACCGGTAGCTTCATCATCACCGTCACCATGCCGTCGTGCTGACGAAACTCTCCCGGGACGCTCAACTGGATCAAGAGTTCGTGGGACGTCATCGAGCTAAACGTGTGTTGAACGCAGAGGTGCCGTACGTTCGGTGCTTGGATCGGGTGGATCGCGAAGACGTTCGACTACATCAACTGCGTCACTAGATGCTTCCGCTTTCGGTCTATGAGGGTACGTGGACACACTCTCCCCGCTCGTTGCTATGCTTCTCCTAGATAGATCTTGCGTGATCGTAGGATTTCTTTGTGAAATACTACGTTCCCAACAGTGGCATCATGAGCCAGGTCTATGCGTAGATGATATGCACGAGTAGAACACATTGAGCTGTGGGCGATAATAGTCATACTGCTTACTAGCATGTCATACTTTGATTTGGCGGTATTGTGAGATGAAGCGGCCCGGACCGACATTACGCGTACACTTACGCGAGATGGTTTCACCGTGCGAGCACTCGTTGCTTAAAGGTGACCGGCGGGCACTACAAAAAAAAATACACTTCCGTGATGATACGTGTTTGTCATAGTAGGTCACGTTTTCTGTCATGCATGTACATCCATGACAAATTTATGACGGAATGAAGATAGTCATACATGTGCTGTCGTAGAAGTGTTCCATGACATTACCAAAAGGATCATCACGGAAGTGTCCACTTCCATGATGATAAATCGCGCGTCACAGAAGTGCTTTCGTCAAGGGTGTCCGACACGTGGCATCCACCGGAATGGAACGCCATTAAGCTATCAGGTCCGGTTTTGGATCCGATAACCCGTTAACAGCACCGACCAATGGGGATTTTCCACGTGTAAAATCATCATTGGCTGGAGGAAACACGTGTCAGCTCACCGTTGGGACAGATGTCATCCACTCATTGGACCAAAAGTGCCTATGATACGTCGACACGTGGCACGGCCCAACAGAGGCCCATTCCTGTGAAAAGGCCGGCCCGTTTGACTTGGTCAAAAGGTGGCGGGCCGGCCCACGGTAAGCCTGTTAACGACCTGTTCGCATATAGCCCATTTACAGCCCGCTAACCCATGGCCCGTTTACGGCCTATCCGAATTAGGCTCAGTAGCATCATCTGGGCCGTCCAACATAATTCCAGCCCATTTTAACTTCCGGTCCATGTATGGCCCATGACGTCTTTTGGCCCATATGAGGCCCTTAGTAACCCTCGGCCCATTAACAGCCCGTGGTAAAACTGGCCCATATTGAACAGTGCCCAACAGAGGCC
>LR738713.1:87968086-87980565 GCA_902687465.1 Secale cereale | reverse complement strand
GGCCCACGGCAAGCCTGTTAATGGCTTGTTCGCATATAGCCCATTTACAACCCGCTAACCCAGGGCCCTTTTACGGCCTATCCGAATTAGGCCCAGTAGCGTCATCTGGGCCGTCCAATATAATTCCAGCCCATTTTAACTTCCGGACCATGTATGGCCCATTACGTCTTTCGGCCCATATGAGGTCCTTAGTAACCCTCAGCCCATTAACGGCCCGTGGTAAAACTGGCCCATATCGAACAGTGTTTCACTTTATACCTATTAACGGCCCATTATTCCGTTGGGCCGTTTCCAGCCCATGTTATCTTTCGGCCTTCTCAGGGCCCATGTATTCTTGGGCTTATTTCCAGCATTCGTTTACTTTAGGCCCATTACTGTTATTTTCTGCTTGTGGGCCAAATTCAGCACGTGGTTACAGTCGGCCCGTTTGTGGCCCGTTAGTACGTTGGCCCGTTTTCATAGCATCATCAAATACGGCCGATTAATGACGGCCCATTATGGTCGGCCCATGAATGGACGATTTCAACTCTAGCCCATTTACGACCATAATGTGGTCTGTTATTGGCCCATGTTTGGCCAACCGATCATACGGCCCGTAGAAGGCCCATTGTGTATACGACCCATATAAGGCCCATTGTTTCTACGCCCCGTAGAAGGCCTGTTGTTTCTACGGCCCTTAGAAGGCCCATTGTTTCTACATCCCGTAAGAGGACCATGTTAACTACAGTAAATATGTAGCCCATGGTTAATGTGGCCTAGTTTTAAAAAAATAGGCTATTGCGGCCACTAGCAAACCGTGGAAAAAGAACTGCACTGACTACAAGAAAACAAATAAACAAGACAATAAGGAAATAAATAGGCAATCAACTTACGCTAGGCTATCACGGCTATTACACATATTACATCCACTGGGCATCAAAGTTCGCCACCAGTGCAAATATAGGGAACAAAACAGCATATAAACGCTGTAGCAAAACAAGTCCAGAACTGAAACCACTTCAGAAGAGCTCAAGAAACAATATCCTGGGTACCCATAATGCTGGCAAGATGCTTAGCAAGCTTATTAACTTTCTCTTGTTTGGCACTTAAATCCTCCAGCACTTGCTGTTGCACCAGAAAGTATGCATCTGAATTCTGCAGGGACTTCCTCAGTCCTTCGGCTTCCTGTCGCATAACATCTGATCGATGTATTTCAACTTGAAGTTGAGACTTAAGAAGCCGAACTGATTCAGGCAGCGAGTTCGAAGAGCTGGTGCCAGCAGTAGTAGCCAGTAACTCGAACACTACATCAAGACAGGACTTTGGGGTTGTCTCAATGTCTTCAATATAGTTTTTATCAGCTTTCTTGGAGAACAACAGGGATGTCTCACTTTCTTGAACCTGATCTGCATTAATTCCTTTACCATTGCATAACGGGGTACTCTTCTCCAATATTCTATCCGCGTTCTAAAGGAGAAACAAACAAACACATCACAGATTTACAATGTAGTATATGAAACTCATTTTGGTAAACCAGTTCAGTAGTAAGGCGGACAGGATAACAACATGAAACAAACATATATCTATGTAGTATGGTCACTGTATGGTCTATATCATTCCAGTTTATGTTGCCAAATCAAGATAGATACAGTTCGAATCATATCTATTTAAGACAAATCAGCATAGAAAGAATATAAGTGTGGGAAACTTCACAACAATAACAACACTTGTAATGTGCATGGTGATACGTCCAAAACGTATCTATAATTTCTGCTTGCTCCATGCCACTTTTGGGTGATATTGCTATGATATTCATACACTTCCATACACTTTTGATCATATTTGGACTAACTTACTAATCCAGTGCACCCCGGTGCCAGTTTCTGTTTTCGGCTGATTTTGTATTTCAGGTTTTCACGTTTCGAGAACTGCCCAGAAAAATCCAGAAAAATTATATAAAAAATCAGCGATACGGAAACAACACTGCGTCCGAAGGGCAGCCTCGGGGGGACATGACTTTTTTTCGCGATCCCATCTCTGTTCCGCCGCCGCCGCCGCTTCCAAGATCGGGAGCACCAGGAGAACTCTTCCCGGCACCCTGCCGGAGGGGAGGATCACCACCGGGAGCTTCTCCACCACCATGGACGCCTCCCGGATGACTCGTGAGTAGTCTCCCTTGGACCATGAGTCCATGACCAGTAGCTATGTGATGTTCTCATCCCGTTCTTGTGCTTCACTAATTAGTCCTCGTGAGCTGACCTAAATGATCGAGGCACCTATGTAATCCTTATGCTGTTGCTATGTTGAGTTTGATGGGATCCGATGGATTATGAGATTATGTTCAGATTGATCTTGAGTAATATATTTGATTCACCTCTTTTATATTTTACTTCATAAGTAATTCTTGCATGTTCTCCGTTGTTATTTATTGCTTTGGACGAGTAGTAGGTAGTGACTCCAAGAGGGAACGTTATGCTCGATTGTGGGTTCATGCCCCTCGATGACTAGCTTGAGTGACAGAAACATGAGTCTAGGGGATGTGCTGTTGCCACAAGGGGGGAAACAACGGTGCTTGTGCCCGCGGGTGCAAGGATTGTTTACTTTACGCAAAGTTCTTTTGATGCAGTTGTCTGTTGCATTGAGTTTACACTATGGGTGGGACTCGCAACTTAATACCAGCGAGATGTTCTGGATAGATATCTCAAGGTGGATGATTAGTAGTAGATATTGATGGATTTCGGTCTACTTACTTTGGCGTACCGCCCATGCTTTGAACCTCAACCTTTCTTGCAATGTAATCAGCATTGGTTTGCGTTCGTGGTCCTGTCAATTGCCCAGCTGTAATTTGTTTACCTCACATAGCTGTTTTATCGTCTTTTGGGAGAGAGACATCACTAGTGAACATCATGAGACTCCAGTCCATATTACCATCATTGATCACATCCACTATTTACTTTTCGCTATTTTATTTACTATTGCAAAACACTATCTATCACTACTATCATATTGCTTTTAACCCTTTGTGAACTACAAGGCCGGAGAGACTGACACCCTCTCTGTACTCGTTGGGAGAAAAGTTATTTGTATCTGTGTGCAGGTCCATGTTGATTGCTAATTGCGCCGTTAGCAGTTGACACCTACCTGTTGAACCTAGGAGTCTCTGGGGATTCGATCCTTGGCATCTTTGCTAGGGGAAAACACTTCTACTTACTGCATCTTACACCTTCCACTTGGGGTAACCAACGAGGGGTTCGAGGCCCATCAAGGAGTATTTTCTGGCGCCGTTGCCGGGGACTCCACTCTTCAGGATAGGGGAGTTGCATGCTATCTTTTACCTTTGCTTTTTAGTCTTGTTAGTTTACTTATCATTTTTGCTTTTAGTTCCTTTTATCGAAAATCACAAAAATAGTTATCTTACTTGCTTGCTACTATGGGTTCCACCGAGAACACCAAGTTGTGTGACTTCACTAGTCACAACAACGATGACTTTATCAGCACACCTATCACTACACCTGCCACTTCAGCACCTTCATATGAAATTAAACCTGCTTTACTGAACTTAGTTATGAAAGAACGATTCTCCGGTGCTGGAGATGATGCTGCTTTACACTTGAACAACTTTGTTGAACTTTGTGATATGCAAAAGTACCAAGAAATAGATGGTAATATTGTTAAGCTTAAGCTTTTTCCTTTCTCCTTGAGAGGATGAGCTAAAATATGGTTTCAGTCCTTGCCTAGAAATAGCATAGATTCATGGGACAAGTGCAAAGATGCTTTTATCGGAAGATACTATCCACCTGCTAAAATTATCCAACTTAGAAGTAACATCATGAATTTTAAACAATTGGATAATGAACATGTTGCCCAAGCTTGGGAACGTATGAAGTCTCTTATCAAAAACTGCCCTACTCACGGTTTGACTACTTGGATGGTTATCCAAACTTTTTACGCAGGCTTGAACTTTACCTCGCGGAACTTGTTAGATTCGGCCGCGGGAGGAACTTTTATGTCAACTACACTTGGTGCTGCCACAAAGCTTCTCGATGAGATGATGACCAACTATTCCCAATGGCACACCGAACGCGCTCCAACAGGTAGGAAGGTAAACTCTGTCGAGGAGATTTCCTCCCTTAATGAAAAAGTTGACTTGATCATGTCTCTACTTTCGAAGCAATCTACTGTTGATCCTCGTGATGTTCCTTTAAATTCTTTGATTGCTCAAGAACAAGTAGATGTGAACTTTATCTCTAGAAACAATTTTAACAACAATGCTTATAGGAGTAACTTTGGTAACAATTCTAGACCGTTCCCCTCTAACTCTTATGGGAATAACAATGCTTATCCTAGTACCAAGAACTTCAATACTGAACTAGAGACCATGCTTAGAGATTTCATCACTACCCAAAAAGCCTTTAATAAGAATGTAGAAGAGAAACTACATAAACTAGATGATCTTTCTTTTAAGGTAGACCACTTAGCCAATGAGGTAAAATTGCTAAAAATTGAAACTTCTCCTCTTAAGGAGAGGGAAGTCATCCCTATTAATGCTACTCAAGTACAAATTAATGAAAACATTAGGATGATGGCTAAGCTTAAAGAGAGACGGGCTAGAGAAAGGGAGGAAGAGGAGAGAATTAAGAGCCTTCCTACCCACCACACTGTTGCTACTATCCAAGTTATTGAGGATGTTCACACTCTTAGCACCCAATGTACTCCTGGTCCCAATGGACCTATTAATGGTGATGCTATAGAAACTACCAAACAGGTGAGCCTTAAGGACACCACTACCACTTTACTTGATGCTCGTGACCTTGATTTTGATAATTGCACTCTTACCGAAGTTATTGATTTCCTTCACAAGATGTCTAGAGATCCCTGCACTAGCACGCTAAACCTTGCCTTCACAGAGCATATCACTAATGCTCTCATCAAATCTAGGGAGGAGAAACTTAGAGTAGAAGCCTCCATACCTAGAAAGCTAGAAGATGGTTGGGATCCTATGATAAAAATTTATTTGAATGACTTCTCTTGTTATGCATTATGTGATGTTGGTGCTAGTACCTCTGTTATGCCCAAAAGGATATATGATATGCTTAAATTGAAACCTTATGATTCTTGTTCTTTTGGTGTTCGTCTCGTTGATTCTTCCATAAAGAAACCTTTGGGGAGGATTGACGATGTTCTTATTGTTGTCAATGATAATTATGTGCCCGTTGATTTTGCTATTATGGATATTGAATGTGATCCTTCATGTCCAATTATTTTGGGACGTCCCTTCTTACGCACCGTTGGTGCTGTCATTGACATGAAAGAGGGTAATATAAAATTTCAGTTTCCTCTCAAGAAAGGGATGGAACACTTCCCTCGTAAGAAGGTCAAGTTACCTTTTGAGTCCGTTGTACGGGCTAGCTATTCTTTTACTCTTGATAAAACTTGATCTATGCATTATGCCTAGCTTAAAGGCATAAAAGAAAGCGCTTTTGGGAGGCAGCCCACATGAATAATTTTTTTTTTGCTTTTGTTGTGTCTTGATGTTGTTTACTGCTGTAGCATCATCATTGTATCTTTGTTTTTCATATTTGTGCCAAGTATAGCCTCTGATTGCTAGAAAGTTCAAAAGTTGTGAGGTGCTGTCCAGGAAACAGATTCTGTCCTTGGATAGAAAAATTCGTATAAAATCACCAGATCATCTTTTTAGTCTGAATTTTTTCGACAGCGTTCTCTATATAATTCTCTTTCGTGCGTCAGTTCTGAGTTTTTTGATTTGAGTGGCAGAAGTACCCCGAACAGGTCAATTACTGCCTGTTGTTCTGTTTTTCACAGATTCTGTCCTGTTTTGCCTTACCTTCACTTTGCAAATTGAGAACTTGTTTTTTCTTTGAAAAAACATTTTGGCAATCTTGAGAAACAGTAGAACTTCAAGAATATCCTTATTTCCAGCAAGGTATAATTATTTTATTAAGGGTACTAACCTCGCTAATCAGATTATGATGAGTTGTGTATGAAGGGAGTTTTCAAGTGTGCGAGGGAAGATGATAAAAAGATTCAGGAGTGTCAAGCGCTCAAGCTTGGGGATGCCCCCGTGCACCCCCAAGAAATATTCAAGGAGAATCAAGCATCTAAGCTTGGGGATGCCCCCGTGCATCCCCTTCTCCATCAACATTATCAGTTCATCTTTCGTTCCGCTATATTTTTATCACTTCATGTGTTATGTGCTATGCTTGGAGCATCTTGCTTTTAGTTTTCTTTTTAGTTTTTCATAACGAGTCGGAACCCAGCATTCCTTTATGTGGGAGAGAAACACGCTCCACCTCTACCTAGAACATTACATAGATTTTTCACGTCTATCTATGATGTGTGTGTTCTTTGTCTTTTAATAGCTACTATCATACTCTGCTCTTAGTATTCATGCTTATCTTTTCAAGAGCTTTTATTTAGTTGGTTGCTTGAACTCTCTTTAATTACCATGCTCACCTTATTAAGAGAGTTTGCTTCCGTTGCATGGGTTAATGTGTCTATGATAAAGATGCTACTTTCATGATGGTGCTTAGTAGTTCAGGTTTTCTTATGGTTAATCTCAGATAGCTGGGGGGTTCCCAATGTGTTATTGGAATACCAACTTGGTTTGTTTGCCTATGATATGGTATGGTTTAGTAATATCTTCCTTCGAGAATTTATTTTGATTGACTTGGCGTATGCTCACGCATATTTAAGACTGTAAAGAAAGTCTGTCAAGCCTTGATGATCTTTTATTTCTAAGTAGCGATATAACTACCATGCCTGATTCAATATTGCTTTGTCGCTCTGCATGATTATGACCGTCATTGCTCTCTTAGTTGGTCGCTCCCAGTCTTTTGCTAACCTCCACCTGCACTAAGCAAATTAACCATGCAATACATAGCTCATGGGAAAGTAGCCTTAAAACTATTGTGGTAAAGAATATGTTGCCTATGTATCTCATTTCTTATGAGTTGCTTGCTGAGCGGTAACCATGTTTCTGGGGACGCCATAAACTGTCACACTCTTGTTGAATATCATGTGAGTTGCTATGCATGTTCGTCTTGTCTGAAGTAAGGGTGATTTACCGTGGGTTGAATTAATATGCATATTGTTAGAGAAGAACATTGGGCCGCCAACCAAAGCCATGCATCATGGTGGAAGTTTTAGCTTGGACCTTAATCCTCAATCTCTCATGAGAATATGCTTATGCATTAAAGAGGAGTCCATCATCTATTTTTTATGTTGTCCCGGTATGGATGTCCTCAAGTTGAGATCTATCAAAAACGAGAAATCAAATGCGATCTATCTCCTTGGACCTTTGTACAGGTGGCATAGAGGTACCCCTTTGTGACACTTGGTTAAAACATATGCAATGCAATGATAACCCATGGGGATCCGAGCTAATTAGGACAAGGAGCGAGCACTATTGGTATTCGATGCATGAGGCTTGCAACTTATAGGATGTTTTATGCATGACACATATGAAGTACTACTACCGTTGACACAATTGCTTCCATGTTTCAAAATAAAAAGCTCTAGCACTTCAAGCACCAACTACTGAGAGCATGATTGTCATTCTGAGTGTAATGTGCATTGTCCCAAAGTAGCATTGTCTTTTGCATGATTGTGATATCGTTTATTCTGAAATGATTGTATCTAGTCATCACTTAAACCTTGAAGGTGCCCCTGCACTTATGTTTTGCATCACTAAAGGGGGCAAGCTAGATATCACTTGATCATATTTGCACATCATGTTCATTGCAAATCTTTTTGATGTTTCAGTTTCATGTTGTAAAACTTTCAGTCATTTGTGATTTTCTCTTGAGGCAACTTAATTACTTTAGAATCATTGTCTCAGTAAGCTTTTGTCATATGACTATGAGAAAGTCCTATATGGTTAATAGCATGTCACCACAGAAATTATTCTTGTTATCATTTACCCACTCGAGGACGAGCAGGAATTAAGCTTGGGGATGTTGATACGTCCAAAACGTATCTATAATTTCTGCTTGCTCCATGCCACTTTTGGGTGATATTGCTATGATATTCATACACTTCCATACACTTTTGATCATATTTGGACTAACTTACTAATCCAGTGCACCCCAGTGCCAGTTTCTGTTTTCGGCTGTTTTTGTATTTCAGATTTTCACGTTACGAGAACTGCCAGGAAAATCCAGAAAAATTATATAAAAAATCAGCGTTCCGGAAACTACCGTGCGTCCGAAGGACAGCCGGGGGGGGGGGGCACCAGGGCTCCAGGCGCCCTGGCGGCGTGCCCCCCCTGGGCCGCGCCGGGGGGGCGCCTGGGCCCCCCAAAGCTTCCCCGATGCCCCCCTTTGGCATATATTTAAAGCGTCCTCCGAAACCCTCAGAACAGGAACTCTTTTCGCGATCCCATCTCTGTTTCGCCGCCGCCGCTTCCAAGATCGGGAGCACCAGGAGAACTCTTCCCGGCACCCTACCGGAGGGGAGGATCACCACCGGGAGCTTCTCCACCACCATGGACGCCTCCCGGATGAGTCGTGAGTAGTCTCCCTTGGACCATGAGTCCATGACCAGTAGCTATGTGATGTTCTCCTCCCGTTCTTGTGCTTCACTAATTAGTCCTCGTGAGCTGCCCTACATGATCGAGGCACATATGTAATCCTCATGTTGTTGCTATGTTGAGTTTGCTGGGATCCGATGGATTATGAGATTATGTTCAGATTGATCTTGAGTAATATATTTGATCTACCTCTTTTATATTTATGTTCATAAGTAATTCTTGCATGTTCTTCGTTGTTATTTATTGCTTTGGCCAAGTAATACGTAGTGACTCCAAGAGGGAACGTTATGCTCGATTGTGGGTTCATGCCCCTCGATGACTAGCTTGAGTGACATAAACATGAGTCTAGGGGATGTGATGTTGCCACAAGGGAGAAAACAATGGTGCTTGTGCCCGCGGGTGCAAGGATTGTTTACTTTACGCAAAGTTCTTTAAATGCAGTTGTCTGTTGCATTGAGTTTACACTATGGGTGGGACTCGCAACTTAATACCAGCGAGATGTTCTGGATATATATCTCAAGGTGGATGATTAGTAGTAGATATTGATGGATTTTGGTCTACTTACTTTGGCGTACCGCCCATGCTTTGAACCTCAACCTTTCTTGCAATGTAGTCAGCATTGGTTTGCGTTCGTGGTCCTGTCAATTGCCCAGCTGTAATTTGTTTACCTCACATAGCTGTTTTATCGTCTTTTGGGAGAGAGACATCACTAGTGAACATCATGAGACTCCGATCCATATTACCATCATTTATCACATCCACTATTTACTTTTCCGCTATTATTTACTATTGCAAAACACTATCTATCACTACTATCATTTGCGCTTAATCCTTTGTGAACTACAAGGCCGGAGGGATTGACAACCTCTCTGTACTCGTTGGGAGCAAAGTTATTTGTATCTGTGTGCAGGTCCACGTTGATTGCTAATCCGCGCCGTTTGCAGTTGACACCTACTTGTTGAACCTAGGTGTCTCTGGGGATTCGATCCTTGGCATCTTTGCTAAGGGAAAACACTTCTACTTACTGCATCTTACACCTTCCACTTGGGGTAACCAACGAGGGGTTCGAGGCCCATCACATGGCATGAAGGGCAGCCTGGGGGGGCCACAGGGGCTCCAGGCGCCCTATGGGCGCCCCCCCTGGGCCGCGCCGGGGGGGCGCCTGCCCCCCCGGGACTCCCCCGGTGCCCTACTTTGGCATATATTTAAAGGGTTCCCCGTAACCCTCAGAACATGACTTCTTTTCGCGATCCCATCTCTGTTCCGCCGCCGCCGCCGCTTCCAAGATCAGGAGCACCAGGAGAACTCTTCCCGGCACCCTGCCGGAGGGGAGGATCACCACCGGGAGCTTCTCCACCACCATGGACGCCTCCCGGATGACTCGTGAGTAGTCTCCCTTGGACCATGAGTCCATGACCAGTAGCTATGTGATGTTCTCCTCCCGTTCTTGTGCTTCACTAATTAGTCCTCGTGAGCTGCCCTACATGATCGAGGCACCTATGTAATCCTTATGCTGTTGCTATGTTGAGTTTGCTGGGATCCGATGGATTATGAGATTATGTTCAGATTGATCTTGAGTAATATATTTGATTCACCTCTTTTATATTTTAGTTCATAAGTAATTCTTGCATGTTCTCCGTTGTTATTTATTGCTTTGGCCGAGTAGTAGGTATTGATGGATTTCGGTCTACTTAATTTGGCGTACCGCCCATGCTTTGAACCTCAACCTTTCTTGCAATGTAATCAGCATTGGTTTGTGTTCGTGGTCCTGTCAATTGCCCAGCTGTAATTTGTTTACCTCACATAGCTGTTTTATCGTCTTTTGGGAGAGAGACATCACTAGTGAACATCATGAGACTCCGGTCCATATTACCATCATTGATCACATCCACTATTTACTTTTCGCTATTTTATTTACTATTGCAAAACACTATCTATCACTACTATCATATTGCTTTTAACCCTTTGTGAACTACAAGGCCGGAGAGATTGACAACCTCTCTTTACTCGTTGGGAGCAAAGTTATTTGTATCTGTGTGCAGGTCCACGTTGATTGCTAATTGCGCCGTTAGCAGTTGACACCTACCTGTTGAACCTAGGAGTCTCTGGGGATTCGATCCTTGGCATCTTTGCTAGGGGAAAACACTTCTACTTACTGCATCTTACACCTTCCACTTGGGGTAACCAACGAGGGGTTCGAGGCCCATCACATGGCATGAGAACATAACTGTTTACTCAATTGAAACTGAAATCAAAATAGAGAAAGTTACACCATCAAACATGTTGAAGAACCAGGTTTAAAACATATCTGTTGCGCCACTGGAGTTTCAATTGCATCCTTCAAATTTGAAATTAGTTGGTATGAGTAAACACAGTGATGCAAGAGAAAAGTAGTATGAACCATAGCTACGGATCCTGACCTGAGAACAATTCTTCTTCTACTTTAAGCGTTGACTTGGGGTTCGGAGTGGTGGTCCTCGTGTTTTGGGCACTGCAGTTGCCTTACTAACTGCTCGTGTTTGGGTGCTCTGGGGTAGAGACGGTGCTGTGTCAATGGGAACTGGGTTACTATCTGTCGGGGTCGGGGTTAGAAGGGGTTTAGCTGGTTCTCTGTCCAACTGGGTAGGGGTACAATCTGCGTGAGTCTGGGTTATGCATGGTGGGGCTGGTTCTTGGGCAAGTACAACCGTGGTTCTATCTCCATCGACAGGTAGCACGATCTTTTCTGAAGACCGTGTTTTTACTCCCACAGATACTGCCATCACCCCCTCCATTTGAAATGGCTGATAAACAAGAAAAGTAATTGAATGTACAAACATTGCAAGATAGACAGGTGCAATGGATAGTAGGGAAGAAAACAGGGCATGAAATAATTCACATTTATGTTTTCTAACCAAACAGAATAGCAGGACATAATTTCAAATATATGATGGCTAATT
Source organism: Secale cereale (assembly GCA_902687465.1). Classification (NCBI taxonomy): domain Eukaryota; kingdom Viridiplantae; phylum Streptophyta; class Magnoliopsida; order Poales; family Poaceae; genus Secale; species Secale cereale. Next base: position 87,969,099 of record LR738713.1, on the reverse strand, counting down.
AAACAGGATAGCATGACACAATTTCACATGTATGATGGCTAACTTAACAGGATAGAATGACATACTTCAAAATATGATGACTATGTAAACAAGATGACATGATAGAACTATACGATGTGTCTATTAAAGTGGTTGGCATGCCATAAATCACAAACGTGACGTCGATGGAAACATGATGGCATGATAATTCACGGATAGAATGACATAATTCAAAATATGATGACTATGTGAACATGATGAGATGATATAACTATATTATGTCTTAAGAAAATGGGTTGACATGCCATAATTTAGATACATGCTGTCTATGTAAACATCATGGCATGATATAATTCAAATATATGATTTATATACTAAGGAAGTGAGCAGAGGGCAATCGCATATATGATGTGTCAACTAAGGAGATGGCATTCAATATCGTGTATGTGATGTAAAAACTAAGCATTGCAATACAACATATGCATGATATGAGTAATATAACCCTGCCAAGTTTGAGCATACACCTCAGGGGGATAATTGGACTAGTCATCTGCCTCTGAGTCCTCTGAAGAGCTATCTGTAACCAACAACATATCTGCTTCACCAGGTAGCATTGTTTGCTCTGAAGACCTTGTTTTCACTCCAGATTTCTCCATCACCAATTCAAATGGCTGATGCATAGGAAGAGCAGTTGAATATACAAACATTGTCAACAAAATCAACGAGAAATACAACAAAAGGATGGCATGATATAATTCACAAATATGACGCTTGGCTAAACAACATGGCATTGCATAATTCAAATATATAATGCCTTGCAACAAGATAGCATTGCATAATTCACATATATAATGTCTTGCAAAAAGATGGCATTGCATAATTCACATATATGGTAATTAGACACTAAACAGGTGGCATTCACACAAATCATGTCTAAACTAAGCAAATGACATAGCAATGCAAGATACCATACGCACGATATGAGCAACCTAACCCTGCCAAGTTAGAGCATGCACCTCGGGGGGAATAGGACT
>LR738713.1:87934221-87949675 GCA_902687465.1 Secale cereale | reverse complement strand
ATCGGCGGATGGCCGGAGTCGGGCGTCGGAGCAAACGGTGATGCGGGGCACGATAGGGCGAGCTAGCGGTGGCGTTGAGCTTATATGCATGCACTGAGAACGGCTACGTGCTCGGACAAGCTCTTCGGCAACGACATTGACGGTGACGAGCACGGCGGCGGCAGCAGCGAGTTAAGAAAATGGCGGCTACTACGGCTACGGGCACGGATCCGCAGAGGAAGAAGAGGGGAAAGAAACGGAGCTCACCGGGGGAGCACAAGGAAGGCTCGTCGAGCAGCTCAGGAGCGCGGGGCAACGGTATCGCCGGCGGCAAGCGGTGGTGACCCGAGGTGGACGGCGGTGTGATCCGGCGCTAGGGTGGCTCCGGCCTTGAGCTAGTGGTCGGGGGAGACGAAGCAGATGATGGAGGAGCTTCTGGACACAGCGGTTGGGTGCGGGGTTGACGGTCGCCGCGGTGGAGTCCGACGAACGGCGATGAAGATGCTCGGGATGTTGGGGGAGAGAGGAGCGGCGCGAGGGAGAGGGGAATTGGGGGCGCTAGGGTTCAGGGGGTTCGCGGGGAGGCTCTTATCCGCCCGGAGGAGATGATGGGGGGCGCGGGATGCTCTGCACGTGGCCATCGGAGACGTGTGCGGCCATGGCGTGCTCGGCCTCGAGCAGTGGCGAGAGGTGGAGGAAAGGCCGGGGCGGTGAGTTGGGCCTGGTACAGTACGCGCTGGGCCGCGGTGCACCGTGGCACTAGGCCCAGTGGCACAGTAGGTGTTAGGTGTTTTCTTCTTCTTCTTTTCTTAAATTTTCTTTTACTTCTTATCTGTTTTATTTTAGTTTCAATCAATATGCAAAAGTGACATCTAAAATAGTGTTACAATTTATGCCACTACCCCAAACAGTTTAGCATTGAAATAAAATAGTTTTGGAATTGTCTATTATTTTAAAAGCATTTGAATAACTGTTTTGCCACCTTTTATTTATTATAGTGCATTTAAACTATTTATAAAAGTGTGGTTTCTCCACCAATATTACATATGTTTTGTTTGTCACTTTTAGAACATTTTAGTTTTGATGTTTGAAAACTATTATTATTTGCTTCATTTTGAATTTGGATTCGAACGGGTTTCGAACTAACACGAGATTATCAACAGTAATTGTGGTGACGTGTCGTCATTAGTAGAGGGTTACTGTAGCTTAACTATCTGGGCGTCACAATTCTCCTCCACTACACGAAATCTCGTCCCGAGATTTAAGCGGTGGAGTAAGGGGAAAAAAGTTCTGGTAGCGAAATGCTAACGATCCTTCTCGGTCTTAATTGCCCTTTCGAAGAGGTTGATCCCTTTCGTTGATGTCTTCATTCCTCTGCTTTAGTCATCGTGATCAAGTCGTCATCCTTTCACCGGGGTCTTCATCGTCCTACGAACGCGATAAGGGGGGGGGGATACTCTGGAAGAACGCATCTCCACAAGGCTGGGCATCTGACGGTGAACTCAATGGAAAATACACGAAGTATCCCACGAGTTGTATTTCAGTTAATTCGCTGAGTGCAATATATAATGGTACCAAAGTTTCAAATGTGTAGGCAATTATTCGATGCCTTGACAAAAGATGGAATGAGGGCAATGCACAACGAGAATAACATGGTGTTTGATTCCAAGATGAATAATGGTATAGAATTTAGCTCATGAATCACATACGAAGCCAGGTGCAAAGGATACATTAGAATCCAGGTTGTAAAGAAGAGTCAGGTTTCGATCCAGTGGACCTATGGGTTATGGGCCCACCATGTGGATTGAAAGTAGGAAGGGTGGTGACATCTTGCACAGCCACGACAGGGAGGCATGTCAGTGGATAGCTTGTCAGCTAAGTTGGCAGTAATGTCGGTGCCAAGGACGGGGAACGAAGAGAAACATTTTCCCGCTCGTTGAAACGAGGCGGACCAACAAGCAAGGTTCTCGTCCAGCGGCAGTACCGGGATGTTATCAACAATAGAATCAAGGTCTTACTGACAGAGTTGTACACCAAGGTGTTTACCTAAGCAGAAAAATATTACTGCTTAGATTATATGTAGATCAAAGAAAGGTTAAACAAACAAATGAAAAGTAAAATTGTGATTACACACAATTAATAGGATTATATCCTTCCCATGGACAAGAAGAACATGGCATACAGGGTAGGAGAGCAAGTACCCAAGCATTCAGATTGAGAGGCGAGGATTAATCAAGATGTTACCATACAACGGTGTTCAGATAACTGACCAAGAAACATTTAGCATTGGGCTTCAATGCTCTTACTGAAAATCGGAGTACCGCAGGCTTGCTTCGAGATAGCATTGGCATGGTCTTGAAGCAAAGGTCAGACTTAGATACTCAAAGGATTCATCAGGAACAACTTATAGAATAAGTCTTACAATTTCCTCCTGGAAGAATGGTTATCCATGCAAAAGAGATTATAATAATAGGTCCTCCAGCCAGGGGTGCTAGGCATGACATCATATTACCGAGTCATCAAAGGACCAATATTATAACTCCTGGAAAGTTGTCCCAACCATCATATCTGACCGAGATTCAGATCCGATTGGTATCATGATAACTCAGACTCAGGATATTCGAGAAGAAAAGGTGCAACACAAATCGATGAAATGACATTGCAAGATTCTCGGGAAATGAATTATGGGAGTGGGTTCCCGGAACAATAGTTCATCATTAAACCAAGGAGAGAATGAGTAGGTGGCTGATGGGCTCGGCGTCAATTTATCGAGAATTCCAAACGGATGGATTTCCACAATAATGTGAACAAGATATGACACTTGTTAATTCAAAGGATATAATGTTGTATGCTTGAGGAAAACATACGTCATTAATCATTAGTTGAAACTTGAAAGGTGTGCCCAAAATATGACCTTAGGCAGCAAGATCAATGTTAGAGTGATGATTCAATAACCAACAGTCTAAGAACGAACTGTCGATTGTTAACTTCAAAGCAATAGGGTTGCTAGAAGTACAGAACTCAAGTAGCATCGTTAGCCTATTGGTATCCCGGTTAAAAACAACACGGGCACCAAGGAAGAATGGTGATGGTGAGAAGTATCATCATACCGATAATTTCTAAGAGGTGGAGCAATCCCCACAACATTCTCGACATAAAGTACAGTAATACTTCAAGGCAGATCACAACACTAGCTAGAGAGCAGGTTGTATTCATAATGTGGACGAGTTCGCGATGAAAGGAAGTCAAGGGTGTTGTCGATGATAATAAAGATCATCGAGGGCAAGGAGGGTATTCCTCAACATGAACACAGTTGACATCTCGGAAGAAGTCAAAGTGTTAAAGGTGATCCGACACATTTGTCGGGAGGTTTCAAGAGGATGCAATCAAACAACAACGGCAACCAGCAAGGGAATGACGAAGTAGCAAGTTATAGGATCAATATTTAAGATGCAAGCTCGGAACCAAAGTTGCCTTTCAAGACAAGAAACCTGATGTTGAAGGCTCGACGTAAGTCGTGCTCACACACTGAAGAATTCGTGCACCAGAGAAGGACGAGGTAGCACCGTCAAAGATAGCAAGACCAGGGATGTACCCGATAGTCTAGGAATAAAACCAGATTGAATTTAAAAATTTCCCAGTAACATCTACTAGGGGTGTTGAATTTTTAGAGCGGATTTGATTTACTAAACGGTGTCCTCGGTTGACGGCAACCTAGAACCCGTAGAGTGATTACGACAAGCAAAGGTATTACTTCATCAAAGGTTCAAAAGGTGTAGTGCAAAGGCATGATATCCTCGAGATATCAGAGGGTAAAACTCGAAGGTAGAACACGATAGAAGTTGAACTAGGTCATTGACCTATGACAGTAGATGCTTTAACCTTGTCAAAAATTGACGAGGCCTGGAATGGATTTATTCCAGATATATTGAATAAGGACAGCATGGTCGGAACCATAACTGTAAGTAATCAATTCAAGAATTTCGAAAGAATCGTATAGCTGGATAATCATTTAGCAAGAAGCTTCCGAGACGGTCTACATCATTTTCATGGGCATGAACACAAGTTCAAGGTCGACTCCCACTTCTTCAATGCATATCATTTCATTCACCTCTCGCTTTGATAAAACTGTAGTGTTGGAATTTCATTTGGTGAGACAACGGAAGAGTATGACTTGTGAAAACTTTCGGGTTTTCACGGATTAGGGGAAGGCATAGGTTCCACCCATCGGGCATCTTAGTAACATATACCACAAGTTTCAAAAGTAAATATCACTAGCTCCAAGGGAGAGCATGGTTGTCAAAGAAGAGGATACATTTTACCGAAGTGACAGAACTTCTCGAGGTTTTTTTTGGTATACGAAGGACACTGTTGGATAATATTTCAACAAAGGATCGAGCGATCCACAATGGAGCTGATGTGAGTATCGGTACTCACTCAGAGGAAGAAGAATGCAGAGGCGTCAGATTCAAGAATCACCCGATTAGTACGAAGCTTAAATAGAAAGAAATTATGGTTTCCAAAACGAAGGATCAGAAGCAGACGCTCTGATCAATGATGGATAAGTTGAAAACACTTAGTTGGACAATCAATAACGGTTTGAATTGCCGAGAACCAACTCATTTCCGGAATGACGTCTGAGCCGGAAAGATAATTTTAAAAGGATAACCTGATGATTGCGTGCATACACACACATTGGATCAATAGGCTCAAAATGGCTAAGACAAGGGATGTTAACGAAGACTACTAGTCATATGGAATTAACCATAATGCAAGCAGGCAAGAATTTCAGGAGTAACATGCTGCAGAGGATTTTCGAAAGATCAAAAAGTATTTCGGAGAATATTGTGAGACCCGCAAACAATTAAGAAGAACGGATCCTCGAGAAATGTGAGGAAATAACCGTAAGGGTTTTCATGCAAAATAAAACTGCAAGACAGTAAACTCAAAGGCTTCTCGGGACAACGGAGAATATTTCGAGGCATCTTGTAATAACAAGAGCGACGAGGAATGATCATGAGAATGGCAAGTACATGAAGATATCCATAGGGATATATCGGTGGCAGTGAATTGCAAAGGTGATGAGCACAAGTTCTCGGGTTAACAACGAAGAGTATCTTCAGGGTCTTCTGGTGCAGCGGACGATCATCGACCATAAGGTGCTCTCCGGGTGAAAGTGATAACGAGATCCTAATGTTAGATTTAGCAAAATTCCTTTATCCCGAATAGAAGAGAGATAAGATTCCCAGAGTATAGACGAGGAGTAGAAGATCCTAATACCACCCATTGGTGTTGTGGGCCCGTAAGCCACACAACAAGTTAGTAAATTTGTTTTTCAAAGACTAGACTCAACTTCGGCCAAGGAGTTGGAAAGGGGGATTCCTACAGGCAGTCGGCTCCGATACCAACTTGTGACGCCCCCGATTTGTCCGTACACTAATCATGCACGCAAATGTGTACGACCAAGATCAGGGACTCACTGGAAGATATCACAACACAACTCTAGACACAAATTTAAAATAATACAGGCTTTATATTACAAGCCAGGGGCCTCGAGGGCTCGAATACAAAAGCTCGAAAACACAAGAGTCAGCGGAAGCAACAATATCTGAGTACAGACATAAGTTAAACAAGTTGCCATAAGATGGCTAGCACAAAAGTAGCAACGATCGAAAAGGCAAGGCCTCCTGCCTGGGACCTCCTAACTACTCCTCGAAGCCGAACTTCATGTAGAAACATCATCGGGATCCTCTGGCTCCTGGACTCCACCATCTGGTTGCGTCATCCAGAAAGAAGAAAGAAGGGGGAAAAGGGGGAGCAAAGCAACCGTGAGTACTCATCCAAAGTACTCGCAAGCCAGGATCTACACTACATATGCAATGGTGTGTGTGTAAAAGGGTAATATATGTGGGTTAAACTGCAGAATGCCAGAGTAAGAGGGGGATAGCTAATCCAATCGAAGACTACGCTTCTCGTAACCTCCATCTTGCAGCAGAAGATGAGGGTAGCTGGAAAGTAACAAGCATCCTCGCTTCTCGCAGCCCCCGTCTTGAGTAGCAGAAGAGTTCACCAAGTAACATCGTATAGCATAATTCTACCCGGCGATCCTCCCGCACATCACCCTGTGAGAGAGCAACCACCGAGTTATATCTGGAACTTGTCTGGGTGTGTTTTATTAAGTATCCGGTTCTAGTTGTCATGAGGTCAGAGTACAACTCCGGGTCGTCCTTTTACCGAGGGACATGGCTATTCGAATAGATTAACTTCCCTGCAGGGGCGCACCACATAACCCAGCACGCTTGATCCCATTTGGCCGGACACACTTTCTAGGGTCATGCCCGGCCTCGGAAGATCAACACGTCACAGCCCTACCTAAGCACAACAGAGAGGTCAGCACGCCGGTCTAAACCCTAAGCGCACGGGGGTCTGGGCCCATCGCCCAATGCACACCTGCACGTTGCGAGGGCGGCCGGTAAGCAGACCTAGGCTCTCCTAATACCAGAGTAGGCTTTCCAGTCCAATCTGGCGCGCGCCGCTAAGTCGCTGACGTTAAGAAGGCTTCGGCTGATACCACGACGTCGAGTGCCCATAACTGTTCCCACGCAGCTGGTTAGTGCGTATAGACCAAATGGCCAGACTCTGATCAAATACCAAGATCCCCTTAAACATGTTATTATGAAATAACCGCGGACAACGACCAGGGCCAGGCCCACCTGTCTCCTAGGTGGTCGCAACCCGCCCCGTCTCTCCGCCACAAAGTAACCACCAGGGGGCTGTCGGGAACCCAGGCCCACCACTACCTAGGTGGAACCACCTGCCCCTTCAGCCCCCATCTCCGAATCATCATCATGTGTATGTAAAGTATGTATATAGTATAAACCCGTGACCACCACCCGAGTGATCACGGCCCGATGGTATAGCATCGCAGACAGACAAGAATGAAGGGCCACTGATGGAATACTAGCATCCTATACTAAGCATTAGGATGGCAGGTACATGTATCAACAGTTGTAGCAGCAATGTCAGGCTATGCAACAGAATAGGAGTAACCGAACAGTAACATGCTACATTACTCTAATGCAAGCAGTAGAGAGAAGAATAGGCGATATCTGGTGATCAAAGGGGGGGCTTGCCTGGAAGCCCTGCAGACGAAAGGAATCTTCGGAAGCGTAGCCGTAGTCGAACACCGAAGCATCAATGGTCTCGGGGTCTATCACGGTATCGGAGTCTTCCAAAAATAAGCAACGAAGGGGAAACAAATAAATAACAGAGCAAACAATAGCATCACAAAGCATAACATGGCAAAACGCGGTGCTACGTGTGACCTAACGCGGTAGGAGGTGATAAGGACGAAGGGGGGAAACATCCGGGAAAGTATTCCCGGTGATTCGCGTTTTCGGACAGATGAAACGGAGGGGGAAAGTTGCAGGTTCGGTATGATAGAGATGTGTGGCGGACGAACGGACCGCGTATTCGGATTCGTATCGAAATTCTGAGCAACTTTCATATATAAATTATTTTCATCCGAGTTTCGGATTATTTTATATGATTTTCTAAAGTATTAAACATTTTCTGGAATTTATTTAATTAATTTAATTCAACATTATCCAAAATAGTGCGGATGATGTCAGCATGACGTCAGGACAACGTCAGCAGTCAACTTGTCAGTTGACCTAGTCAAACTGACGTGTGGGGCCTAATGTCACTGACTAAGACTAATTAAACAGGTTAATTAGTTTAAACAGTAATTAGGTTAATCTAATTAAGATTAATTAACTTAATTAGTTCACCAATTAATTAATTAATTAATTATTAAATTATTAAATTAATTAATTCCATTTTTTTAAACGTTCTGGGCCGTGGGGCCCGTTTGTCAAGGGCACGGGGCTTAGCGGATCAGGCACATAGCGCGTGGCTACGGGCGCTGGCGCCCATCGCCCGACTGGGCGTCCGCCCAGACTGACGGACCGGGGAGGGGCGCCGATCAGGGCGTGGCGAGGCCGGGCGGCCGCGGCGGCCTCGGCCGGAGCAGCGCTCCGGTGAGGCGGGGGCGGAGGCGGCGCAGGTGCGCGGGCAGAGGCCGCACGGAGGCGGGCGCGGTCGAGGCCCGGCCGGCGGTGGCAAAGCCACGGCGAGGCTGCGCCGGGGCAGAGGCGGGGGCACCGGCCCGGCGAAGGTGGGCGAAGCGGGGCAGGGGCAGTTGCGGCGGGGCGAGGCCGGCGAGGCTTGGAGGCGGCGGGTGCGGGCCGGCAGCCAGAGGCGGTTGCGGCCGGACTGAGCAGGGCGGAAGCGGCCTCGGCCGGGAGCTGCGATGCGCGCGGTGGCGCAGGTCGGGGAGGTGGTCGGGTTTGGCTACGGTCGCTCGAAACGAGCGCGGGATGGGGCGTTCGAACGAGTGCAGCGGGCCGCATCTATTGGCGCGAGTGGCGTGGCCGGAAGTGGCCGGAAGTGACGGCAGCAAACACATCGGCGGATGGCCGGAGTCGGGCGTCGGTGCAAACGGTGATGCGGGGCACGATAGGGCGAGCTAGCGGTGGCGTTGAGCTTATATGCATGCACTGAGCACGGCTACGTGCTTGGACAAGCTCTTCGGCAACGACATTGACGGTGACGAGCACGGCGGCGGCAGCAGCGAGTTAAGAAAATGGCGGCTACTACGGCTACGGGCACGGATTCGCAGAGGAAGAAGAGGGGAAAGAAACGGAGCTCACCGGGGGAGCACAAGGAAGGCTCATCGAGCAGCTCAGGAGCGCGGGGCGACGGTATCGCCGGCGGCAAGCGGTGGTGACCCGAGGTGGACGGCGGTGTGATCCGGCGCTAGGGTGGCTCCGGCCTTGAGCTAGTGGTCGGGGAATACGAAGCAGATGATGGAGGAGCTTCTGGACACAGCGGTTGGGTGCGGGGTTGACGGTCGCCACGGTGGAGTCCGACGAACGGCGATGAAGATGCTCGGGATGTTGGGGGAGAGAGGAGCGGCGCGAGGGAGAGGGGAACTGGGGGCGCTAGGGTTCGGGGGGTTCGCAGGGAGGCTCTTATCCGCCCGGAGGAGATGATGGGGGGCGCGGGATGCTCTGCACGTGGCCATCGGAGACGTGTGCGGCCATGGCGTGCTCGGCCTCGAGCAGTGGCGGGAGGTGGAGGAAAGGCCGGGGCGGTGAGTTGGGCCTGGTACAGTACGCGCTGGGCCGCGGTGCACTGTGGCACTAGGCCCAGTGGCACAGTAGGTGTTAGGTGTTTTCTTCTTCTTCTTTTCTTCTTTTCTTAAATTTTCTTTTACTTCTTATCTGTTTTATTTTAGTTTCAATCAAAATGCAAAAGTGACATCTAAAATAGTGTTACAATTTATGCCACTGCCCCAAACAGTTTAGCACTGAAATAAAATAGTTTTGGAATTGTCTATTATTTTAAAAGCATTTGAATAACTGTTTTGCCACCTTTTATTTATTATAGTGCATTTAAACTATTTATAAAAGTGTGGTTTCTCCACCAATATTACATATGTTTTGTTTGTCACTTTTAGAACATTTTAGTTTTGATGTTTGAAAACTATTATTATTTGCTTCATTTTGAATTTGGATTCGAACCGGTTTCGAACTAACACGAGATTATCAACAGTAATTGTGGTGACGTGTCGTCATTAGTAGAGGGTTACTGTAGCTTAACTATCCGGGCGTCACACCGTTGGTCCACTAGAATGGGAGAACGAGGCCATGGGTTCCGTAGTGTGGGTACAGTGCGCTACCTCTGCAGAGTGTATATTTAATCTATCGATAGACGCGCCCGCGGATAAGGGCCCAGTTCGTAGTTGGTCACACTATGAGTCAACAGTGATAATAATAATAATGTGCTTAATAACAACCCCGGTTCGATGATGAGATAAGTTGGTTGTGATCGCTGAAAAGATCACCGTTTGAGACCAAGTGTTGGTCATGGTTGTGATCGCCGGAATGATCACGATGGTATCGAAGATACCGAGTTGTTGGATATTCGTGATGTTGTGCGAGAATCGTGGGTAAAGATCAAGCTCCTTGTGGTCATTTGATGATTACTACAGTATTCTTTATACCAAGCTTGATTTGATCCTGAGATGATCGTATAATGTCCGAGGTTGGTAAGTGATGCATGTGATGGTTACGAGGTAACCCGAACATAATAAATGGTGCATGTAGTGTCATCATGTTGCATTCTAGTTTCTTCAAATTTATATGTTCATGCCATGTTCATATTTCTAGCTGTATCATGTTCATGTTGTTCGTGCCATGTTATCCTGATGCTCTCATGATAATTTCTGATTAACCTATAATTACCATGCCGTTGTTTGTCTTGAATGCTTCTGGTTTATTGTGAGCTTGCAAGTACATTCAATGTACTGACCTGGCGTGTCATGCCAGCTTGCAGGTCGTGTGTGGATTGCTTACTTTTTGGTGTTGTTCCTGTGTTCGCGAGCTAGGATAATGGTTCCAGCCAGAGTCCCTGCGGATTGGAGTTCATCATCGTCGATCGTTGTTCCGCTGCCAATAGGTGTTTCGCTGCTTCGAGTTGTTATGCTTCTTGTATAGAGCAACCGTGGTTGGCTTAGTGTCGCCGTGCCGATGTTTTTCATTGTAATATCGGAACCCTTGTAATCATATTCGTGTTGTAACAAAAAGCTGGTTTGTTCTATACTAAGAAGTGCCGTATTCCAGAAGACTTCATCTCGATCTCTATGCTGGAATACGGGGCGTTCTGGTTTTTTCCGACCTGGGGTGCCACAGGCTTGGTATCAGAGCAGGTCTGGCTGTAGAGCGTCCTAGTCTGCCCGAAGAGCCCATCTGCTCCGCCGCCCGAGCGCCCTGGCTCCGCCCCTCGTCGCCGGCGCCGGCGCGCTCCCCCGCCGCCGCTCGAGGTCCTCGCCGCCGCCCGTGCCTCCGGCGACCTCGCCGCCGGTCACCGAAGTGCAGCTCCGCCGCCTCTCTGCCTCATTGCCGCCTCTGTGCCTCATCGCCGCCGATCTCCTCCGTTCCCTCCCCCGCTGCGCCTTCCCATGTGCGCCGCCGCCGCGGATCCGGTCAGGCCGGACCGGATCTGGACGGCCTCCAGCTCCCTCGGCCCTCCGTCGTTGCCCCTGACGGATCGAGCGCCGCCGCTGTCTGCGTCCTCGTCGGGCACGGGAGCGAGAACGACGACGCCGCTCCCCTGGGCTTCGTTCCCCTGGCACCGGTCCAGCCCCGCGCGTGGCCGCATGGCCCACGGCCTCCAGTGCCTCTCCAGCGGCGCCCCGGCCCAAGCGCAAGCCGCGGCCCAACTCCCTCCCGGCCTGCTCCACCCAGGTCCACCTCTGGCCTCCTCCTTCACCCCTGGGCCGAAGCCCATATGGTGAGAGCCCTTCTAACCATCGCCTAGTGCACCGTATAATAATCTTGCGCCCGTTGTTTTTTCTTTCCAAGGCTAAAATTCTGCCAAGTCCTTTTTTCTGTCAGTTTAATGTTGCATCTTTGACTGCTTGTAATTAATTGTGTGCTTGTCCAAATTGAGTGAATGACATGTCAAAATGATCATGGTGATATGCTCTACACTTTGTTCCATTGTGCCATGCTCATTTGAGTTCTTCTAGATGCTCTAATCCCTGTTGCAAGAGTGCTACTTGTCATAAACTGCTGCTATTTGTTATTTTGTTGCCATGTTTGAGATATGATAACTTGGTGCATGTTTATCCAAATGATGCAAATGATATGTCGAAATGTTCCTTGTGAAGTGTACTACATGTTGGTTGCTATAGCATGCATGTTAGAGTTCATATTGCCATGTTTATCTATGTTGCAAAAGTGCATGTGGCTGTTAGGTTTTGTAACTTGTTACGAGATGCCTAGTTGAGGAGCTCGTTGCTATTGATGTGTTTGTCCCCATGTCACATGCCTAGATGTTTTAAAATCCCTATGATGTGTTCTTTGATGTGGTGCATTTAACTTTCCATGATATGCCTTGTGTTGACTTAAACATGCTTGTAAACATGCCATGCTAATGTTACTGTTTTAACACTTAGTGAAATTTCACTAAGTCTGGAATCTGTCTTATCCTGATGCTATGTTTGCTTGATGCCCTAGGTAAATCCATGTTAGTTTTGGGGTGGCCATTGATCATTTATTGTTGTATATGTTGTTGTCTATCCATCCATGTCCTCACTTGCTCATTTGGGTTGCTGTAGCTTATTTAATTCTTGCTCCCAAGTTGCTATAAAATATTGCTGTCAGGTTTTTATTGTCATGATCAAAATGTTGTAGCTTGTTGCTATTGATCCATGCCTCCTATGGAGTTGCTCCAATGGAGTTGTTTGCTGTAGGATATGTCTACTTCATGTCCATGATTCTTGTCATCATGTTTGAGTGTTGTAGAGTATATATTTCTTGCTCCAAAGTTGGTATGTGGCTGTTAATTTCAGCTTGTTGTTATATCTTGTTTCATGTGTATCTTTTAGCCCGTTGCTCCGTTTTGAGTGTTCCTTATATGAAACTTGTGTGTTTTTGCATGTAGAATCATAATATCATCTTGTTAACATGTTTGGAGTATGTTTGCTTGATGTTTGGGTGCATCTTGCACCGTTGCCATGCTTAACTTGTTTTGCTCATATCTTCTAGGCCATAGTTCCGAATTAGACAAACTTTATATGAAACTTGACTAGAATTCCGTGTAGATCATGATGGTGCATGTTAAATTGCTGTTTAACAACTTTAACTCAAGGTTTGGGCAGATCTATACTAATTCCAAACTATGCATATGAGGACTTACCGGATTTGTCTTAAGTAGCTTTCGGCCTCATTTAAACTTGTTGTTCTTATGTTGCTTCTCTGTGGTTCCTACCTTGCCATGTATTGCTTCCTGTATAGACTTGTCATGCATCATACCTTGCCATGTATTGCATCATATATAAACTTGTGTTTTTTTCTGTGCTTCCTACCTTGCCATGTATTGCTTCCGGTATAGACTTGTCATGCATCATACCTTGCCATGTAATGCATCATATATAAACTTGTGTTGTTTTTCTGTGCTTCCTACCTTGCCATGTTTTGCTTCCTGTATAGACTTGCTGTGCATCATATGTAGACTTGTCGTGCATCCTACTTGGTTGAGCATATTGTCATGTTTTTGTGTTGTTTTTCTGTGCTTCCTACCTTGTCATGTTATGCTTCCTGTATAGACATGTAGTGCTTCCTATATAGAACTGTCTTGCATCATACTTGGTTGAGCATATTGTAATGATCTTGTGTTGTGTGTTTACCGTATTGCTTGCTTCTTCTCGTTAGTGCTTGTTCCATTGCGATCGTGAGGATTCTTTCGTCTACACGTGGTTCTTCTTCAAGGCTTCTTCTTCGTCTTCTTCATGGATCTGTTCTTCTTCCTTGCGGGATCTCAGGCAAGATGACCATACCCTTGGATACCTTTACTATCATTGCCATGCTTAGTGTCTCGATGCTATCGTTACATGTCGCGCTACCCATCATTATTGTCAGCCTCTCCTTGTTGCCATGAAACCTCTAACCTTTGAAACCTTCCTAGCAAAACCATTATTTGGCTATGTTACCCGCTTGCTCAGCCCCTCTTATAGCGTTGTTAGTTGCAGGTGAAGATGAAGATCGTTCTAGGAGGGAACTTGTTGTTGGAATATCACAATATCTATTATTATTATTAACACACCTATATACTGGGCATGGGTGGAAGGCTTGGCCTTTTGCTCGGTGTTTTGTTCCACTCATGCCACCTTAGGCGCCGATAAACCAACATTATGTTCCTTGATTTTGCGTTCCTTACACGGTTGGGTATATGGGGACCCCTTGACAGTTCGTCTTTGAATAAAACTCCTCCAGCAAGGCCCAACATTGGTTTTAATTTGCTCATAATAACAACTTAATTAATTAATTAAATTGCATAGGGAGTTAGCGCTACCCGAGGATTCTTTCTACATAGCAGGGGGGCCAGTGCTGATGGTGTTGGTCCCAAACGGGGGTTCTGCGGGGCCACCACGGGGAAACTCGAGGATTGGTTTTACTCGTACTATCGCCCATCCGGTCGTGGCCTGAGACGAGATATGCGCGGCTACTATCAGGGTGTCGACACACCGGGAGGTCTTGCTGGACTTGTTTTACCATTGTCGAAATGTTTTGTGCACCGGGATGCCGAGCCTGATCGGATTTCCCTAAGATAAGGGGTGATGATATTATATTCATCACTTCAGCTGATCGTGAGAGCTTGTGATGGGCTAAGTTGGGACACCCCTGCAGGGTTATGATCTTTCGAAAGTCGTGCCCGCGGTTATGTGGCAGATTGGAATTTGTTAATGTCCGGTTGTAGAAAACTTGTCAGAGGATCTGAGATAAAACACACAACTGTGTGAGTAACCGTGACTGTCTCTTTTCACTTTGAGAAGAGAACATGGTGGGGTTATGTTTGACTCGTAGGTAGTTCAGGATCTTTAGCGATCACTACTAGTTGCGACCGTTTGCGTAGATGCTCATCTTATTCTTGTACTCGTAAGTTAGCCACCATATATATTGCTTAGCCGCTGCTGCAACCTCACCACTTTACCTCTTCCTACCCATTAAGCTTTGATAGTCTCGTTACCCATGGTTATGGGATTGCTGAGTCCTCGTGGCTCACAGATACTGCAACAACAGTTGCAGGTGCAGGTTTCCGATGACTTGACGTGAGAGCGTTGATCGTTGTTTGGAGTTCTTTCTTCTTCTTCTTCTTCTTCTTCAGTCTTGGGTTAGGTTCCGGGTCGGCAGCCTGGGATAGCAGATGGATGTCTTGTGTTTTTCTTGTTTGTATCCGTAGTCGGATACTTTGTATTGATGTTGTTGTATTCATGAGATTTGTATGTGTTGTTGTATCCCCCATGTATGTATGTAATGGTATGATGTAATGATATCCATCTTGCTAAGCACCCGAAATGCGGTTGTGCCCCAATAACGTAAGTGTCACGTGATCGGGATAGAATCGCATCTTGGGCCTGACAAGTTGGTATCAGAGCCGATCCTCGCGGTTACACTGATGGTTGCGGACAGCTTCTCGATCATGTTATTCATGACGTTTGTGACCCGTCGTGGCACACAGCATGGCACATGTATCGGACTGGATGCACAGACGGTTGTGCCAAGAGGGAACGTTCCTGTGGCCCGACGAGGACGTCGGTTCCTCTGAGTGGGGGTGTATGTGATAGCCTGGCTTATTAGGGATGATAGACTACTCATATCAATAAGGAATTCCTTCTTTTCCAGGAGCCCATTCGGATAAAACTCCAAAGTTAAACGTGCTTAGCTTGGAGTAGTTTCAGGATGGGTGACCGACCGGGAAGTTGCTCCCGGGTGCGCACGAGTGAGGACAAAGTGCGCAGAAAAGACTAGTATTGATATGTGAGGCCAGTCTAGATCCCGCCAGGAGTAACGACCACCGGCGGGTGTGTCCGGGGCGTTACAAGTCCCCGCCGGTGGTCGTTACTCCC
>LR738713.1:87896567-87907921 GCA_902687465.1 Secale cereale | reverse complement strand
GGGTTGATTCTTGCTTTTTCCTGAACCGTCGCCGGGTCGTTCCTTTATATAGAGGTGACGCCTGGTCCGGTTTACAGAGTCCCGAGGTCGGCTCATACTTGTGTCCGCCTCGGTCTCTGTCTTTTCTTCCTTATCTCTCAAGTTACATCGCTTGGCGGTTTACAAACCATACTTCTATACATGGGCCCTAAGATCTCATGGGCCGTAGCCTTTACTAAATATTACAACCAAGTATAATATAACTAAGCCGGTTTATACTAGCCGGTTCATACCTGCTAGTCATATCCCTGACAGTCACCCATCATGAAACTACTCCAAGCTGAGCACGCTTAACTTTGGAGTTTTATCCGAATGGGCTCCCGAAAAAGAAGGAATTCCTTATTGATATGAGTAGTCTATCATCCCTAATAAGCCAGGCTATCACATTCTGCTAAAGGAAGAATTCGGGAATATGTTGCTCATGTTCATCTGTCAGCCCTGATTCCTGTCGGTAAGCGCACCTACAGTTTCCATGGTGGTTACAGCGCTACTCCTGAGCGTGCCGTTCAGCTTGCCGCAATGGCAGGAGTCACCGGTCTTCGTCATCAAGAGAGCATGGTGCAAGAGAACCGTACTTATCAATATTATCCCACCATCATCGAGAATCCTAGGCGAATCCAATTTCCCTCCGTCAACCCTCAAGATGACCCGGCTATCCTCGCCATGTCTCGTTACATGATGGCCGAGTGTCTTCTTATTTCTGAGTTAGTCCGAGACGCCATACGGGCCAGGAGATTGCTTGGTGTTGCTTTACCTCAGTCTCCGCCAGCTTCTCCAACCCCTCCGCCTCATCCATCCGGAGTTTCAGAGTCAGCGGTTCCACTCGCTACTCCCTTCGCTTCCTCGTCAGTTCGCAAGCGTTTGCTCAAGCGTAGGATGTAATCCTTCATGTGGTATTTGTGCATCTGTTGTAGCATCATGCTTGTGTGTTCCTGTGTGGAGTAGCTTTGTAGCTTGTTTGCCGTATGATTTGTTGCAATCAATCATTTTCTCGTGCTTCTTTGTTTTAAACCCTCGATGTTACCCCCTTATGGAAATTATTCCTCGGTCGACACCGGATCAGAAGAATCCGTGAGCAGTACAAATATACACCAAGGAATTCAGATTTTCAGCCGACAACATGGTATTACATTCGGTCTGAATATAAGTATATTCTGCTCAGATTTTCAGCAACAAGTACCTGTCAGAGATACATTTTATCGCAGCAATGATGAAATCAGCAAGAGAACAAAAATGGATCAACAGTGCATTCCCAGCCAAAGGTATGGTCCGTACGTGATAATTGAATCTGCCATAAGCCAAATTTAAAGCATTGCGACACCCAGAAGTCAGTCAAAAGGTGCAATGAATTTAGTAAGGACAGTCAGAAAATTCTTTCCATACAAATAATCAGCTGCCAGACTGACAAAGATATATCCACCAAAGGCTTCGAGCATAAGCCACTCAGTCTTCCTCAACAAGACACCCCGATGGTTTCCGAACGCAAGCTGCCCAGTATTCTTCTGTATGGCACTAGTACAATGTTGGGGAACGTAGTATTTTAAAATTTTCCTACGATCACGCAAGATCTATCTACCAGATGCATAGCAACGAGAGGGAAGAGTGTGTCTACGTACCCTCGTAGACCGGGAGCGGAAGCGTCAAGTGACGCGGTTGATGTTGTCGAACTTCTTCACGATCCAACCGATCAAGCACCGAACGTACGGCACCTCCGCGTTCAGCACACGTTCAACTTGATGACGTCCCACGAGCTCTTGATCCAGTTGAGCTTCACGGGAGAGTTTCGTCAGCACGACGGCGTGGTGATGGATATGATGTGTTCACCGGCGCAGGGCTTCGCCTAAGCTCCGCGACGGTATGACCGAGGTGTGATTCTGTGGAGGGGGGCACCGCACACGGCTAAAACAATTCAACTTGTGTGTCTTTGGGTGCCCCCCTGCCCCCGTATATAAAGGAGCAAGGGAGGGAGGCCGGCCGGCCCTTCCTGGTGCGGCTAGGGAAGGAGTCCTACTAGGAATAGGATTGCAATCCTATTCCTAGTAGGATTCACCAAAAGGAAGAAGGGGGAAAGGAATAGGAGAGGTGGCGCCCCCCCCCCCCAATCCTAGTCCAACTAGGAACCCTAGGTGGGGGCGCCGGCCAGCCCTATGGGCTGCCTCTCTCTTTCCTTTTAGGCCCACTATGGACCATCCCCTCTCGTAGGGGGTTCCGGTAACCCCCTCCGGCATTCCCGATAAATCCGAAACTTTTCCGGAACACTTCCGGTGTCCGAATATAGTCGTCCAATATATCAATCTTTATGTCTCGGACATTCCGAGACTCCTCGTCATGTCCGTGATCTCATCCGGGACTCCGAACTACCTTCGGTACATCAATACTCATAAACTCATAATACCGATCGTCATCAAACGTTAAGCGTGCGGACCCTACGGGTTCGAGAACTATGTAGACATGACCGAGACTCATCTCCGGTCAATAACCAATAGCGGAACCTGGATGTTCATATTGGCTCCTACATATTCTACGAAGATCTTTTTATCGGTCAGAACCGCATAACAACATACGTTGTTCCTTTTGTCAAACGGTATGTTACTTGCCCGAGATTCGATCGTCGGTATCTCTATACCTAGTTCAATCTCATTACCGGCAAGTCTCTTTACTCGTTCCGTAACACATCATCTCGTGACTAACTCATTAGTCTTTTGCTTGCAAGGCTTATTGTGATGTGTGTTACCGAGAGGGCCCAGAGATACCTCTCCGACACTCGGAGTGACAAATCCTAATCTTGATCTATGCCAACACCACGAATACTTTCGGAGACACCTGTAGAGCATCTTTATGATCACCCAGTTACGTTGTGACGTTTGATAGCACACAAGGTGTTCCTACGGTATTCGGGAGTTGCATAATCTCATAGTCATAGGAACATGTATAAGTCATGAAGAAAGCAATAGCAGTTAAACTTAAACGATCATAGTGCTATGCTAACGGATGGGTCTTGTCCATCACATCATTCTCCTAATGATGTGATCCCGTTGATCAAATGACAACTCATGTCTATGGCTAGGAAACATAACCATCTTTGATCAATGAGCTAGTCTAGTAGAGGCATACTAGGGACATACTGTTTTGTCTATGTATCCACACATGTACTAAGTTTCCGGTTAATACAATTCTAGCATGAATAAAAGTCTGTATAAAACCATATGCTTTGATCACCTCATCAAAGCGTATATTCCAACTCCGAGATGCTTGCACCAGTCCATAGATGGATCGTTGGAGTTTGCATACTTTGTTAGCACCTTTTGGATCGACAAAACCTTCTGGTTGCATCATATACAACTCTTCTTTGAGATATCCATTTAGGAATGCAGTTTTGACATCCATTTGCCAGATTTCATAATCATAAAATGCGGCAATTGCTAACATGATTCGGACAGACTTAAGCATCGCTACAGGTGAGAAAGTCTCATCGTAGTCAACTCCTTGAACTTGTCAAAAACCTTTCGCAACAAGTCGAGCTTTGTAAACAGTAATATTACCGTCTGCGTCGGTCTTCCTCTTGAAGATCCATTTATTTTCGATGGCCTGCCGATCATCGGGCAAGTCAACCAAAGTCCATACTTTGTTCTCATACATGGATCCCATCTCAGATTTCATGGCTTCAAGCCATTTTGCGGAATCTGGGCTCATCATCGCTTCCTCATAGTTCGTAGGTTCACCATGGTCTAGTAACATGATTTCCAGAACTGGGTTGCCGTACCACTCTGGTGCGGAACGTACTCTGGTTGATCTACGACGTTCAGTAGAAACTTCATCCGAAGTTTCATGATCATTATCATCAACTTCCTCACTAATTGGTGTAGGAATCACTGGAACAATTTCCTGTGATGTACTACTTTCCAATATGGGAGAAGGTACAATTACCTCATCAAGTTCTACTTTCCTCCCACTCACTTCTTTCGAGAGAAACTCTTTTTCTAGAAAGGATCCGTTCTTAGCAACGAATATTTTGCCTTCGGATCTGTGATAGAAGGTGTACCCAACAGTCTCTTTTGGGTATCCTATGAAGACACATTTTTCCGACTTGGGATCGAGCTTATCAGGTTGAAGTGTTTTCACATAAGCATCGCAGCCCCAAATTTTAAGAAACGACAACTTTGGTTTCTTGCCAAACCATAGTTCATAAGGCGTCGTATCAACGGATTTAGATGGTGCCCTATTTAACGTGAATGCAGCTGTCTCTAAAGCATAACCCCAAAACGATAGTGGTAAATCGGTATGAGACATCATAGATCGCACCATATCTAATAAAGTACGGTTACGACGTTCGGACACACCATTACGTTGTGGTGTTCCAGGTGGCGTGAGTTGTGAAACTATTCCACATTGTTTCAAATGAAGACCAAACTCGTAACTCAAATATTCTCCTCCACGATCAGATCGTAGGAATTTTATTTTCTTGTTACGATGATTCTCTACTTCACTCTGAAATTCTTTGAACTTTTCAAATGTTTCAGACTTGTGTTTCATTAAGTAGATATACCCATATCTGCTCAAATCATCAGTGAAGGTTAGAAAATAACGATACCCGCCGCGAGCATCAACGCTCATTGGTCCACATACATCAGTATGTATGATTTCCAACAAATCTGTTGCTCGCTCCATAGTTTCGGAGAACGGAGTTTTAGTCATCTTGCCCATGAGGCATGGTTCGCAAGCACCAAGTGATTCATAATCAAGTGATTCCAAAAGTCCATCTTTATGGAGTTTCTTCATGCGTTTTACACCAATATGACCTAAACGGCAGTGCCACAAATAAGTTGCACTATCATTATTAACCTTGCATCTTTTGGTTTCAATATTATGAATATGTGTATCACTAGAATCAAGATCAAGTAAGAATAGACCACTCTTTAAGGGTGCATGACCATAAAAGATATTATTCATCAAAATGGAACAACCATTATTCTCTGATTTAAATGAATAACCGTCTCGCAATAAACAAGATCCAGATATAATGTTCATGCTCAACGCTGGCACCAAATAACAATTATTTAGGTCTAAAACTAATCCCGAAGGTAGATGTAGAGGTAGCGTGCCGACGGCGATCACATCGACTTTGGAACCGTTTCCCACGCGCATCGTCACCTCGTCCTTAGCTAATCTTCGTTTAATCCGTAGTCCCTGTTTCGAGTTACAAATATTAGCAACCGAACCGGTATCAAATACCCAGGTACTACTACGAGCATTAGTAAGGTACACATCAATAACATGTATATCACATATACCTTTGTTCATCTTGCCATCCTTCTTATCCGCCAAATACTTGGGGCAGTTCCGCTTCCAGTGTCCAGTCCCCTTGCAGTAGAAGCACTCAGTTTCAGGCTTGGCTCCAGATTTGGGTTTCTTCGTGGAAGTAGCAACTGACTTGCTATTCTTTTTGAAGTTCCCTTTCTTTCCCTTGCCCTTTTTCTTGAAACTAGTGGTCTTGTTAACCATCAACACTTGATGCTCCTTTTTGATTTCTACCTCCGCAACTTTGAGTATAGCGAAGAGCTCGGGAATTGTCTTTTGCATCCCTTGCATGTTATAGTTCATCACGAAGCCTTTATAGCTTGGTGGCAGTGATTGAAGAACTCTATCAATAACACTATCCTCGTCAACTTTGCAACCAAGTTGAGTCATATGATTGTAGTACCCAGACATTCTGAGCAAGTGTTCACTGATAGAACTATTCTCCTCCATTTTGCAGCTGTAGAACTTATTGGAAATCTCATATTTCTCAATTCAGGCATTTGCTTGAAATATTAACTTCAACTCCTGGAACATCTCATATGCTCCATGACGTTCAAAACGTCGTTGAAGTCCCGGTTCTAAGCCGTAAAGCATGGCACACTGAACTATCGTGTAGTCATCAGACCGCGACTGCCAGACGTTCAAAGCGTCTGCATTAGCGGAAGGGGGCTTGTCACCTAGCGGTGCTTCAAGGACATAATTCTTCTGTGCAGCAATGAGGATAATCCTTAGGTTACGGACCCAGTCCGTGTAATTGCTACCATCACTTTCAACTTAGCTTTCTCTAGGAATGCATTAAAATTCAAAGGAACGGTAGCACGGGCCATTGATCTACAACGACATAGATATGCAAAACTATCAGGACTAAGTTCATGATAAATTAAAGTTCAATTTTATCATATTAATTAAAGAACTCCCACTTAGATAGACATCCCTCTGGTCATCTAAATGATCACGTGATCCAAATCAACTAAACCATGTCCGATCATCATGTGAGATGGAGTAGTTTTCAATGGTGAACATCTTATGTTGATCATATCTACTATATGATTCACGCTCGACCTTTCGGTCTCCAGTGTTCCGAGGCCATATCTGTATATGCTAGGCTCGTCAAGTTTAACCCGAGTATTCTGCGTGTGCAAAACTGGCTTACACCCGTTGTATTTGAACGTAGAGCTTATCACACCCGATCATCACGTGGTGTCTCGGCACGAAGAACTTTCGCAACGGTGCATACTCAGGGAGAACACTTATACCTTGAAATTTAGTAAGGGATCATCTTATAATGCTACCGTCGTCCTAAGCAAAATAAGAAGCATAATAAGATAAACATCACATGCAATCAAAATATGTGACATGATATGGCCATCATCATCTTGTGCTCTTGATCTCCATCTTCAAAGCACTGTCATGATCACCTTCGTCACCGGCTTGACACCTTGATCTTCATCGTAGCATCGTTGTCGTCTCGCCAACTATTGCTTCCACGACTATCGCTACCGCTTAGTAATAAAGTAAAGCAATTACATGGCGATTGCATTTCATACAATAAAGCGACAACCATATGGCTCCTGCCAGTTGCCGATAACTTTACAAAACATGATCATCTCATACAAAACCGTATAACTCATCATGTCTTGACCATATCACATCACAAGATGCCCTGCAAAAACAAGTTAGACGTCCTCTACTTTGTTTGTTGCAAGTTTTACGTGGCTGCTACGGGCTTAGCAAGAACCGTTCTTACCTACGCATACAAAACCACAACGATGTTTCGTCAAGTATGTGCTGTTTTAACCTTCACAAGGACCGGGCGTAGCCACACTTGATTCAGCTAAAGTGAGAGAGACAGACACCCGCCAGTCACCTTTAAGCAACGAGTGCTCGTAACGGTGAAACCAGTCTCGCGTAAGCGTACGCGTAATGTCGGTCCGGGCCGCTTCATCTCACAATACCGCCGAAGCAAAGTATGACATGCTGGTAAGCAGTATGACTAGTATCGCCCACAACTCATTGTGTTCTACTCGTGCATATCATCTACGCATAGACCTGGCTCTGATGCCACTGTTGGGGAACGTAGTATTTTAAAATTTTCCTACGATCACGCAAGATCTATCTACCAGATGCATAGCAACGAGAGGGAAGAGTGTGTCTACGTACCCTCGTAGACCGGGAGCGGAAGCGTCAAGTGACGTGGTTGATGTTGTCGAACTTCTTCGCGATCCAACCGATCAAGCACCGAACGTACGGCACCTCCGCGTTCAGCACACGTTCAGCTTGATGACGTCCCACGAGCTCTTGATCCAGTTGAGCTTCACGGGAGAGTTTCGTCAGCACGACGGCGTGGTGACGGATATGATGTGTTCACCGGTGCAGGGCTTCGCCTAAGCTCCGCGACGGTATGACCGAGGTGTGATTCTGTGGAGGGGGGCACCGCACACGGCTAAAACAATTCAACTTGTGTGTCTTTGGGTGCCCCCCTGCCCCCGTATATAAAGGAGCAGGGGAGGGAGGCCGACCGGCCCTTCCTGGTGCGGCTAGGGAAGGAGTCCTACTAGGAATAGGATTGCAATCCTATTCCTAGTAGGATTCACCGAAAGGAAGAAGGGGGAAAGGAATAGGAGAGGTGGCGCCCCCCCCAATCCTAGTCCAACTAGGAACCCTAGGTGGGGGCGCCGGCCAGCCCTATGGGCTGCCTCTCTCTTTCCCGTTAGGCCCACTATGGACCATCCCCTTTCGTAAGGGGTTCCGGTAACCCCCTCCGGCATTCCCGATAAATCCGAAACTTTTCCGGTATACTTCCGGTGTCCGAATATAGCCGTCCAATATATCAATCTTTATGTCTCGGACATTCCGAGACTCCTCGTCATGTCTGTGATCTCATCCGGGACTCCGAACTACCTTCTGATCTCGTTTACACAGACTTGTGGTGAAGACATGATATTGCCCACTGCTCAACTCCTTTGGATTACTTTGATACCCGGATTGCGGCTGCTGTTGCTGACGCTGTTGATTCCCCTGATTATTGTAATTCCCTTGGCTCTCCTGTTGATTGCTTTGGTTATTGTAACCACCTTGATGATGCGGCTGATTGCCCTGGTTATTATAACTTCCTTGATTATTTTGATTACCGGTCCTGTCTTGATAACCATTGTTATTGCCCCTATATCCTGATCTGGAGCTGCTCCCCTGATGACCCGGACCATAAAATCCAGGACCTGAACCGCCATTTGGAGGCCTGTCATGAGGATTAAAACAGCCCGCCATTGCTTTCATAAGGGGCCTGCACTCTCTTATGGTGTGCTTTGCCGGTCGATTTTTCGCGCTATGCTTTGGACAAGGCTGATCTAACTCTTGGTCCCAGCTAAGAGTCCCTCTGCCGATTTGTGGAGGTGGGCTTCCCAAACCGTGCTGAAAGCCCCCTTGAACTTGAGTGTTGGCCACGAAGTCAGAGCCACCCTCTGCCTTCCGTTTGCCCAAAAAACTCGTAGTAGCCGGATTAACTGGCGCCGGTTTACCAGACTTGCTAACCTTCCCCGTCTTGTCTCCTTCCGCTTCTGGATACTTGGTATTATCAGAGTTCCCATATTTTACCAAAGCACTCATGAGATTTCCCATATCATTACAATCCCTTTTAAGCCGTCCGAGCTTTAACTTTAAAGATTCAAACCGGCAATTGTTTTCCAAAGTCACTATAGCCGTACTAGGATTGATACTATTCGAAGAGTGCAAGATCTCCGCTACTCTCCGTACCCAAGCAGCTGTAGTCTCCTGCTCTCCTTGCACACAAGCTGCTAGATCCACCACTGACATCGGCTGTTTGCATGTATCTTTGAAGTTTTTGATAAACTGGCTGCGTAGTTCCCCCCATGATCCGATAGAGTTCGGGGGTAAACCCTTCAGCCAGGTCCAGGCCATACCTTCAAGCATCATAGTAAAATACTTAGCACAAGCCGATTTATCCACGTCCAGCATCTCCATGGCCATCTCATAACTTTCGACCCAAGCTTCTGGAGCTAAATCTGCTGTGTAATTAGGTACCTTGCGAGGCCCTTTAAAATCCTTAGGCAGCTTGACACTCCGTAAAGCGGGGACAAGACATTGCACCCCAAAAGAACTCGTCGTAATTCCTGTTTCTGCTGTGGCTGTGTGAACCGGCGTTGTTTGACGCACCTCTTCCCGGGCTCCTGACCTAACCCGGTTTATATCCGGAACTGGTGCCGCTGCACCCGCCGGATTATCCTGTCTGCGCTGATGCCTCCTGCGTTCGCTGCTAGACACTTCTGGCTCCTCCCAATGCCTAGTATAACTCCGGCTAGGACGTGGTGTTGAATGTAACCTTTCTTTGCTATGAGAATATGCTTGCTGTTGTATCAACGCCGTATTGAGCAGTTCCTTGACCCTGCGCGCCTCCAATGCCACCGGAGACGTCTCCTCCGCGGGTAAAGCGGCCAATCGTGCAGCAGCTGCAGCGATGTTATCCAAAGGGTTTGAATAATGACCTGGAGGGGTGGGAACGTAAGGTGCCGATGTGATCCGACGATCCCGCTCTGCGGTGGGCTGCCGAACCGGCTCCTCCCTGGCTGGGGGTGCCCTCCGGTTTGAAACCGGATTATTACTAGCCCCAGCCCCAGGTGTCCTAAACAGATTCATTGCTTCATAAACCGGCGGTAGACGAGACTGGTACTTTCGTCCCCTTACTCCTTCCACAGAAGCTTGCTCCATCCTTAGGTAAAAAGCTTGATCATCCAGCTCTCCTTGTCTCACCCCTATCATCTCTCTCTCTGCCTTCAGATCCTCCTTTAATTGATCAATCCGGCCTTTTAACTGAAGGAGCTCTGCATCATGATGCGCCTTGTCTGCCGGAGCTACTGTTTCCACCGCTTTAGCTGTGAACTCCTCGATCAAGGTGGATAGAACTTCGGTAGGTGAGAGGGCCGGGCCGCTGCCCCCTACACCAGCTTCTGCTATCGTCCCGTTCACTGGGGGCTGTGAACCGGCCATAAAGACAGCCACCCTGTTTGGCGGGCCAAAGGGGTCCGGAATACTGTTTCCATCGGACTCGCCCTCAGACCGGCCGTCCTGCAACTGATACAGAGACTCAGTTTCTCCGGATAAAGATTCGTCGTCTGAGTAGACAGCTGTTGCACCATCGGATTCCGATCCGTCCTCGGCTCGAACTCCGTGGATTGCTCCAACGAACACGTGCTTCACGGCGGGCTGAATCCGGGCCGATCTCGCACGCTGAGCTGGCTCGACGATGTTGGGGAAGATGTCCGGCTCAGGTCCCGGTTCGCCGATTTTGCCAATGAAGACTTGGATGCCACCGAAGGGAACCCGGTACCCGTATTCGATTGAATCGGCCTCCGGTCCCCAACCTGCATCATCGATGTAGATCCGGCCGCGGCGACTCTTGGTCATCCGGTCGACCGCGTAACCCTTGAGCCCTTCAAAGCTGCCCTTCAAGAACTCGAAACCATCGTGTGGAGGCCCCACGGTGGGCACCAACTGTCGTGGAATTAGCACGGCAGATGTCCGGTTTAGCGGACTTGATGATGGAACCATCGCACGGGTTAGCTTGAAGGGGTTCATAGCCTACAAAGGACACAGAGAGTTTATACTAGTTCGGCCCCTTCGATGAAGGTAAAAGCCTACGTCTAGTTGGCTTGGTATTGCTTGGGCGTCGGTTTACAGGGAGCGGATTCGCTTGCCTGTAATCTCGACGGGTTGATTCTTGCTTTTTCCTGAACCGTCGCCGGGTCGTTCCTTTATATAGAGGTGACGCCTGGTCCGGTTTACAGAGTCCCGAGGTCGGCTCATACTTGTGTCCGCCTCGGTCTCTGTCTTTTCTTCCTTATCTCTCAAGTTACATCGCTTGGCGGTTTACAAACCATACTTCTATACATGGGCCCTAAGATCTCATGGGCCGTAGCCTTTACTAAATATTACAACCAAGTATAATATAACTAAGCCGGTTTATACTAGCCGGTTCATACCTGCTAGTCATATCCCTGACA